>OY992883.1:54261472-54601472 GCA_963921405.1 Cepaea hortensis | reverse complement strand
ACCACACACTTGCACATGTTCTAATTTCTCTTAGTCCAAAAAGAACAGGTTGTTTGGGGTCATCTACACCTGTCCCTCGAAAACTCCAAAAATTTTTGGCCGACATAAAGCAAACATCAGTGCGGTTTCGAGCAGTAGTAAGCAACCATTGCCCAACACATTATCTCAGGAGTACTTGAGTATAAAATTTTTTCCTCTTTCTTATATTTTCGTTCTGCAGGCCTAAACACTAGCTATAATATTAAATACTGTAAACCTTTGAACTCAAATTACTAACAACTTTATTAATTTTGTGTCTATCGATTTCATCATACATTTTGTTCATCATGGCTAGTTTGAACGAGTACATTGAAATGGGTTTAAAAATGAACTATACTGGTGAAGAGTTGAGAGCCTGGAGTGAGAAAAAGTTTGCAGAATACCTCCTACAACAGGAGAAGATTAATGAACGTGATGAAAGAGCTGCCGAAAGAGCTTTAAAACAAGCAGGATTAGATAATGCTTTAAAACAAGCAGAATTAGATAATGCTTTAAAACAAGCTGAAATTACAGCCCAAACCAGGAAGGAAGAGCTCGAAGTACAGCTAAAAATTGAACAGCTGAAAGCAGAAACTTCCAAAGAAAAGGAAGATAGAAAAGCTGACAAAGACCAGCCATATAAGAAATACCAAGGGCTGATTAAAAGTTACTCCACAGGTGACTGCATGTTACTCCACAGGTGACTGCATAGCAGCTTTCACTCAAAATTTTGAATGTATTATGGATCATTATCAGATCCCAAAGTCAGAATGGAGTATAATATATATGAAAAGTCTTTCTGGAGATCCTCTGAAAGTAATAGAGGCCATTCCAAATGACCTGAAGAAAGATTATCAGCATATTAAGACAAAAATTATGGCTCATTTTCTGCTAGATGAAGCAGGTTACAGAGAACAGTTTGGTAAATTGTCTCCTAAACCAACACAAACGTTCTCTGATTACATCTCAGAAATACAAAATGTTTTCTCTAAGTGGCTATCTGCAGCCAAAGTAAATGGTAATTTTGATAAGTTGGTGGATCTTATTTTGAGAGATAAAATCATTACATCTCTCCCACCACCATTTTCTAAATTTCTATTAGAATGTCAGTGTGAAAATGTACAACAGATTGAAAGTCGTGGGGCAGGTTATTTTTCAGCCAATAAACAATGTTTCAGTACTGGGTTGACGACCACAGACTTTGTAGCAGCCGCTACTTATGATCAGATATTGTCATTTGCCACACATCGAAACTGATATGTGTGACCAACATCCTGGTTACATGTCTTACTTACAAAACTACATAGCAAAGCAAGACAAGGAAAGAAAGGTATACAGACGTGCCACCAAATGCTTCCTCTGTAAAGCTTTCGGCCACTGGCGTAAAGATTGTAAAGCCAAAGCTATGTCTAGAAAGGCTAATGCAGCTATGATTGATAGTTCGTCATCAGATGATGAAAGTATAGAAGATCAAAATGTAAACGCAGCACATGCTATTAATGGGTTTCAACACGACAAATGTACTGTCTGTGATCAATTTCATGAAGATGGCATTTTGACATGTGGCCATTCAATTCCTGTTACAAATGAGGAAGCCAACTTAGTTGTGAACTCCCAAGGTAAACTAACCATCCACCAGGGGTATATTAACGGTAGAGCTGCCACCGTTTTACGTGATAGCGGCAGTACCCTCATTGGCATTAAGAAAGACTATATTTTACCATCACAATATAGTGGTAAATATGTTACTTGCAGAACTTTCTCGGGTAACATCGAGAGATACCCTCTTGCATGGGCATATATAAATACACCATTCCTCTCCGGAAAGGTTAAATGCGAAGCATTGAACAATCCTTGTTGCGATGTTATCATCGGTAACCTTCCAGAGGTTAATGACATGCCACATGACAGTATTGTATCCTCTGCCACTTGTAACACCGAGTATACCATCTCACCATCATCACAAATCACGTTTCATGATATTGATGTATTACCACCCATAAATGAATGTATGTATGCCAATTCGGCAATGTCATCACAGGAATGTAGTTGTGTGAAGGTGACACCAAGTTGTAATGTACATGTTAACCGTGATAGTACAAATGCAGTAACTAGATCTACTGCTCAAAGGCAAGATCGAATTGATCAGACAGAGGCTTTACAGCTAATAAGCCCAGTTGTAACATCTCCTGAAACAACTAGGGAGAAGTTTATAACAGCTCAGAAAGCCGATCGATCTTTGCAGAAGTATTTTAAACTTATAGGCCAAAAGCCACGAGTAGCAAAGAATACTAAATGGTATTTTGCTCTGAAAAACGGATTTCTGACACGGTACTATACCAAAGGTTCTAGCACTACAGAACAAACGGTGCTACCTGCAGAAAACCGCAACCAAGCATTAAAGCTAGCACATGACATACCCTTCGCAGGGCATATAGCTTATGCTAAAACAAGAGCAAGGTTACTTAATCAATTCTATTAGCCTAAGTTTCGCAGTGATACCAAACGGTATTGCAGACGTTGTGACATCTGCCATAAGCTGGTGAAACAGAAGAAACACTTGCAAGCTGAACTGCAATTAAGAGATTCAATAAGCAGACCTTTCAAAAATATCTCTGTCGACAGAATTGGTCCTCTTGACCACATAACATCGAGAGGTACTAAATTTCGCCAGAAGCGAGTCCATCTAAAACAATAAAACCATCCAAAGTTGATATAGCCTTTCAAGAAATTTCATTTTTGGGCTATAAGATCTCAAATGGCTTCATATCAACTGACGATAACATAATGTCCAGAATTTTAAAATTGTCGCTTCCGACAACCAAGAAACAGTTGCGAAGTGTGTTAGGTCTTTTGAATTATTATAGACAATTCATTCCTCATTTTGCTGAATTGACCAAATGTTTTACTGATTTACTAACAAACAAACATCCAAATGTCATTGTAAATGGCGAATGTTTAAGGCCTGCATTTGCGAAAGTATTATCTTATTTTTCCAAGGAACCCATTCTAAAATTACCAGATCTTAGCACTATTTTCAGGCTAAGATGCGATGCGAGCTCCGTAGCCATTGGAGGGGTACTACTTCAAGAACACGACCAAGTGTTGTACCCGGTATACTACGTCTCCCGGAAACTGAACACCAGCGAACGAAATTACAGCACGCCGGAACTCGAAGCCCTCGCTCTTGTGTTCTCGGTACGTAAATTGTCCAGATTTCTTTTAGGTAAACATTTCATCATTGAAACAGACAATAGTCCGTTGACATTTATCACCAGGGGAACCCCAACTAACCAAAGAGTGGCCAGATGGTCCCTTCTTTTACAGGACTATAGCTTCGAAATCAGACATATCAAAGGCTCACATAACTCTCTTGCCGATCTTCTATCGAGATGTCCTGACGACTCACCCAATAGCCAGGTAACACCCGAGCACATTGCAGATGGTGTATAAACTGCAACCTAGATAGTGCTCAACACCACAGCCAATTGTGACTTCATGTCAGTTACGCTGTGTAAAACTGTGTGATAGGGAAAATGTAATTTCCCAGTGTAAATATAGTATGTACATATTGTTATTATCATGTGAATGAACGGTTCGTATAATTATAAGAAAGTTGCAAGAATGTCATTAATAGTGTAAATATATATTATCATTATAATAACGACACCATAAGTGTCACAGGACAGTACTACAGGACCCAAAAAGACTTACTGAGCTTGAACAAGTACCAAGCAATCCTGAGTACAACTATAAAGATGGTCCACGACGTTTTAACAAGGATGAGTGATGACCGTGACAACCTAATCTGAGAATATGACGGAAGAAGCTATCCTACCACTGATAACAAGATCTGGGTACTCCGTATATTTACAGTCTAACGCAACGAGAGACCTTAATGTGAGTGTGCGGCAACATCTTTACACTTCTGTTATTTATATTACTTTCATAATAATGTACCATAATAAAATATTTGTAAATTGATGACAATTGTATGTAAATTCGACTATGAAACATTTCCATATACGAAATTGTATATGTCGATTTTTGTTAGATGTAATCTCAGCATCGTAACTTGATTTACTTTTTCACAAAAGTGACCTTTTTGTGCACTTTTGTCAGAGAGGATCAAATTATGACACTAAGAAAGAAAATGGTACCTGTAATTTATTTTGTTGAAAGCATGATGAAATTATTGTCCCTAAATTTTGTTACATAAACAAGGGACATAACTAAATATTGTTGGTGATGCGTAAATATGTATTGAAACTACCATGTTTGCCTAATAGGTATCACGTCAAGAGGACGTCATGTGTATATGGGTAAACTTGCCAAAACTGAAGACCTTCATCGGGCATTCTATTAGATAGGGGTAGATGTTCAATGTCGGAGTTATCTTATAGGTAGATACTCACAGACTCACCTGTTTATTTGTAATTTTTCTTTGTGGTGGAGAGGTAGGGCAAGTTAGCCGTAACTACCGGATTGGCTGTGTCTCAGTGAGGTAAAAACCATGGAATTGATTGTACCTGACAATTATGCTGTATGGATAGGCATGGGGATCATATACATATTGCTTACTAATCACCTGTACATATTAGAACTAATCAGAGCTATGTCAGATAAAGTGCAAAGTTCGATTCTGACAAGATAAAGAACAGCGAAATAGAGTACATGAAAGGAAAACCTTTCATGAAATAAAAGGGGGGGAGGATGTCAGAGTCTCACTCGAGGATAGAACGCGTTGTCTGCACCAATGCCCGACAATGCAACGCCGAGATATTATAAGCCCTACAGTTATAATGCGGCGGCCTCACTAGCGCCAGGCAGCCAGCGCTCGATAGTGTAGCGCTGGGCTATTATAAGCACTACAGGCAATAAGCGCGGAACGATGCTAAGCAGGCAGCTAGCACACAGCGTGAACCGTGAGGGGTCACGCGTGCTAACCCAAGCACGACTAGAGAGTGTGCTGTGTCCAGTCAGACTGAGCTGGGTGGTCGTTAGAGACAGACGTGTGAAAGCGGCTGAGAGTTGTTGCATGTCGTGAAAGCTAGCCTGTTTGACAGCTTGAGATGGGATGCGTGTCTGTGTGACTTGTAAGTTGGAGTGCATTGATATCTTCTATTGTATTGATGTATTGTTTACTTGCACTGTTGTAATCCATTGTATATTGTAACTTGTGATTGCGCGAAGCGTGTATTGATTCACGATGTGTGCAGTCCGCGAATAAATAGCACGAAATATCTTATCGGCGGTTAGCCTTGTGTTGTTTAGCTAGTGTAATTAAGATCGTACTTTGTCAAGTGACGAGCCCTAAGTCTTGCCCTAAGCAAGACTTTGACATGTGTATGTGTGTATGTGTGTATGTGTGTATGTGTGTATGTGTGTATGTGTGTATGTGTGTATGTGTGTATGTGTGTGTATGTGTGTGTGTATGTGTGTGTGTGTGTGTGTGTGTGTGTGTGTGTGTGTGTGTGTGTGTACATACCGCCTCTTATACGAGGGGAAATCAATAAGTAAGTCACAAATGGCTGTAGAAAAATAACTAAATATGAAAACAACTTGAAACCAGTTTATTTTTATACATACATTGTCCCTTTATTTCTCAACATAATTTCCATCAACATTGATGCACTTATCCTATCGTTTTATCGGTCCTCCCAAACCGGCAGCATAGAACTGCGTGCTCTGTTTTCTAAACCACGTTTTCACTTCACATTCAACTTCGACGTCATTCACGAAATGTCTCCCGCCAGGGTGAGTTTTCAGTGGACCAAAAAAGGTGGAAATTGCTAGGGGCTAAGTCGGGGCTGTAAGGTGGATGTTCCAGAACTTCCCACCTTAGTTGGTTAATTTTCTTCTGAGTTAATCGAGCCGTATGTGGTCTGGCATTGTCATGAAGAAGCAATACTCCTCTAGTCAGCAGTCCTGGACGTTTTCTTCGAATTGCATTATGAAGCATCGATAGAACTTCACAGTACGATTCTGAATTCACATTTTCACCTTATCGTTACTCGCCTGTCACCTCTAGTCATCTCCTCCACCCGATGCACGTAAGCTTCTGTTGCAATCTCAACAGGACGACCAGATCGAATTTCATCAACTATTTGAGAGCGTCTTTGAGAAAATTTTTATACCCAGCTATGCACCGCTTTACGGGACAAACATTTGTAAGCATAAACAGAAGAATTTCCTAATGAACGTCCTTTGCAGGCAGTTCTCCCCCCCCCCCCCCCACCACACACACAAAAACGCACAACAATACGTTGCTCTTTGGTTGTACACTCCGTAAGTACAGTCGCCATTTTGTTTATGCGCTGCGCATGAGACACTTAGCGCCACCTAACGAACGGGAATATAAAGTTCGATGTTTCTGTCACCTAATGACATATGAAGAAAACACCAACTACATTTACCTGCCATCCCACAAAACTGTGTGACTTACTTATTGACTCGCCCACTTTACCTGCAACATCTAACCATCCAAAAACAAATCTACAAAGTGATCGTCATGAGTTGATTGAGGACCTATGCAGCACAGGGGGAAGTAAGGCAACAGAAAATAAGATCTTTTTCCATTCCTTGAGACTATTTGGTATATGGGGCTTGACCCATATTTTATAGTCCAAAAGACACTCGATGGGCGGTGTTGACAAAATCACGCCAACCACCTTTTATTTCCTAGAATATGTCTCAGTATTCATTTTTGAGCGGAACCAACCTGGGATCCCAGACGATTAAAAATAAAAAAAAAATAAAAATAAAAATCCTCGATGGTTATTCGAACACACGACCACCGGGCAAACGCCCGGGCAAGGGAGTTACCGCGGTTCCCAGGGGGAGGCATCCTCATTATCATCATATCATCTGCCGACTAGCTTAGGCGTCCACGTCTCTCCACAGATCTCGGTCCTTAGTGTTCTGGATCACATCTGCTGGTGATATTCCTCTTTGCCACCGTCTCAGTCCATCCAATATAATTTTTCTCGGTCTGCCTGAACTACTTGCCAAGAAAACACAAACAGCCGAAAAATGCGGGGGTTGACTGCGACCTCATGCACTTAACTAGGTTTGCGTTTTCATGGCAAGTAGTTTAGTAGTTTTCAGAACGACCGGCACTCACACCATTACATTAAAACCAACACAAGGTGGCCTGCTGTTAAATCTCCCGCAGCTGTGTTGCGAACGCTGTATGAGGGATAACGAATTGTACCCGTAACGCCATCGCCATATTGTCGACGTAGAACCATAGGTAAGCACACACCAAACAAAAAGTTTCACATGAGTTAAACAGCGGATAGAAAGAAAGACGTCACGACTGTGACAGTCAGAACCATACTTGGTTAATGGTGCCACCAAAAGCACTTACTTACACTTTGAAATGACCCCAAAACGTCAAGGGTGATTTTAATTTAGATCGCATGTTATTCGCAATGTGCATAGGATATTTGATCAGGCAAATACATTTATTGTACGGATCCGTGTATACAGACCACTATCTTAAATGAATAATTTGGTATTTGTAATCTGTTTCTCGAGCTCTCCATCCATCTTGCCGTCGGCTTTTCCACTACCCATCCACTTATCTGTGCGCCCGTCTTTCTATCCGTCTATCATTCTGCCTGTTCGTCCGCCTCTCTCTGATTGCCGGCCTGTCTCTCGATTCTTTTATTCCCGCGGTTGTCCAGCTCTCAAGTTGTAGGCTTACAAGTCGGAGAATCAGTATTTGGTGCCTATATTGGGAAGCAATGAGGAAAATGCAAACAATACTATGGGTAAATACAAAGATGAATGTGAAAGTTCTACCAGAAAGAAATTAAAACTGCACAGTGACTAGAAAAATTAGACGCAGTCTAGATTCTTTGCGCGCATTATGAGTCTTGGATCAGGCCTATGTTCTTGTCCAGATTATGCCACGAAGCCAACCATACACGCATTTATCTCTTCCCCCCCCCCCCCTTCGCTCTGATCCCATACATTTTGTCAGTTGTCACTAAGTTTTCAAGTTTACTTCTCTTCATAGCTTGCACACACACACACACACACACAAAATACCTACTGCCTACATCCATTTTAACAGGACTTTCTCAATAGTTTTTCTCTCCGTCCATGATATTCATTGCGATGTTCTGCAAAGGTACCGCTATATGTTGATGATTACGATAATGGAAGCGAAATAATGATTTAGTTTTTGTATGACATATGGTCATTTACTTTATGAATGGATACCTCGGAATCAGTTTCTGTACGGAAGCAAATAATTTACCTAATGAGAGAAGATCATTTACATGTATGGATATAAATCATTCACCTCACAACAGTTGTCTTCTTTGAATGTCAGTCTTTATGCACGTTGAACAAAGTGCAGGAGTGTACCGTGGTGAAAACTTCCCATCAAGATTCTAACAAAACACACTCCCTTTACTTTTGCAGCGATCCGATAACATTGTTGGGGTTTGTGATACGCTTGTATCTACCACTGCTTTTGAAAATATAACATAACAAACAAGACATGTAAGTTTAACAAAAAAACGTAAAATTTTGGCTTGGTCAAACCCCAAGACCTGAAGAAGCAACAAAGAGATTACTAGAGGGCACACTTCTGTGGGAAAGAAAAAGGCACTAGCAAAGGCCTACATTTATAAAACAGGCAGGTACAGATCTATCAATGCAGGCGTATATGGAATTAAAGACAATGGTGCAAGACAGGCAGAAATGGAATGAAATGATCAGATAGCTTTACGACCACCATAAGGGCTGAAATACGAGGATAATCATCGTATTTGATGATGACGATGATGTTTTTGATGTCGTCTTAATATCAGTTCTTAAAATTAGTTTTCTAGTAGTCTTATACGTTTCCCCAATACAGAAAATATACTTGCTTGTTACGAAAACTAGGACAACACCTGCCCGATGGTTACATCAGAACTACTGCAATAATAGTACACAAATTTATGGAAAACTCAATAGCAACAAATATAGCATGGTTCTCTTTGAATGCTGCTAGTTGCAGCTTTGAGACTGTACCATTTCCGTACTGACGATCGTCTGTAATGAATCTCATTGTCTATGCTGTCGCCTTGATGGTGCAATTACTAAAGCTTCTTTCAGTCCATCTAAAGGGTACAGTCAAAAAGATCGACTTCACTGGACTAGGTTCTATCCTATACGGCTGTCTTCTTTATACAGAGTGACCTGCCGAAAGTGCAGCACAGAGCACAAACTCCGTAGATCCAGCGTAACACCCGCATGGTCTCCACCCCCCCCCCCCAAAAAAAAAAAACAAAAAAACAAAAAACCCCTGCACATTTGAAATGAATGACTGGGGCTAAGTGGTCTCGAGGTATAGTGTCAGCCTCGAGTGCTGGTGGTTCTGGGTTCAAGCCCCGGTGAGGGCCGGGATTTTCCCTCCGTGGACCCCTAGTAACAAAATGTCCCCTGGTCTCTGGGTAGTGAGATCGGACGCCAGTTTGTAACCCACGTAATAAATCCCTTGGCAGTTGGAAATCAAAAAAGAGTAGCCAAACGGCGCTGCCCGGGCAAAATTTGTAGTTAAAGAATCTACCCAAAGTATTTCAGGATCCTCACCGGTGCTACGGAGTTCGTGCACTGAGCTGAGATTCTCCGGACTCAGGCTTGAGTTTGGAGTAGAACGGAGCACTTATGGGTTACACCCGTGTGTCGTGTTGTTGATCCGTCGACTAAACTAAACTATATGTCGTAGTCTGGAAATGAACCCACACCTTCGTAGCACAAGGCAGATGGCTGACCACTTCACATCTATTGATAGTAGCACTTCGTAGCACAAGGCAGACAGATGACTTACCACTTCACATCTATTGATAGTAGCACTTCGTGGCACACTTCACATCTATTGATAGTAGCACACGGCAGATGGCTCACCACTTTACATCTATTGATAGTAGCACTTCGTAGCACAAGGCAGACAGATGACTTACCACTTCACATCTATTGATAGTAGCACTTCGTGGCACACTTCACATCTATTGATAGTAGCACAAGGCAGATGGCTGACCATTTCACATCTATTGATAGTAGCACTTTGTAGCACAAGGCAGACAGATGGCTGACCACCTCACATCTATTGATAGTAGTACAAGGCAGATGGCTGACCACTTCACATCTATTGATAGTAGCACAAGGCAGATGGCTGACCACTTCACATCTATTGATAGTAGCACAAGGCAGATGGCTGACGACTTCACATCTATTGATAGTAGCACAAGGCAGATAGATGACTGATCACTTCACATCTATTGATAGTAGTACTTCGTAGCACAAGGCAGATGGCTGACCACTTCACATCTATTGATAGTAGCACAAGGCAGATAGATGGCTGACCACTTCACATACATTGATAGTAGCACTTCGTAGCTCAACGCAGGTAGATGGCTGACCACTTTACATCTATTGATAGTAGCACTTCCTAGCACAAGAAGATAGATGACTGACCACATCACATCTATTGATAGTAGCACTTCGTAGCAGAAGGCAGATAGATGGCTGACAACGTCACATCTATTGATAATAACACAAGGCAGATGGCTGACCACTTCACATCTATTGATAGTAGCACTTCGTAGCACAAGGCAGATAGATGTCTGACCACTTCACATCTATTGATAGTAGCACAAGGCAGATAGATGGCTGACAACTTCACATCTACTGATAGCAGCACAAGGCAGATAGCTGACTACTTCACATCTATTGATAGTAGCACAAGGCAGATGGATGACCACTTCACATCTATTGATATAAGCACTTCGTAGCACAAGGTAGATAGATGTCTGACCACTTCACATCTATTGGTAGTAGTACTTCGTGGCACAAGACAGATGGCTGACCACTTCACATCTATTGATAGTAGCACAAGGCAGATGACTGACCACTTCACATCTATTGATAGTAGCACAAGGCAGATGGCTGACCACTTCACATCTATTGATAGAAGCACTTCGTAGCACAAGACAGATGGCTGACCACTTCACATCTATTGATAGTAGTACTTCGTAGCACAAGGCAGATGGCTGACCACTTCACATCTATTGATATAAGCACTTCGTAGCACAAGGTAGATAGATGGCTGACCACTTCACATCTATTGATAGTAGCACTTCGTAACACAAGGCAGATAGATGGCTGACCACTTCACATCTATTGATAGTAGTACTTCGTAGCACTAGGCAAATAGATGGCTGACCACTTCACATCTATTGATAGTAGTACTTCGTAGCACTAGGCAAATAGATGGCTGACCACTTCACATCTATTGATAGTAGTACTTCGTAGCACAAGGCAGATGGCTGACCACTTCACATCTATTGATAGTAGCACAAGGAGATGGCTGACCACTTCACATCTATTGATAGTAGTACTTAGTAGCACTAGGCAAATAGATGGCTGACCACTTCACATCTATTGATAGTAGTACTTCGTAGCACAAGGCAGATGGCTGACCCCTTCACATCTATTGATATAAGCACTTCGTAGCACAAGGTAGATAGATGGCTGACCACTTCACACCTATTGATAGTAGCACTTTGTAACACAAGGCAGATAGATGGCTGACCACTTCACATCTATTGATAGTAGCACAAGGCAGACGGCTGACCACTTCACATCTATTGATAGTGTAGAAAAATCTGCAGTTTTTCCTTCCACCTGCATGCTTTTCTTCCAGCCCTCCCTTGAACAAGGAGCTGTGTCTTCTATGTGCAGAAGTACCTCCATTGTCTGATCCCATTTAGGAATGTTTTTCTACTGCTTTTGATGATAAAAGATAGCCTTAGTCTATGTATTGATAAGGTTTCTATGGGATTGATAGGTTTCCGGGTATAGCAGGACAAATGGTTTAACCCATCAGAGGAAGAAGTAGAACTAATAGCTGCAGCAGCAGAAGAGATAGAAAGAAGAGAAAAGAAAAAGAAGAAAGAAAAAAAAGCAGGAAATATGAAGAAACTACTACTAATGTTGCTTCTGATTACTACTACAAATAATAATAAATAGTAGTAGTAGAATCAGAAAGAACAGGAGAGTGTTCAGAAGAAAATGAAGAAGAAGAAGAGGAAGAGGAAAATTATATAATAATAATAGAAATTAGACATAGAATAAGAAAGAAGAGGAAAAGGATAAGAAGAAGAAGAAGAAGAAGAAGAAGAAGAAGAAGAAGAAGAAGAAGAAGAAGAAGAAGAAGAAGAAGAAGAAAACAAATAAAATAAATAAAACAATGTCTGAGCTCTACATATTGTAATCTTTAATGCAATCATTCACTGTCATTCTACATTGCAATGTCATTTAAATTATGCTAAATTTGGTGTATTGGTTAACATTGGATTCTTATCAAAGTGTATCGTTACATAACTACAACATATTGAAACATCACAAACCAAAGATATCTTTGTCATCATGGGCTATGCCTTGAGAAAGTTCTACTGAACCTGACGAAACAACAACTAGATCTATGACTATTGTATCAGTTTGTTACATGGCATGATGATGAGAAAAATAGTTTGTTAACAGCGGGGAGGGAAAACAGTGTTAACAGTTATATGAGCGCAGCATGCAGTTTATTCAAGGTAACAGTAACAACATCTCTGTGGCATTGGCATTTGATGACACAGTCAGATTTGTCACTGAATGATACAGTCAAGTTTGTCATATAAACAAATCTATTATCCTTTCCCCTCCCAACCGCAAACCCCGTAAACAAGTTACTGGATGTCAACAGAAATGTAACAAATACTAGAGATGATAACATCATTGGCGCTGCAACAAATATTTGAGATGATAACATCCTTGGCGCTGTAACAAAACATCTTTTACATGAACATTTGCAGTACACTTTTGTACAAATGTACATAAGTTATTAGTTTACAAGAAACATTTCACCAAAAAAAAAAAAACACACACGAAAAGCATAACATATTGGCAATACGCAAAATGAAATAACAATAGATAATATAAAATAACAGATTAAATCCATTCATAATTTCATTTTAACTGAAGTGTGTCTAACATATTTGTTGATACAGAAATAACCAAAGGAATGAACATAGTCACCAAGCCACACAAGATTTCTCTACACATTTTACCATCAAACATTCACACATATATGCTACAATCAATTTAACACTCAGATTCTTACTCACATACTACACTGCATTTTATTAAAAAAATATTCAAACATGTATTCTACAATCAATATTAAGTAAAACATTCATACATAAACACTTAAACACTACGATGAACTTAACAATCAAGCATTCCCATTTACATATTCCAATATTCCATTTTTCAGTCACACAGAAACCCTCACACATAATTAACCAATGTCATCGCCATACAACTTCTCTCTCTCTTTTTCGCTTGCTCGCTCACTCACACACACACAAACCCCCCCCCCCCCCAATATATTTTGCAATCACACAACAACACGTACAACTCAACATTCACAACCCTCACACATAATTAACCAATGTCATCGCCATACAACCCCTCTCTCTCTCTCTCTCTCTCTCTCTCTCTCTCTCTCTCTCTCTCTCTCTCTCTATCTCTCTCTCTCTCTCTCTCTCTCTCTCTCTCTCGCTTGCTCACTCACTCACTCACACCCCCCAATATATTTTGCAATCACACAACAACACATACAACACAACATTTTACACTCATACAAATTCATACAAACATATTACAATACATTTTACAGTTAAAACATCCATACTAATTCATAAGATACTACAATAAATGTTCCAGTCTTACTCATATATTATCATACATACTACAACATGTTCACACTTACAAAGAACAATAAATGTAACTATCAAACAATATCACAAATACACAAATCCAGCTAACATTTCAGATACACAATTAAACGAAAACTTGCAACAACAAAAACCTGCACACACATGATCGCAACAAACTGTAGGAAAAACATAACCAATGTGACTAGACTTATGTACACAACTTATCAATTGTCATGACTAGTTTTATGTACACAATTTATCTTCATAATGACATAGATAATCATTCTGTGTTAGAGGCTATAGTATATTAACATGCTTAATAAATATTATATTTATTATATATTAAATAAATGCTGATTACTGGGTTTTCTGTCAGTTGCTATTTTTAAAATTCATGGTTCAGTCCAGTTGTAAAGAGTAGTTGCATAACAGCCTTGCAACAACTCCAAAACATGGCATTTATATACAGGGTATCAATCAAGTCCTTGTGCAGTGCTACACTTTCATAGCTTTGATGAGATGTACAAATGTTATAAACTAAATATAAACATAACCTGGTGAATGATTTATTGTATTTGTTTGATTGATTGTATTTGTATATGATCTTCCTTCCCATCGTAGACATTGATTTTTCTTCCAACTGCCGTGTGGTTCGGTTCAATGAATGGAAACTCATAGTTGGCTTCTACTTCCTTATTTGCTATTTTAAACTGCATATATTCTAGCCTTTTGACCCTGAGTTGGCCATATTTCAGTCTGAGAGCCATTTCTCCAAATATCGTAAGCCCGCTACCAGAACAAACCACATTATTCTGTTTCTCAGAACAGGACGAAATAGATTATACAACCACATGTATAAATAAAATTCAAGATTGGCAAATCAGCCATGTGCACATGTAAACTGGTATCGCAGCCAGCAAACCACATACTCCAAGACTGTCCAAAATACAACATATATTGGCAAACCTTCTGGAATAGAGAAACAAAAGTGGAAAATAAACTCTATGGACCACTGAGTGACCTAAAAAAGACAATTACATTCTTAGAAGAGACAACATTGCAGTTATTGACAAATTTCTAGCGAACAAAAGAAGAAGAAGAAGTTAGCCCACTATTGCCGGCTATGAGATAGTTACATCTTATACTAATAACTGAAAGCATTAGATATTGACAATTCATAATATTTCCTTTAATGGAATGATGGATTAAGAGTAAACAAAGATGTTTGCATCCAGTAGTGAAGAAATAAATACATTGTGAGTACAGTTTTGACGTTTGCCTGCCGGCCTGGTGGTCATAAGATTTAAATCTGTGTTGGGCAGATTTTAAAAACTGACCAGGGCTCCAAGGTTGACCAGCGTAAAATAGGCACCAGGAAATGTCTTGGAAAACAAGGGCAGCTGGCATGACACTGACCACATACCTACCAAGTGCCGATTAGATGATAAAGTATGGGTCTAGCACCATATGTCTTAAGGTGCGTGAAAAGGTTCTTTATATTTTTACTTTACTTTTCAGCTTGATTATCTGTCGACGCTGTCGACGACAGTGAGGGCCCTATGGGCCCAAAACTAAAAAAACATCCATCGATCGGTTTAGCAGTCCACCGAACACTCAACCGGAAAATTAACGCCGGACCGATGCAAATGAGGCTCGAAGGGATTCTTCTTTGTTTGCGGTGAATTAAAATTGCAAGTACCGAGATCACAACAGACTGCTATAATGAATATATAAGTGGTGGTAAAACATGTGAGATTTGAGATGCTGTACAGGTATCAGATGGTCAAGAAGAACCGCGTAGGTTAAGGAGAACTGTGTTCAAAAGCTTAAAGGAAGTCAACGTTTTCCGTTGTCATATACTGTTGAATAGTAACTCATTTGCACATTTCAGTTTTCTTAAAAAAAAAAAAAAAAAATCAAACCAACAGCATATTTATATATAACCATAACAAAATAAAACAACCTTTCTACTTTTATTACTGCTAATACTTATTATCTTCTTCTTCTTCAACATTCCGAGCCATTGAGGTTCTTTGCTGCAGATACAATCCGTCTCCATTCGTCTCTCTGGTTGACCCTCTCTTGCCAGTCGTTGATTCCAAGTTCTTGTAGGTCTACATTATTATTATTAGTAATATTATTATTGTCTTCTTATTTCCTTTTTATTCTTCTTGTTTCTTTTTCTTCCGCTGCTGTTCTAATTCTGATTCTGCTTCTGCTTGGTTTAAATCAATTGTGTAAAAGTAATGAATACTGGCTTTTTGATAAAATCACTTGATAAAATCTGCCCCATATTTGATTTTCCATTCTTTAAGAATTAATGACTGATAAATAAAATGTTTTCAAATGAATAAAACTGATTCATATTGTCAAACAATGTAAAATGTGTTTTGACATTATGCTTATATTAATATGTAATGTTTAAACATGTACAGTTACTCATGTCTAAAACTACACAAGGACTTTATGTATATTCTGTATATATATAAAACAATGCAATGTATAAAAAACATGCAAAATACAGGTGTAAAGAACAGTGTACATATAGATAATAAGCTGTGCACTTTGACCCAAGGATACATATGAGTTATTAGTGAATTATGTTGGTTACGTTTGCACAAGTTACATATTCAATACTGCAGATAAAGAGCATACAAGTGTTGAGATATTATATTGCTAACTCCTGGTGTACTGTTAGCCATCTGAAGTGGCATGCAAGTAGACCCACAAACAGTTTCAGCTACTTCAGGTGAGGTGTAATTTCCATGTGTGAACTGCAGTTTCACTAAAACATTGACCTGTGTTTATTTTACCCTCAGTTCCATCTGTATATTGTTATATACAAGTATGTTGTTTATTTTAAATATACAAAATGTAGAATATGTAAAGTGACAACAAGGTAGACCCCAAAATAGCCACAGCATGTAAAGATCCCATGTGTTGACTGCTGTTGTAATTTCTCTTTCTCTTCTAAACTGGGAAATAGAGGTACCTGATGGTGTTATTTATATTTAGGTATAATTTTCCACACATATACATGCTCATATATGCACACACAGTGTTAATTTTTCAAAAACAAGGTCAATGAGATGACACAAGGGGGTACAAACCCCAGTCATCCACAGTGTTTGGCAGGTGCACTATCATGTGAAGCAGACTGCTTTTTCAGAAACACTACATCTTCTTCTTGGTCACTGTGGTAGTGCAGTGGTTAGCATGCTTGCCAGCCAGCCTGGTGCTCATGTGTTTGAATCCCCTTCTAGCAGAGGCTTTTCATCAATGTTACTGGCTTCCAGGGTGACCCAGCCTACCTCGGGCACCGAGAAACTTCCTAGCAAATAAAGGTGACCGTGACGTATCTGTCACGACCAAGTGTCTAGAGAATTATAATGAACATATGGCCCCTAATAATCAAACAAAAGAGATCTCCAACTGAGGCTGTCCAACGATAATGTTCAACACAGAAATCATGGAACAATCCGTCGGCTTGAAAATAACACATTTATTTAACATACATAGTGTGCAATCAGATGAGTGATGAAGTCCGTCTCAGTTATTCAACAATACAGTCATGGCAATTCATGATTATTCAACCTCCTCACGAGAACAATTATTCCATCTATATATATTTCCTGCAGCCATTTATTTCAATATGTCTCATGGTGTGAAACTGGATTCTTAACATGTGTTTACATCTACTACTTTCGCCTTTTCCTTTTCTTCTTTATTGGAGCACGGCACCTCAACCATCTGATTTCACATTCTCCTACACTAGTTATTGCCTTTTCTAAAAATTTGTTTCTGCATGAGACTGAATTGTGTAGCTATGTTTTTTTTTTTAACCTAATGGGGTACCCATCCCCTTGCCAAGACTCCCAATCACTTCTTACAATACACTTGGTATGTTATAGTGTTACTTTTCTTTTCTTCTGTTGTAACACAAGAAAGATTGATAAAATTATCAATGTTTATATATAAAACACAACCATAGCAACATAGCTGATAGTGCACTGACTTGCTAACACACCAACGTGGCTTCAATACAGAGTGTTTCATAATACTGAAGAAGAAGAAACAGATGATGTTGATGGTGGTGGAGGAGGAGGAGTAGGAGGAGGAAGAGGATGAGAAGAAGAAGAAGAAGAAGAAGAAGAAGAAGAAGAAGAAGAAGAAGAAGAAGAAGAAGAAGAAGAACTTTATATATGTGAAAAGTAGTCTTAAAATGTCATCAGCAGTCAACTTTATATCTCTCTTACAATATGATATTAAGAGTGTATTATGCCAATTGTTCAGGTGGTCACTATTAATAACAACAATGACTTTACTTGCAGTTTCTCAGGTAGTGATTAATAACAACACAATATGACAACAAGCATCACAGATCTTGAAAGTATTTAAAAGCACAAAAAAATGATTTAAACAAGGCTGTTTCCTACTGAGGAAGTGTACCACTTCTTTGCTCAAGCAAACATAAAACATAATAGGAATGCAACTGATCACAGTTGGCAGCACAGTAGAACAGATCATCCATCATAATGTCTATTAGCAAACCAAAATCATGATCCACAGCCAATCTCTCTACATGTAAAAACCGAAAAAAACTTATAATACAGGAAATAGATCTGACTCAAGGATCCAATTCCATAAGCCACAACAACCAGTTGTTATTTCTCCCTAAGAACCATCACTGCTGACAACTTGCTTAGGTCATATATTCTTCTTGGCATTCTTATCAGCATAACTTTCTTGTCATGTGTTCTTTCTTTCTTTGCATCTCTTCTATCACATGAAACTGATGTAGCATTGTGACTTGCCAGCTAAGCCGGTGGTCATGGGTTGAAATCTCCCACGAGATTCTGGTGCTGACATAGGCTTATAAAATTATAGCCAAAATCTTTCTGGCAATTAAGGCAGCTGGCATAATAGTGGACCACATCAGCCATCTAACTCTGTTTGGTCAAAGAAAATAATGACCACATCAGCCATCTCAAGAAATAGTCAAAGAAATAGTGGCCACATCAACCACCTAACTCTGTTTGGTCAAGGAAATAGTGACCAGATCAGCCATTTAACGTTGTTTGGTCAAGGAAATAGTGACCACATCAGCCATCTAATTCTGTTTGGTCAAGGAAATAGTGACCACATCAGCCATCTAACTCGTTTAGTCAAGGAAATAGGCTTGAGAACCATATTCCCGCATATGCCATAATGGCGTAAAATTGGATTCCTTTAAGTTTTAAGTTGTCTATTACTTTGTGTTGGGGATTTTACTAAAAATGTATTAGTTTCCCCACGTCGACCCAAGATAAAATGAGTAAAAGAAAATGTTCTGGGAAACATTGGTGGCTGGCCAATCACCCATTGAGTTACAATTAATCTATAAAAATATGGGGCTAGCACAATTTACCCATTGGGAGAAATATAGAGAACAACTAAAACAACTACTAATTAACTACAAACATTAATTAATTGGTGTCTGCACAGAATAGAAAGATTAAAATGGTGTGGCAAAATCACCAATGTGAGCATAGAGAAAGAACCAGAGAGATTCCGGCAAATGAAGAAATGACACTGGTGCCAGATAGAATACACACTGAGAACATCTGATAATAGTGTAACAAGAAAGTTCTTTTTCTGGAATCCACAGGGCAAAATAAATACAGAGAGAAAGACCTAAAAACACACGGAGAAGAGAATTAGAGACAGAGATGAATAGTATGGGGAGTATTTGGAGATCCTGCAGGAGATGGCTGAAGATAGGATAGCTTGGTATAAGCTGATTGGGTGCTTGTGCTCCAATGGGGGACAAAGGTCACAAGAAAAAGACCACATACCCATAAAGACCCATTAAGGTCTAGAAATGGATCCTTTACTTACTACATGGTGTAGGCCAGAAGATCCCGAACACTTGGCACAAACAGACACGCACACTCTTAGTGTGCCATTTTGTCTTTGTCTACATCCTAGGATGTAGAAAAAAGTACTATCTTAGGGACTCTTATGAAGAAGACGTCAAATCTCATTTTCCAGTTTTTAACAGCCATGTAAATTGTATTATTCACCAAGATACATCTCTATGAGAACATTGTTCATACCCTTGTAAAACAACCTTCTCTTATGATACTACCCATTTCCGAATGTCAAAGAAAAACTACAACAGTTGTCTCCAATAGTTACTAATTCACTCAATGGGTTTCTGAAACAGCAGCATAGGTCCAACAGTAACTACCTCATTACAATGATCCCAGGTGGGTCTTGGGAACAGCAACACAAGTCCTGCACATTTATAACAGAGCCCACTCAGCTGCCAAGAGCAGACAACTCAGCAGAATTGGGATAAAAGCAAACGACAGAAAGTTCTGTACAATAGGTATACATAACCACACACTTGATTAACTTTTAAAGATTTTATTTGTCACTCCTCTTCCACCCTAGGATGTTGAGAGATCTAGCAGTCTTGCACATTTGACATTAATATGCACATTCTCTCCCCATGCCTGTTGAGCATATATGCAAACAATTGTGAGAAACGTCAACAATGATGAGACAACTGATAGTTTTCATCCATCTCGTAATTGGCAGAAATCCAATTCCAGAACTCAGGTGTACAGGTGACTTGATGCTGTTCTCTAATAGTAATAAACAATTAGAGGAGTCAATCTTGTCTGTCAAAAGACACAGCGAATATTAAAATCTTTTTCTGAGTTTTCGAAAAAAAACAAACCACACGCGCACGCACGCACACACACACACGCACGCACGCACACACACACACACACACACACACACACACACACAGAGTCACCCATGTGTTACCAGGGCCCTTAAGGAAAGCAAAGAATGGTAACACAGTCACCTACCATGCATGTTGTAAGAGGTATAGCAATGCAGAGCAAACCTCAAGAAGTCTAGATTGCTGACTGACCTTTCACCTAGGATAGGACAGCTTGGCATGAGTTGATTGAGGGCTTATGTCCCATGGGAGATAAAGGGCAGCAGAAGACAATGAATATCCACAGTCAAAACTACAAGTCAACTAAAAACAAACAACAATCAAGAAATTGAAAATGTCAAGAACTCTCAAGCAAATCATCATATACTGATCAATGACATCAATCAAACACACAGTTTTTTGGACTAATCTGTTTACATCAAATAACAAAACTCTTGATCTTCTTGGCCCATTCTACTTCAAGCAAATCATTAGACACTGAACAGTGACATCATACACAAACTTAATTTTCCTGGCCAATCAGTTTACAGCAAATAATCATACATTGAGCAATGATGTTCATCAAACACTCAATCTGCATGGCCCATTCTACTCCAAGCAAATCACAAGACACTGAACAATGACATCAATCACACACTTAATTTTCCTGGCCAATCAGTTTACATCAAATAATCATACATTGAGCAATGATGTTCATCAAACACTCAATCTTCTTGGCCCATTATACTACAAGCAAATCATTAGATACTGAGCAATGACATCAATCACACACTTAATTTTCCTGGTCAATCAGTTTACATCAAATAATCATACATTGAGCAATGATGTTCATCAAACACTCAATCTTCTTGGCCCATTATACTCCAAGCAAATTATTAGACACTGAGCAATGACATCAGCCACAGACTTAATTTTCCTGGCCAATCTGTAAGAAGTCATTAAAAATTAAAAAGATCAATATAATGTAGATTCACTGCTTTCATTAGACCAACCTAGCTGCTTCCCATCTGCAGACACCACAGGGGCATAGAACTGACCTACGAAGGGCAGTTTTTATACATTGTCATGATAGGCATATCTACGTACAGTTAGCAAAGATCTCGCATACAAAATAAAGTAACTTAACATTTCTGTATGTATCATCAAAGACATAGTACAATCACATGGAATGGCACTATTCAATGCCACCCATCGGGTGCTGATGTGCCAACTATTCCTTCTCCCGATGCTTGATGGCAAAAGTGGAAGATGATGATGATCCACTGAACTCTCTAGCGAATACAAGAATATGAGTACATTTTGTGACTAAAATTCAGCTTAGCAACACAAAAGTTCATTATGTCTCTGTCACCACACTCATGTACACACCGTCTGTAATAAATTATTCAATTTCATATGTCCTTATGTAATAATCATTTACATCCCATCACTTGCTTTGGCTTTTTCAATTCAAAAGTTTCAAAAAAATTACCAAAGAAAGAATTGGTCTTATTAGTCAAGATGTCACAAAAAGAACTGTTTGATAGTACCAAAAAATACTACCAAATAAAACCAATTTTAGCTTTCTTTACATCCTGATAACTTGATCCTAGAAAACTCTTGGTACCTTTATTATTTAGAAAATTGACCCGTAAGATTCTGGCCATCTTTACTTTCTGGCAAATTGACCATTTCATTCTGACTTTATTTTTGGTCTTGTAAACTGACTTTAACAAAATTGAACATAATAAACCAATTTAAAGCAAAACAAGAAACATTTTAAAAGTTAAAATTTTTTAACAAAACAAATAAGCATACAAATAAAACAAATTAGTCAAATTGCCCTCATGGAGTAAAAATACAAATGATAAAAGCAATGGTACACATATTTAATGAACAGTCAAAGCAGAAATTATCAGAAGATGAGAAGCCATGTAGCAAGCAAAGTTGCAGTAAGTTACATTAAAAGACGGAATAGTGGTTGGATTAGCCTAACTCCAGGCAAGAGAGAAAATGAAGTTCACAGTGACATGTAAGAAGTGTACTTCATGCAGGTCACTGTGGACCCAGCTAATCACAAAGTGAAAAATGTGGTGGCCAGTAAGATCACTCTGATTCTATCAAACATTGTGTGATGTCTATGCTGTACACCATGGAAATATTATCCCTCGCTGGACCTGAATTAAAGTGGCAAAGGATCTCAAAGGACCACCTGGCATATGCTATTTGATATTCATCAGTCCACTCCCAAAATATGGATCAGCTGATCAAGCAAGGCCCCAGTATGTATACTAGAAATTAAGGTGCTGTAGATGAAGGCTATTGGTTGAAAGGCACTAAGCAGCAGCCAGATAGTCATGTACATTACAGATGACATACAACTGTGTAAATTATTGTTATGGTGCTTGCCTGTGATGAAACTTCAGGCAGGTGCATTGCCAAGCTGTGTGTCTCAGAAGGGTCTACCCAATGCTATTGCAGCTTCTTCTCAGATGTCTTGTGGAGCCAGTGGGTATGATAATAAAGTGATTTGCCAACCATTTAAGAATCAGTTACTGGAGATAAAGCACTGGAATACTGAAGGCATCAACAGTCCAAGGTAAATGGAGTAAAGGGTAAAACTAGAACATTCCTTGCATAAAGAACATATAAACATATGCTGTAACCAGGAAACAGTTCTTCAGAAAGATAGCTTACAAAATCAGAGGATACCGGAGCTTTGGATCTGACAGGCAGAACAAAGAAAGATTGGAATACTCACTTTGGTAAATAACAATACAAATGTATGTTGGATTGCTAAATGTATGGACAAAGCAGAAAACCAAGTGCTACAACACAGAAAGAAAATACAGGCTTTCTCTTACTGTACTACTATAAAGTACTGACAAGATGCAGCAAAATATACCAGTCAATAAATTATGCAACATATTGTTTGTGATTTCTGTGTTTAATTATACAACTATTGTTCTGATGATCACCACCTTGAGCTAAAAGCTCCCATGTGCCAAAATTGTTGGACTGTAACGACTTCAATAATCACATATACATATATGGGGCGTTCATTTGAAATCTTTTCGTGACGCACTGCACGTAATTGCGTACGTTGAACATGACCATGTCATAGTCATGTGATAAGTACTGACCAATGAATAAAAGAGTAAGTGCTTATCGTCCCATGATGCATATGTTCTGTTTCTGACCGTTGAGAAAATGGCTGGGTTGATCCAAAATCCGTTCAAAGAAGCTCAAAGAGCGGTGATTCAGTTTCTTTCATTTGAAGGATGTCAACCAGTGGGCATTCATCGAAGAATGCACGAAGACAACAGTGACAGACTGGACACAAATGTTTTGGAAAGGACGCCAGTTCACGACAGATCTTCGACGGCCAGGTCAAGCGCATTTTGTTGCAACAGAAAAAACAATCGTCAATATTGATGCAGCAGTACAGATGAACCATTGTCGAAGCATATGTCTGCTAGTGACAGAATTTGATGTGTCAATTGGGACAATTCAAAAGGTCGTTCGTAAGAAACTGCAATATCGGAAGGTGTGTTCACAGTGGGTACCACGGATGTTGCCGACCACCAAAAAGAGGAATGCATGGGATGGTGTTTAAACCACTTGCTGCGTTACAGAGTGGAGGGTGATGCATTTCTCTTCTGCATAGTGGCAGGCGATGAATCATGGTGTCACCACTTTGAGCCCAGCAGCAAAAGAGAGAGCATGCAATGGAAGCATGCCGGATCACCAAAAGCCAAAACATTCAAGTTACAGATTTCCGCTGGTAAGGTTATGCTGAGGGCATGTTATGACCATGAAGAGCTATTGTTGGCCGACTTTAAAGAACTTGGTGTCAACATCAACTCTACTCACTACTTGCAAACACTAGACAGGCTGCAAAAAGCCATTAAGAATAAACAACCCGGCATGCTTTCTTGCAGTGTGATTTTGTTGCACGATAATGCTCGTCCGCATGTCGCAAAGATTGTGCAGGAAGCATTAGCAAGGAAGAAGTGGGAAATTCTGCAACATCCAGCCTATAGACCTGATTTGTCACCATGTGATTTTCATTTGCTCGGACCTCTAAAAAAGCTCTCAAGAGGCAACGATTTCACACAGATGCAGACGTAATGAACATGGTAAACACTTGATTCAGTGAGAAACCACAATCCTTTTTTGCGAACGGCATTCGCTGCCTACCTAAGCAATGGGATGCTTGCCTGAATGCCTACGGCGACTTCTTCTGACCAACCCATGGTGCATAATTCATTCAAAATGAATGCTTTGTTTAATTCTACCACACCTGTTAATGTTTCTTTCATGCTTTTGTAATAAAACCAGTGGAATGGGTTTCAAATGAACGCTCCTCATAGAATATCCAGAAAAATCCACTGCATAGCAACTGGAAAATACTGCGGCAAGTGTGTTCTGAAGCGACAGAAATATTAGTTGCAGCTGAAGAACTTTTACATAAGAAGATGTTATGTTCATAATTCTGATACACTAGCTTAAGAATGGAGGTGGAGGTGGTCAATACAGCTTTCCGCTGGATGGAGAATATGATACACACACACACACCGTGATTGTAACTGACTCAGAAAGCATGCTGAGGAAGGTGAGGACAGGCAAGCTTTGGACAGAGTCGCTTGCTTCGCTTTGGAGGTCACGGGTGGCAAGCATCGCCAGGATCTTTTCTCCGGGGCATGCCAATGTGCTGGGGAATGAACAGGCGGACAGATTGGCTGGCTCTGCAAAACTTGGTGGAGTATAGATGCATGACAAGGCAGACGTGGTTGCGGCCTTGTGGGAGCACTTGTACACCTTGGAGGAGCAAATGGATCACCACGGTCTGGCAAGAATGAGACAGCGAGAAGTGACGAGGGAATCTGGCCGACGCTCGGCGCTCAAGAGGAAAGGCGAGACGGACATATAATCAGATTGCTACTGGTACTATTGGTGTTGGAACTCTTCGCTGGCTGCTGAGGATGGGGACGGAGCGCTTATGGGAATGCCCAGAATGCTGTGATGTCGGTTCCTAAATCAATAAATAAATAAATCAATTCTGATACACTGTTCTTTAAATACACAAATCCAACATGTCCAGAACCACAAGATCTACTGTCTCAAATATGTCAATGGTGTAGACCAATTCTGCTGTTGATCCCATCACAGTGAAAAGAGTAACAAATTGGCCAAATAAGATACTGGGACACAACAAGATATTCTGGTTACATATTCCCTAAAAAACAATCTAATATAATCACACAGGAAGCCACATGTTCAACAACAATATGACTATTATATATTGGACAGAACTGAACAAATCACTACATTTAGACAGAATAGGACATAACAGAACCACTGTCACATGTACTCAAAGCTAAAATAAGTTATACAACATTGTGTACATGCATGTAAAATGCAAAGAATACCATGGACAGAAAGAAAAACCAATTAGCAAGTCCTACAAAAAGCAAATGAAAACTGTAAACTGATTAGAGGAATTATACGTAGAATATCTAAAGAAGTAAGCCTTGACAGAACAGATTCAGAAAATTTAGAACTCTTTACTCCAGATGAAACAACTGATTCACAGGAAATAAATCAACTTCTATTCCCAGACGATAAGTGACTGTTTTACAGCGATGAGGGCAGACTACAAAATCATATTAATAATCTGAGTTCAACATGCAGCAGATACAATATGAGTATCAACACAGCCAAAACCGAAATAATGCAAGTTAGCAGATCGCCAGGCCCACTAAATATAAGATAAATAGCACAACTCTGAAACAAGTTAAAGAATTCAAATATCTTGGAAGTATGATCACAGAAGATGGCAGTTTGGACAGAGAAATCAAAATAAGATGTCAAAAAGCTAGTGCACTTACATATCAACTACCATCCTTACTGAAACATCCAAATATACCCATGTCCGCAAAATGACAGCATATTCACACCAACCCTATGCTACCAATCTCAAACTTGGACTTTATCCAAATCACACTTTTGTGAAATCAACACTTGCAAGATGAGATGCCAACTTAACAATCCAAGACCGAGTAAGAAATGCTGTTATCCCAGAGACAGTAGGATCAACACCTTGTGCCACATTTATTTAAAGACAGAAGATCAAGTAGTTTGGCTATGTCGTTAGAATGCAACATCAACTACCATCACTGGCCTTCCATCAAAGATCATCTGCGACGAGACCATGAGGACATCCAAGAAGAAAATGGATTGATGACATCAGAGACATTGTACAACCACACGGAATGACACTATCCAGTGCCGCCCACCGGGCGCTGGTGCGCAAATTATTCCTCCCCACGATGCTTGACTGCAGAAGTGGTAGATGATGATGAGTCACAATTTTTTGGGAACGTTATGAGAAGAAATAAACTAGAGAACTTGGTGACAAATGGCAAGCTTAAGGGGAAAAGAACAAGGGGAAGGCAGAGAAGTAAATATCTGGACGGCTGTGTCACATAGCATGGTCGAGACGGGAACAAAGAGCTGATCGACAACTATGGTGATTTTGTAAGATTGCAAAACTTTACCGCCCATGCATATTGGCATGGTACATGATGATGATGGCTTGCAGCAAGCAGCTCAAACTGTAGAACATATACTCAACATTGTGTCAAATAGGCACAAAAAGATCTCTTCTATGACCAGATGAAACAGCCCCAGATGTCAAACTATGGAAACCTGCAAAAGACTAATTCATGCAGTAAACATAATTGCAGATATGGGCTGATTCCAAATGAATGAAAAGAAGAGGAAGAAAAGGGGAATAGAATGAAGGGTTTATGAAGCTTCAGACATGAGGAAAAATTCTGCGAAGAATAAAAAACACTACGTACTCAAATAATAATCTAAATAACATTGTACAAGGTTAAAGCAGACTAAATGCTAAAAAATAAAACAGTGCAGCAAAGTCAAATCTTCAACAACAAAAAAGAAACATGCTTACTACCACTCAGTGTTACCAAACTAAACAAGTCTAAGCAACAACATTATTTAATGATATTATAAATGCAGTAGTGACAATTCTAATAGATGTTATTTCTTTTCTTAACTAAAGAAAAATGTCACTTCAGATGTGAACACAAGAAATATGACTAAAATAATTAAATGTCACCAAGACAGTACATCGTGAAGGTGTTTAATTAGGCATCATTATAGGCCATTAAAATAGTAACTGATGAAATGATCAACTCAGTAATTTAAAAAAAAAAGAATGTTGAAATGGTAGCCAAAAAAAAAACATTGATGAAGTAATAATAAAAATATAGACACTGTAACCAACAACAATGTTAAATTTGTATTACAATTGTTAATGTTGAAATAATAGTTAATAAAAATGTTGTTTAATTAGCTGTTAAAAAATGCTGTTGAAATAGTAGCCAATGATAGTGTTGCTAAAATTGTTATGAATACATATGTTAACTAGTGAAACTGTTTGAACAGCTGTCAACAAAAATGTTGCCGAAACAAAAACTAAAATGACAGTATTGCTAAAACAGTGACAAAAATTGTACAATAGTAACTTATGAAATTGTCAAGAGTAGAACTTAAAATAAATAGAAATTAAAATGTTATTTACAAACTTTATTGTAATCAATCTTTTCTCCGTCTTTTTATTTTCACTTTCAGCTGTTATATTTACACACAGAACATATTGAATACACATAAATCACAAGCAAGGTATATTCACAAACACACAAATGATACAATTTTAAGACAATAGCATTGTATTATTAGTGTGTGTTTTTAACCAAGTTTTTTCAGTAATCCCACAAAAGTAAATAAAATTTGACAGTTGACTACAAAAGAATAAAATTCAGGACCATTTTGCAAACTGAAGGAGTGAAACTAAGTTAAAAAATGTTTCTATCGTTATTTTATAATTTAGCAATGTTAAGGTTAATTTAACAGACCACGCTGTAAGAAAAAAATATGTGCTGTTGTGAACATGTGAAGTTAACTGTCAGTTTAGTGTACATTATTCAGCTGTTGTAATATTGTTATGCCCATTGTGCTAACTGTCAAAGTAGTGTTCACATGCATCTAAATAATTTTATCTTGATGCTAAACCATACTAGAGCGAGGGAAATGATACCCGGATGACTATCCTGACCGCTGAGTTTTCATCATCACATAGCAATTCCTTTGCTTAATTCACTCTCTTTACTGCCCGCCAACAAGATTCTTGATCCCTTGCCGTTCTCCTGCCTCATGCATTTTCAAGCACAGGATGTCTGCAATGAATGTCTTTGTGATGGTTCACCCCTGCCTCTTCATCAAAGAACCCCACCTTTATTTACTGTTCTTTCTAAACCATTGTGGTGTTTACTTGTTGTCTTCCACTTTTGCTGTTAGGTTTTGTGGGGAGAGGTTATTGAAGTTCCAACGCCTGTGACTTTGCCTTTACTCTTATTTCCTCCATGATTCATAAGCAGTATTTTTCTAGGATCAAATCAATTCCCTACCTGTTTGCTAGACCTGTCATAGGTTTCTTACCTACCTAACCCTTTTATATTTGCTACTACCATTATATCACACTCACGAACACACTCCTTATTATGATTTTGAGGCATTTAAAGAGATTAACCCGATGCCACCATTTGAGTATTACTATTTAAGTATTTTACTATAGCTAATTATTTCAGTTTCTGAAACATGATGCAGCATATGAGTCACTTTTCTTCTATATTCAATTCTTGTAGAGTGTCAGTATTTGTCTTCATCTTTGTCTCCAAGTTGTAGCTGTTTTATTAGTAAAGAATCAACTTTACCACACACAAGGAGATTAGAAGTGCTCAGTTTCTTCCCATGATTGCACAAGGAGGTTTTCAACATTATGCATGAACTCTGTATCTTCTGAGAGGATTACAGTCTGCATATGTCAGAATCATCCACACTCTAAATATTCTTCTTGTGGGTAGGTTTCCTAGCCTATGAAATTTAGCCTATGCAACTGCCTAATTTGTTCAACCTTCACCTGTCGGGGGATGATTAACATGCATATCAGTTCCATCTCATGTTTCAAATTTGGTTGAACAGGCTAGGCATTTGATCCAATGCCCATTTGATCCCAGGGTTCAGGGGGTTGATTTCACATCATCAAGTCTCTTGTTTTTGTGAAAATCCACACAGTAATGTACACTGGGTCTTCTAGAGTTTAAGACAAGAGGATCCATTTTATTGCTTCCTGGCACCCCATGAGAGTCTTACAGGAAATTACACATGTGAACTAAATGATGGAGTTAGGAAATGAACCCATACACTTCACAGCACGAGGCAGGTGCCTTGGCCACTTCACATCACAGAGACCCCCATTTTGACTTAGAAGCCGACTCAATTTTAGTTGTTGATTTTTTGTAGGCAATCTTGTTGCTGACCAAGCATTAACATTATGGTGGCTAATGTCATTAAAACACACACACTAGACTGTATAAGAGAAGGTGGCTATGTTAGCATTAAAGAATCGCTTGCCATCACATTAACCAGGACTCAGTCACCAGAGAAAGATTATCTTCTGATTTTAATATCTCTATCTGCTTCCCTGTGTTTGCTTAAATTGCTACCTACTTGTGTGTGTGAATGCACTTCTTGAAGTAAGGTTTTGCAAAGATATATATTTGCTTGATTTATTCTCATTATCTATTTTGTTCACCTATGAATGTTTAGATATAATTGTTGCGACTTGCCAGCAAGAGTGTTTAATTTATCTAGCATCTAATTTCATGTGTGGGACAGGAGGGCAATGTCCTCAGTGAAATTCAGATCATCAAGTTGCTCTGTCACATTAGGCTGAATTCAATTTCTGTTGGTAGCTATTGTTGTCACCATAATGCAGTCCATAGTCAGTAAGAGTAAGAAAGGTAACAACATTAATTCCTGTCATATTTACCAATTATACTTTATAGACATATAGGCTGAAACATTTTTAATTAACTCTGACTCATTATGCTTTCTAATCTGGTGTTTCATAAGTTTAGTTTATAAACATCACCAAAAAACCAGAAATTGGAGGCTGCCATTCTTGATCTTTAACTCATCATCATCATCATATCGAGTGGCTGTAAGCATGGACAATTCATGGTTCACTATCTCATACGATCACCATTCTTAGATCAGGTCTGCGGTCTTATGTTCACTATCTCATAAAATCACCATTCTTAGATCAGGTCTGCGGTCTTATGTTCACCATCTCATACGATCACCATTCTTAGATCAGGTCTGCGGTCATGTGTTCACCATCTCATATGATCACCATTCTTAGATCAGGTCTGCGGTCTTGTCTCAATTATGCCATGTGACCAAGTAAACTAGGTAACTGTATCTGCAACTACTGTACCTAACCACTTGATTCATTCTAAGAAACATAGATGGGTTCAGAATACAAACTTTGCAGAAGTAAATCCTGTGCCAATTTTAGATATACATAGTTCATGTAGCAAAATGTCACTCACGTGTGCCAGCTCACATCAACCTGCACTTACCTAGCAAACAAAAGCTATAAAATTTGTTTTATCTGGCCAGATGATGGGCAGTTAAAAAACCATAAACTTGGTAAGTGCCAGGAGGATTTAAGGTGGCTACAAATAAACTTCATAAAAATAACAGTATTATTACTTAACTAAACTAATCTGGGATATTATGATAATGTGGTTAGTGTAAGTGAATCGGTACATTTATCTTGGAATAGTCATAACATCTGAGTGGTGCTTTGAAGAGATTTGAACAAGAATTGCTATGGCAAAGGTAGCCTTTTGCAAGATGGAAAACATACTGGCTAATAAAAAGATGTCAGTTGCAACCAGAAAAAGTGTGTTGAAGTGCTACATAGAACCTATACTTTTGTCATCATCATCATCAAGTGCCCTGTCGGCTAGCGTAGGCGTTCATGGCTCTCCGCAGATCTCGGTCTTTGGTGTTCTGGATAAACTCTGCTGATGAAATTCCTCCATGCCACCGTCTCAATCCGTCCAGCATCATTTCTCTTGGTCTGCCTCTGCCTCTCTTCCCCTCGATCTTTCCAGTTGTCACGATGTTCTCCAATGCCTTTCTTCTCATCACATGATCAAAGAAATCTGTTTGTCTCTTTCTTATTGTTGTATATAGTGTTCTAGTTTCATTAGCTTCTTTCAGACAATCGTTGTTAGTTACTCTGGCAGTCCAAGGAATTCGCAACATTCATTTTAAAAACCACATCTCTGTTGCTTCTAGGTTCTTTCTAATTTGTTCATTTACATTCCAAGATTCGCTGCCATATGGCAAAACTAGTTCTATATAGCATTTTAGCACTCTCTTTTTTACATTCATTGATAGCGACGTATTGCATAAGATACTCTTCATTTTCTGAAATGCGGCATTTGCCTGCCCTATTCTGCTCTTAATCTCTGTTTTTCATCTTCCATTTGATGTTGTATGTGCCCCTAGGTTTTTAAAATTATCCACTTGGTTGAGAATTTCCCCTTCTATTTCTATGTCACATTTTGGTGTCTCCATTTTCTTTGATATCACCATTGTTACTGTTTTCTTGATATTCAACAGTACTTTTGTATGAATGTGAAATGTGGACATTGAGCAGACAAGCTGAAAATCACCTAATGGTAGTTGAAATGTGGTATTTCTGAGGAAAATACAAAGAATACCAGTGACAGACAGAAAAACCAATGAGCAAGGACTACAAGAAGCAAATGAAAACCGTAAAATAATTAGAGAAATTAGACGTAGACAGTCAACATTTTTTTGAGCACATTATAAGAAGAAGCAAACTAGAAAACTTGGCGACATCTGGCAATATTGAAGGGGAAAAGAACAAGAGGAAGGCCAAGGGATACATATATAGATGGACTGGAAACGTGGCATAATTGAGACAAGAACACAGAGCTGATGGATGATTCTGGTGATTGTGTGAGATGGCAAAACATGACTACCCACATTTATTGGCATGGCACATGATGATGACGTTTGCAAACGGAGAACATACTCTCCAAGAAACAGCTGTTCTACATACAAAGTGTAGTGAGACTTTACAAACACCCTGTACATTCTGCAACCTTAAACATCCTTCTGGCAGACACAAGCATTGGTAGCTAACTGCGTTAGTAACCATAGAGTGTTATGGTACAATTATACAATATACATTTTTCCCTAGTAAGCCTCATAGGTTATAACTGTGATACCTAGGGTGTATTTTTAATGACTGTGCATGCAGTGCTTGAAAATATTGCTGGTCCAAGTTTTGTATTCACCTTCTGTAAAGTTCATGCAACATAATAGGTAAGATCAAAACTTGGACCGGCAATATTTTCAAACACTGCACAATCATTAAAAATATACCCTGTATGTGTGTGTGTATATATATATATATATATATATATATATATATATATATATATATATATATATATATATATATATATACATATATAATACTTATTGATCATTCTTTTTGTATATAATTTTTCAGATATCGTTTTTCATCCATCCATCATGTGCCATGCCGATAAGCGTGGGCGGCCATGTTCTGCCATTTTACTCGATCATCAGAGTCGTGGATCAGTTCTGTGTTCCTGTCTCGACCATGCCATCCAGGTATTTACTTCTCGGTTTTCCCCTTGGTCTCTTCCTTTCGATCTTGCCAGTCGTCACCAAGTTCTCCAAGTAATTTCTTCTCATAACATGCCCAAACAATTTTGGCTGTCTACGTCTAATGGCTCTAATCAGTTTACGATCTTCATTTGTTTCTTGAAGGACTTGTTCATTGGTTTTTCTGTCTGTCCATGGTTTTCTTTGCATTTTCCTCAGAAACCACATTTCCATAGCCGTCAGCTGTTTTTCAGCTTGACTGCTTCTTGTCAACGCTTCACATCCATACAAAAGTATGTTTTTCAACATATGTAATATTAATTTACAATGTATGTATAATTAAGTTCTGTCTATCATATAGCTGTGAATGTCATATGTTATATATATTTAAATATTCATTGTTGCATATAATTTAACATAGATATCATTTTAAAAAAATGTTATATTAATTTATAATGTATGCTGAATGAAGTTTAAGTAGATGGACACAGTATACAGACGGCTGACACAAGATTTCTGTTTATGACATTGGCCAACAATTAAACTAGAATAAACATATTGATAACTTGGCTGATAACATGCAGAGGACCTTTACATAAACTGAAGTTTCTTAAAGGAAATGGATAGGGTGCTAGTACTAAAATTACGATTATGTTTTATAAATCCTAAATTAGAAGAAAGATGGACTTTGGAAGCATTACACATTATTCTTCAGCTAAATTGCCACAAATGTAAATTATGAAGTATTATTTTTAGCAGACTTCTCTAAACATGTTTATCTTCAAATTCAAAATCTTGCGTATGAAATACAAGAAGATATTGGGGGAAAATCATGTTATTTATGACACCTAATACCTACAGAAATGTTTTGGGCTTTTCTTTTTGTGTAGCTGCAACACAATGTTCATAAAAGAAATATCAAAAGCTTCCAATGCAATTGTAACTTGAATGGTGTTTCTCTTCTACAGACCGTCTTTGGTGTGCACATAATCCTCCTCCTCTGTTGCTTGTTTTATTTTTCATCTTCCTACTGTTTCTCCTTCTGATCTTTTATCCCACAACGGAGCACAGACCTTCACCCATCTCATGACAAGCTCTTATCCTTATCATGTCCTTCCTGTATTATTCATCTCTGTCTTAAATTCTTTTCTTCATGTGTTGTTAGGTCTTCCTATGTTTCTATTGCCTTGTGGATTCCAGGTGAAGCTGCCATTGCAGACTGCAGGTTATCGCAACAACCCCACTAAAGTTTCTTCAAATGAATTGCACTCATGCATTGTGGGTCATTGAAAGTACGATCATGTCAAATGTGCTCAGAGATCTGGACTCCAGGTATACACTATAAGTTGCCATGGAAAAGCAACATTGGATTTTAATAGCACACTGAAAACTGTATATACAGTAAAAACTGTTATAAAGAACAATACAAAAGAGACAAACACTGTTCTGTGGTCATGTGATGAGAAGAGGTACATTAGAAAACATTGTTATGGCTGGAAAGATCAGACGCAAAGGCAGATTGAGAAACAAGATGCTGGGTGGCTCAAGATGGTGATGTGGAGGAATATCATCAATAGAATTGATCCAGTAGAACCAAGATCTGTGGAGATACCATTTGGTGGGGCACATGATGATGATAAAACAAAACTAGTGAGGTGTGTTCTTTCTTGAGTTTTTGCCCAGGTACTACATTAATTCACCCAGCAAAGTAACTATGTTTATCCCAGATGGTGTTAATATGACTCATTCTGTCAAGCTTCTTTCTTTAATATTTCTATTCCAGACATTTATCACGTTAACTCCTTTTGCCATAACTAATAATTATGAGATCCTCTCTGTTGCAATGTTTCCTTAACTCTTCTGTTAAAAAAAAAAAACTTTTTCAGTTTTCATTATCAAAGAACGTATGTAGTGGAAATGTGACTAAGAACATTTCTGCCCTCTGTCAAGAGCTGTTATCTCCTACTTCCTGTTTCTTTCAGTTTGCTTCTTCTTTATCAGCTTTTTGCACATGTGAAGCTTCTTGATGCAAGTGTAATCTGATTCAATTTTTTGCTACATTTCTATCTATGATCTTACTGCAGACTTTAATGTAGGGCTTCTTCAGACCTTGTACTATCTTGTCTATCACTCTTTCTCTTCTAATTTGAATCTGTAAAGCTGATCTAAGTGGTTATCAAATGGCTGTCAGACACTTCACTGCTGCAGCACAGGAGGGTGGCAAGTGTGGATAGCAGACTCAAATGCAGTCAAAGATTGATAGACTATAATAAAAAAAAAACTAATGTGTGCAAAAATAAATATTAACTCTTGTATTCCAAGAAACACACCATGTGTGATCAGCTCTGCATATACTGCACAACGTACAGTGTAATTACGGGTGTTATTAAATTGTTCACATTTGGTCTCAGCATGGTAAAGATACCTGGCTATTCATTTTAAAATGCAACACAGTATATTTGCTAGGGAACATACATATCTCTCTCTGGGTCAGAAAGTGTTTCAGTAATAACCAAATTCTAAAGTTATTAAAGAAGCAGCTGGGATACAGTAGATAAAAGCCTTAATTGTCATGAATAGAAGAAGTGTAAATAATAACCAGAACTAAGAGGATTAATGCAAAAGCTAACAAGGATAGGAATTAATGTAGTTGTGTTAGGAATAAAGTGTTACTAAAAGTTGATACTGAACTTGTGGAAGTATTTCTTATCAATAACAAATCTGATCATAATTTCTTCTGATGGAAAAAATCTGTGCAGATACAACAAAGTCAGCCAGATCTTTTGGTGGATGTCATCAAATTGGAAAATAATCAGACAAGTTGAGGAACATCTTTTGGTGGTGGTAATGTTTCTGAGAAAAATGCAAAGAATACTATAATAGATGAACAGAAAAATGAATAAAAAAGTCCTTCAAGAAATGAATGAAAACTGTAAAGTGATTAGAGAAATTAGACGTAGATAGTCAAGACTGTTTCAGCAATATGCTGAGGAGAAATAAATTGGAAAACTTAGTGACAACTGGTGAAATTGATGGAAAAAGAGAAAATGGCTTGGCCATATGGCATAACTGGGAGAAGAACACAGATCTTATCTAACACTGATTGTCGTGTTAGATAGTATCCCTTGACCACCCACACTTATTGGTGTGGCACCAATACTAATGACCAAACATTTGACACAAGAAAGATGAAGATGGAAGAAGAAGAAGAGGAAGAATATGAAGAAAAGGAAGAATATGAAGAAAAGAAAGAATATGAAGAAAAGGAAAAGGATAAATTTATTATAGCAGGAGCAACTTTTCTTTGTGAAAATGTGTAAGACAGTTTGAGAAACAGTTAGTGTACCTGCAAGAATAAATTAATCCGACATAATATCTAGTTCTCTGAAGTTACGATGTTAGTGCTAATGATTGTCAGCAAAGTTAAATTAGCTGTTGTGTTTAATGTTATGTCAAGCAGTTTTAATGATTTTATTATATTAATGTGTTGAGTTTTTGCACTGGCGTACAAATGCAGTGATCCTGGATTTGATCCATGTTAATGACTAGGTGGATTTTTTCTGACCAATGGAACACTAGAGTGAAGCCTATTTCTTATTATTGTTCATGCTCTGTAGTGTTGGCTTTCTGCCTCATATAATGCCAATCATTATTGATACATATGTTTCTCCATGCCACGATGCCAAACTGTCCAACATCATCTCTCTTGGTCTCCTCCTGCCTCTTTTCTCCTTATCATTCATCCACAGAATGCAGATTGCCTGCTTCTGATATGAGGAACCCATTCTTTTTTATGAGTTAACTTCTTTCAAGATGTCTGTTTATGGTGTTACTATTTATCTTCATAACTACATATATGAAGTTTCCACATAATTCCTCACTATTCTACTTAATGTGGACTCAGCCACAGAAAATGGTTACTAGAGTTCAGGGAAAGAAACTGTGGCCAGTATAATACTGAGCACATCTCTCCCCGTGTGCCATTTCTTCTTCTGCCCTTGGACACCTAGTTGAGTACAGATCCACACCCACACATGCCAGCCCTTGGTAGTCCAGTTCAAGTCTGGCTGGATATAAGCTGATTTTTGTCTATGATGCAGCCAGTCTAAGACCAACCTATTTCCTCACCTTTTTTACTACATGCACAGGAAGTTTACAGTGTTACTATTCTTTACTTCCCCTATGGAGAGCTTGTAACACAATGGTGAGGTGTGTGCCAATTTGTCATAGATAATACTGGCCTAACACCCAAACCCTTCAATGTCTTATGGTATGTAAATAGACTACACTTATTATGTTGTCTCTGTGTTTGCACGTCATAGATGGAGGTACACAAATAATGTTTGCATGTATATACACTAGAACATACATGTTTCAATGGCCAACACATGTGCTTAGCATGTACCCGGCACTTTAATGGAGTAATTATAGTTTTGACTGAACTGTGTGCACCACAACTTGATATGATTCACTAGGACTTACTCTAACAGGCTGGAGAGCATATTTGGGGCTGGTAACAAGAAGCACTAATTGTGACTAGTAACTTTAATTTTTCACTTCTTATCCCTTTTATACTTCCTGGGGTATGAGCCTTCAACCAACTCACACCAAGCCATCCTATTTATTGCTGTCTTCTACAGTTCCAGACATGTTTTCCCCATATTATTCATCTGTCTTTAATGCTCTTCTTCGTGTGTGTTTTTAAGTCTCCAACTGTTTTGATCGCCATATGGGTCCCAGACAAGGGAGTGTCTAGTTATACTAGCCCCAGCTTCTCTCCATGTGTGCCCTATCCAACACAAGCATCTTTGCCTCACCTCTTGATTCACTGGAATTTGTTTAGTTCTCTTCATGAGTCCTACATTGGTGATTTTGTCTTAGGATTTTAGTCCCACTATTCTGCGCAGGCACCAATTAATGAATGTTTATAGTTTATTAGTAATTATTTTAGTCAATCTCCATATTTCTGATCCATACAATAGTAGAGATTTAACACTGGAAGGAAATATTCTAAAGTGACTTTCATACTCTGGTTATACTTTCTTTTACATTGCACCTGTGAGGTTTTGAAAAACAAGTGGAAAATGACTTTCTTTAAACTTCAACTTCTTATGACAGGTCAGTGAAAGAAACAACCTGCATCAAATGTAGTAAAATCCCACACCCTTTAAGAGTTTAATTCTGCCCTACATCCTAAGTGAAGCAAAGTGATCCTATCGTTTGCAACTCCCTCCATGTCACCTCCATATTGCCAACTCTGACTCTAATTTTCTTCTCCATGTATATTTCATTTCTGTGCTGTTCAACCCAATTCATACATAGTTGTAGCATACCAGGTGCCAATTCGGGAGATTTCCTTCAGTGAAAAGAGCCAAGTCTGTGAGCCAGAATCCTGGTCACTTTGTCATCATCATGTCATTCTTCTTCTGGAAGAGAATCCTTTCTTCTTGGTTGGCCGAGTTATTCTTCTTGGTTGGCTGAGTTATTCTTCTTGGTTGGCTGAGTTATACTTCTTGGTTGGCTGAGTTATTCTTCTAGGTTGGTCAAGTTATTCTTCTTGGTTGGCTGAGATATTCTTCTTCCCATATCTTTAGACTTTTCCATGGTTGATTGGTTGGATGTTTCAGCTATAGTTTCCTACGGGATGGGGTATCCAGTCCCATACCAACACTCCTTAGTCTTCTCTTATGACATTGCAGGTTATAGCATTACTATTTTTGGCTTCCCGTAATGACCCTGTTATTACATGAACATCCTTTAAGAGTTAAATGCATCTAAATGAGATAACTTGGCTTTTATCTCTTTGTTTGAACAATTAACAGACAATCAACTGGCTGATAAGTAAATCCACAATCTAAGTGTGCTACTGCATCTATTGATAGAAGAACATATAGACAACTGGTCTGACTGATTCCACCAACTCCATAGGAGACAACAGACAACGGGAAGAACTAACCACAGCAGAGTAACTGCCCAACTATACACCACAACCAAAGATCAAGAGCAACAGATTGCAATATGAGGTACTTAAGAAAAGCTCTTGTTGGTGTTCCAAGGCAGGACAGAATTATAAATTAAAAAAAAAAAGATGTGTGTGTGTGTGTGTGCGTGTGTGTATAAATAAATAATGGGAACAAAACTGCTTAGAATATATATAAAGACAGAACTGAAAGGGTAATCATCTGATAAGAATACAAAAAGCAAATAACGAAAATAGGACTGTGCGCATTATACCTGATGGTATAAAATGGGTTGATTATCAAAGGCTTTTCAGATGATGAAAGAGATCAGATTTGTCACAATGATGTCAAACGGCGAGTGGAATAACGACAATTACATTACTTCCATTGGTGAACAGGAATAGTGAATAGGACTTAGAAATATTTTGTGGGGTTTTTTATTTTTTATTAAAAACCTAATCTGATGTACACATCAATTCAATCACTCTTCTACCAATTACTACAACATAAGAGCTTCTGTGTTCCCACATTTATGCAAATGGAAAACTGCTTGCTTTACATATACTTGCACTGATACTTTTCTTCGGTATTTTCCTTAGAAACAAAAACAAAACATTTCAGGTAGCCATCTCATCTGAATGATTGCCAATGATTATAAACAGCTGCCATCTGTTTTTTCATTAATTCTTCGTGCATCAAGCAATTGACCATACTGTGAACAAACTAATTTTCTGGGCTCATCCTATACCAAACAATATTTGACTGCACGCCCTAGGTGGGGTACACAGCTGTGCAGATGCCAGATTCACGTCAGCTGTTTGTATATTGTTTATGTAGTTGTATCAGTGTATGTTTGTTGTGTGTTTGCTGATGAAGGCTCTAGTCACAATGTCCCTTTTGTCACTTGTTAATGTGTTCTAGTGAAGATTATAAATTTTGTCTCTCTTTTTTTTTGGTTATTTGTTACTTACTCCTTATATCAAAAAATATGTCCGATGTTCTATTGTTTCTGCAAAAAAAAAAAAAACAACAACTCATTCTTTACCAAAAACATGCTACATGCTCCACTGTTGCTCTGTACACAAACATTTGTGAACAAAACTCTTTCTATACCACACAAGTGCCAAAATTGTTTTAAAAGTTGTAATACAATGGATCCTCTCTCATTGCAACATACCCAAAGATGAAGAAACTGACAGATAATGGCAATAGAATGTGGTAGACACCTCACCCTAATATAGACTCAGTTATTCAGTTAGTTATTCAGTTATCAGTTGGGGTATCTTCGTTACACTCCGGACATGTCCATAGGTGCTCAGATCCTCCCCCCAGCATATTCATCAGCGTCCGGTGGCTAATAGTGCCAGTTCTGTGTTGGTTGACGAGGCGCTTTGTTTTCCCGATGTACCTCTCGCGTCTGGCTGTGCCGATTCTTACTCCCAGGTCTTTCATCCTGGACAGCGATGTGGAATCACTGACGTCAAAGTCCTTTGTTCTCGCCATGTCTTTAAGGACGTTAATAACATCGGCACGATCCTAATATAGACATAACCTATGATGAGGTAAAGAGATTTTAAAATGCAATGATAGAATCAAGAGGTGAATCCAGGCCACCAGAAAGATGACGCATATTACCAAATCCACCAAAGAGAATAAGTAACAATCTTCAGAATCTGTACGGGACACATCAAGATGAAATACCATGTTTATAATCAGCTAAGGATAGGAGACACTGATGGATGTAACTGCGGGACTGATAAAATGACAAACATGTTGTTGCAGCAGTGTAAACACATTCTATCGAGATATGATGCCAAAGTTGACTGCTGGTTTTTGTGTGTCAATTCATCCATATTGACTGCTGATGTCTGAAGGTGTACAAAGAACAACAACAAGCCATATGCTCCACTGTTACTTCACACACGTACATTTATGAACAAAACCCACCAGCAGCTTGCTATCACTTCTAATATTTCTGGATACAACATGCATTTTTTAACCACATGACATGTCATACAAGTATTTCTGAACAAGACTCCTTCAACGGCTACTCCAAGGAATACATATTTTTCTAAAGAATACGAAAAGTAATGTGGTCACATAAAAAGTAATTGATAAACATATGGTGATTCAACTGGTATAGAACTTAAAGATAATACCCAGAATGCTAATGCTGTAGGCGTGTGAAGTGATGGACTTTCACATATACTAGATCACAGAATTATGATGTAGTGTAGCAGGCTTCCATCCTCACCATTATTCCATGCCATTAAAGTCACAGGAGCCCATTAGATGATATTTTCCTGACACATGAACTATACTGAACAGTAAGAAATATTTTAACTGCTGGAACTGAACCCCAGTGCATCTGCATTTGTAAGCCAGTACACTAACAACTGGGGAGCCACAGAAGTGCAGTGGCTAGTATTTCTATGCTTGCCTATCAGCCCAATAGTCATGTGTTCAAGTCCCCATTGAGGCAGACTGTAAAGATTGACCTGAGCTCCTGGCTCCACCCAACCTAACATGGGAACAGGAAATGACATGGAAAGGCAGGTAGCCTATTTACCATACCACCCTTCAGCTACTGATTGGTCTTGACATGGAAAGTAAAGGCAGGCAGCTTATTTACCACATCAGCTACTGATTGGTCTTGACATGGAAAGTAAAGGCAGGCAGCCTATTTACCACATCAGCCTTCAGATACTGATTGGTCTTGACATGGAAAGTAAAGGCAGGCAGCCTATTTACCACATCAGCCTTCAGATACTGATTCGTCTAGACATGGAAAGTAAAGGCAGGCAGCCTAATTACCACATCAGCCTTCAGATACTGATTGGTCTAGACATGGAAAGTAAAGGCAGGCAGCCTATTTACCACATCAGCCTTCAGATACTGATTGGTCTAGACATGGAAAGTAAAGGCAGGCAGCCTATTTACCACATCACCCTTCAGATACTGATTGGTCTAGACATGGAAAGTAAAGGCAGGCAGCCTATTTACCACATCACCCTTCAGATACTGATTGGTCTTGACATGGAAAGTAAAGGCAGGCAGCCTATTTACCACATCACCCTTCAGATACTGATTGGTCTTGACATGGAAAGTAAAGGCAGGCAGCCTATTTACCACATCACCCTTCAGATACTGATTGGTCTTGACATGGAAAGTAAAGGCAGGCAGCCTATTTACCACATCAGCCTTCAGATACTGATTGGTCTTGACATGGAAAGTAAAGGCAGGCAGCCTATTTACCACATCAGCCTTCAGATACTGATTGGTCTAGACATGGAAAGTAAAGGCAGGCAGCCTATTTACCACATCACCCTTCAGCTACTGATTGGTCTAGACATGGAAAGTAAAGGCAGGCAGCCTATTTACCACATCACCCTTCAGCTACTGATTGGTCTAGACATGGAAAGTAAAGGCAGGCAGCCTATTTACCACATCAGCCTTCAGATACTGATTGGTCTAGACATGGAAAGTAAAGGCAGGCAGCCTATTTACCACATCACCCTTCAGATACTGATTGGTCTAGACATGGAAAGTAAAGGCAGGCAGCCTATTTACCACATCACCCTTCAGATACTGATTGGTCTAGACATGGAAAGTAAAGGCAGGCAGCCTGTTTACCACATCACCCTTCAGATACTGATTGGTCTAGACATGGAAAGTAAAGGCAGGCAGCCTATTTACCACATCACCCTTCAGATACTGATTCGTCTAGACATGGAAAATAAAGGCAGGCAGCCTGTTTACCACATCACCCTTCAGATACTGATTGGTCTAGACATGGAAAGTAAAGGCAGGCAGCCTGTTTACCACACCACCCTTAAGCTTCTGATTGGTCTTTATAAATATTGAGCTAGCACCATGTACTCAGTATGCTTCAAGGCATGCACAGGGTCCTTTACTTTACATGTTTACAATAATAAGTAACCCATCATAGCCTCCATGGTCACTTTAGAACAACTGAACAGTTGGACAATGATGATATCTACCTGCAACAACCAATCTTTCTTCTGTTTCTGTCTTTCATGGCTCTATGTCGTTAGACGTCACTGGCTTGTTTGATGATTAGTTTATGAACTAGGGCTTGCTCAGTAGCTTGGTATGCTGAGATGTTGGGGGTTTTTAAGGTGTTGATGACTCCATCGATCCATCTTTTTTGTGAGTTTCCCCTGCCTCTTGGTGTTTCCATTTTCATGTTGAATTCTCTTGCTGCTGGCCACATTTGGTTCATTCTCACTAGGTGGCCAAACCAGTTAAGTCTTTGTCTATCAATGAATTTAACAACTGTGTTGCTCCAACTGTTATATAGATTTCATTTCTAATATGATTCTTTCTTAATTTGTTCACTGCTTTTCTCGGGCATCTCATTTCACAGGTAGTGAGTTTTCTTTCTTATTTTTTAGTTAGTGCCCATATCTGGCATTGATAGCACAATGTTGGTATAACAATTGCATTTGTAATGTTCTTCTTAATTTCCATTTATCTGTATAATAATTTCATAATTGTCTTCACTTATATTCTTCATCATCATCATCATCATCATCATTATCCAGTGTCTTGCCGGCTGGTGTGGGCAATCATGCCTCTCCACAACTTGCGATCTCCTACAACATGGATTAATTTGTATGTTGACTCCCTTCCGTGCCATGACACAAGACTGTCAAGAATTTTCTCACACTGTCTTCCTCTATATCTCTTTCCGCAAATCTTTTCGGTTGTCATAATATGTTCCAGTTGTTTTCTCATAACATCGCCAAAAAACGATCACTGCCTCTTTCTCATGTTTGTGATAAGTTGTCTTTGCATCTCAGCTTCCCTTAAAATGTCCTGATTGCTAATTTTGGCTGTCCAATTCATTTTCAGCATTCTTCCATAAAACATTTCCTTGGCTTCCAGGGATTTTTTTGCCTATATACTAATTGTCCATAACTTCTATTTTTTCAATGATAATCTTCATGTTAAGTTTTGTGCAACTATTCTGGAGTAAATTTATGTGTTCCTGCAATTGTTCACTACTGTTTTACAATAGACATTGGTCATCGGCAAAGAGCAGATCATCCACTATAGATACTTGCTCATCATCTGTTTCATTTTTTTTCTATTTTGGTTACACTATCCATATATATATATATATATATATATATATATATATATATATATATATATATATATATATATATATATATAATAAAAATAAGTGGTGACAGAACTCATCCTTGTCTAACTCCAGTTGTTATTGGGAACCATTTTGTGAGTCCAGCTCTTGTTCTAACTATTTCTCTCTCTGTAGATGGCTCTTACAGTCTAGTAGTTGACCATTTATTCTGTAGTTTTCAAATGTTCCCCAGAGTATATCTCTGCTTACTCTGTCGAAGCTTTCTCTTGGTCTATAAAGGTGATATTGATTTGCTGTTTATGCTCTATTGTTTTTTCACTAATTTGTTGTAAAGCAAATATTGCATCTGTGCATTCTCTACCCTTTCTGAATCAGAGCTATTCTGGGCCGTGTAGCAGTTCCATAATGGGATCTTATTCGTTGTTCAAGAATCTTTGCAAATATTTGTAACTACCAATTCATTCATTCAGTAGCATGTCCTTTGCAGAACCTCGCTCCCATAACAACCTTCCGGAAAACCTCTCGATCATAAGCAAGATGTCCCGCGTCCGATACACCCATCTGGAGATCATCCGCCACATCCTGCACCCATCTTCTCTTTGGCCTTCCTCTTCCTCTCTTCCTAGGCATATACCCCTCCATTATTGTTCTCTCCAAATTTTCGTGACGTTTCAAGTGACCAAAATATTTCAATGTCCTTTGATAACCAACCTTCTTCAATATTCAGCTCTTGAAGCATTGATGTATTTGTTCTTTTCTTTACCCAAGATATTCTTAGAACTCTTCTATAACATTTATATTCAAAGGCATTTATGCGCTGCTCAGCTTGTTTAGTAAGTGTCCAGGTCTCACAGGCCTATGTTGCAATGGGAAAGATGCATGCTCTTAAAAATCAAATGTTTGTAGGTCTGTCTGTCCCATTCCATAATTTATTCAGTTGTTTTTGTCATAGTTGTTATGGTTTCTTGGTAAGTTTTGCAGAAGGTAAACTACCAATACATTCTTAAACTATCTTAGTACCAGAAAGTTTCCTAGCAGACATTAAATGGAGAGGTAACCACTATGAAAACAAATAACGGAAGTGGTCAGTGGGGAAAGCCAGATTTATTTAGTATGCTTAGACTAAATGTGAAATATAAGAGAACACATCATATGATGGCTGGAAGTCAATGGGAAAAAAGTCCTTTGTTCATACTGAATTGCTCTGGACTGAAAGAGTTAATATTTGCTTTGTTCTGTAAAAATAAAAGACTAAATACTCATAGTATAAATTAATCCCAACCGAGCTAATCATAATCATAGGTCAAGTCCCACATATTTATACTTATAAAAAATGATGCTTTTTATCTTCAAGTTATCTACAATATGCTGTTTTTAAGTATTATCATTAAATTTATTAGATTGGATCTCAAATAAGAAAAATAGAACTGGATAAATCAGTCTCAATACTGAGATTCAGTTGTGTAGTGGTTTGTTTACTGATCTACTTATACAGTTTATGAATGGGGTTTAATAACCATCGATGACAGATTTTTTTCAACCAGTATGGCTCTGTGGTCAACTCAGCTTTATATCCTGATGTAAGAGATGTGTATGGTACTGTATAGACAGTCGACATAAAGCTGGCTCTTTTCATCCTGGAAGTGCCATTTGGTTAGGGAAAATATGAACTGAATACAATACCCCAATATGAACTTAAAGGATGGAGGCCGGTATTTGGGGGTCAATATTTTCAAGTATTCTGGTGGTAGGCCAGTATTTGGGGTCAATATTTTCAAGCATTCTGGTGGAAATCCAGTATTTGGGGTCAATATTTCAGTGTTCTGAGGGTAGACCAGAATTTAAGGTCAGTATTTCTATGTATTCTGAGGGTGAGTTAGTATTTGTGACCATTAACTTTCACCACACTTTTTGTTTCGTATTCTGTCAGTTATAATTTTAAAATATTATCATAAAAATACTTAAGGGAAAAAAACATGCACACACAACTTGGAGATAATTTACCCTTGCACTTTAAAAGCATATATAATCTCAAAGAGTAAAACATCTTACACCAAACTTTGAAAAAACTTCCAGATTCTCTAAGTGTTAATGCCATAATCTACAGCAAACTTTGGAAAAATTATCACATTCTTTAAGTGTTAATGGCATACACATGAGATGCTTTATTTTAACTTTAATCTCAGTACATCATTTACTACAAAAATCCTGGCTTCATCTCTTGTAGATTAACACTAATCATGAAGAAAACTAGCTACTTGTGAGTATTAGTATCAGTTGTCATCCTTTTCTTTTCACGTTGAATTCACTCCTGTGTGTGGGTGTTTAGCATGAATGTTGTAGTTTACCTGGCAAGTGAGAGCGGTGTTCTGTGGCAGCATGGGGTATGATTTCTGAGTGTTCAGACTGCATGAGAGCAGAAAGCGAGGATGAAGATTAGGAACATGACTTTTCCATGGATTCTGACTTATGTTTGCTAGAGAAGAGGCCATATGATAGCCTACAATGATAGGTACACTACGTCCATAGCCTGGGAGTCTTTGAGGGAAGTGCAAGAAACCCCTACAGACTGAGATTGTTAGTTGTTTGAATTAACTGCCTATTGCTGTTGCCAAGAGCTGTGTGCTGTCTGTCATCATCATTGGTGTATGTAGTGTTTTCTTTTTAGGCCATTGTAATGACCACTGCTGTGGCTAGTGAAGGACTATCAAGGACTAAAGATTGCTACCATGCCTGATGTTGGCATCCATGACATTTCACTTTATGATTAAACCAGTACACACATTGCATGGACTGTCTAGAACTGGCTTCAGTGAGATAGACTACACATTTAGTTGGATGATAAAGAGAGCACCAACCAAGGCAGTAGACTTAAATCCACCGACCCCTCTGAGATCTGAATGGAGCCTTTCAAGTTTCCACTCCCCTGAAAACTGTCTTGAGCCTGTCAGTCTATGACTCTCTGTATTAAGCAACATCATATCTTGATATATTACTCCCTACATAAGCAAACACTGGCAATTTTCTAACTCGGTATGAGGCAGCAAACACAGAACTGGTGACTCCACCATGCATCCACAAACACTTTCAATGATATTAAGGCAAGTGATTTGGTCACGCATGGTCTAACTGATCAATATTTGTTAATATGTTTAGTACGTACAGTGAAATGTAAATGAGATGGACGTTTAATCTCAACTTGAAGAGTCCAAATGACTAAAACATACAAGGACTTGTGGTGGATTTATGTAATAGTTAAACTAATGAAAAAGAATGCTGTTTGTTTGCATGTGTTATACATGAGAGCAGTGCTATAATAGATATGCATATGTAACTCATTCACCAAAGGATCAATTGTAACAAAACACCTGTGGCCCATTTCTCACATATTTACACAAGACACACATGTTTTCAGTTAGAAAATACTCACAAAAATAACCAAACATTCACTTCATTGAAGCAACAACACAGAAGTAACTAAAACACAATAACCATGTCTATATGAAAATACATTTGGATACTGGTTATTTAATTTAATCTATAGAAGAGGCATCATAATCATCATTTATCCTGATAAATGACATACATTACAACTGGTAAACATTCACCTCCACAGATCTCGGTATCAGTGTTATGGATCAATTCTATTGATGATATTCATCCACGACACTGTCTCAGTCCATTCCGCATCCTTTCTATTGATGATATTCATCCACGACACTGTCTCAGTCCATCCCGCATCCTTTCTATTGATGATATTCATCCAAGACACTGTCTCAGTCCATCCAGCATCCTTTCTATTGATGATATTCATCCAAGACACTGTCTCAGTCCATCCTGCATCCTTTCTATTGATGATATTCATCCACGACACTGTCTCAGTCCATCCCGCATCCTTTCTATTGATGATATTCATCCAAGTCACTGTCTCAGTCCATCCCGCATCCTTTCTATTGATGATATTCATGCAAGACACTGTCTCAGTCCATTCCGCATCCTTTCTATTGATGATATTCATCCAAGACACTGTCTCAGTCCATCCAGCATCCTTTCTATTGATGATATTCATCCAAGACACTGTCTCAGTCCATCCCGCATCCTTTCTATTGATGATATTCATCCAAGACACTGTCTCAGTCCAACACACATCCTTTCTATTGATGTGCCCCGGCCTCTTCTAACGCTGATTTTCCCAGTCATCTTGATGTTTGCTAGTGCCTCTTATCTCACTTCATGACCAAAGAATAGTTTGTCTCCTTATATTTGTATATAATGTTCTACTCGCTGTTAGTTACTCTGACAGTTGAAAATATGTGCAAAATTCATCCTAGAAACCATATCTCCATTGCCTTCAAGCACTTCCTAATTTGCTTATTTATGTTCCATATGTCACTGCCATACAGGAGAACAGGTTGTATTTGATTCTTCAGCTCTCTCTCTCTCTCTCTCTTTCTCTCTCTCTGACAATCACTTGCAGTTGACTTATTGCATAACTCACTATTTAGAAGAATCAGGATTATTGTCTCTAATCCATACAGTGCTGGGTTTGACCCAGCCTCACAAAAATGGATACCAGACAATTTTCAGGGAATAGTTCAGGAAGGAAATGTGATGAGAACAAGAACAAGCCACCCCACCTCATATGCAATGGCCTAGAATACATGCATGTCTAAAACCTCACACCCCATATAGCAATATCTGCTATGGAACTACTTTTACCTGTTTACAGAACTTAGGTAGGGAACATGAAGCAACATTGATGATTACCAAGTTTTAAATACAGGTTATCCAATCATGCTCTCAGCTGGAAATGGCACAGATAAGAGGAAAGAAAAGCATATCTTCCTCACCTCACACCGTAAATCAATGGGTATTAATTGGCACTTGTTAAATGACAGAAAACCTAGGATAGGAAGTAGGTATGGGATGTATTTTTAATGACTGTGCAGTGTTTGAAAATATTGCTGGTCCAAGTTTTGTATTCACCCTCTGTAAAGTTCATGCAACATAACAGGTAAATACAAAACTTGGACAGGCAATATTTTCAAACACTGCACAGTAATTAAAAAATACACACTGTATTAGGAAGAACACAAGATCACAGAAACAAATAAAACTGTGGGAATGCTTAACATGTCAAACCATCAGTCCCAATATAGAGTCACTACTATGCTGATGTTCTTACACTTTATTGTCTCAAAAAACAGGTAGCTTCTGGAATTTGTCTGGGAAGACAAGTGGCAAGGAAAGCAACTGGTCACACCACCTCATTATGCACATATCTAGTATATGTGAAGGCCTAGCATTTCACAGCCCTAAACATATGTCTGCCATGGGGTAACCTTCTCCATTCAGAAATTATATGTGTGAGTTAAAGAAAAGTTATACGTCATCAGATTTTCCTCATTGCACATTGAATTATTCAGTCCATAAGTGCTTGGGTCTCCTCAGTATCTCTCTCAGTATGTAGCGGCCGATGACACCAGTCCTGTGATGGTTGACTATTCTTCTTTGGCCCTATGTATAGTAAAGTACTTGTTTAAATTGATGACTCCAGTCCTGTGATGGGTGACTATTCTTCTATAGCCCTAACTATAGTAAAGTACTTGTTTAAATTCTATTGACAAAATGGATATGTGGTCAGTATTACCCTGACCGCCTTTTCTTTCTCTGGCACTTTCTTTACCAGACAGACTTGGCTGGCCCCAGGGTCGTACTGCTCAGAAAAACAAACATTTCCACTACTTTTAACCAGAGACAACTCAATTGGTCAGTCAGTAAACCGACAAGAATTCTCTCTCTCTCTCTCACTCTTTCTCTCTCTCTGCGCCTTCTCTCTCTCTCTCTCTCTCTCTCTCTGCACCTTCTCTCTCTCTCTCTTTCTCTCTCTCTCTCTCTCTCTCTGCACCTTCTCTCTCTCTCTCTTTCTCTCTCTCTCTCTGCACCTTCTCTCTCTCTCTCTCTCTCTCTCTGCACCTTCTCTCTCTCTCTTTCTCTCTCTCTCTCTCTGCACCTTCTCTCTCTCTCTCTCTGCACCTTCTCTCTCTCTGCACCTTCTCTCTCTCTCTCTCTCTGCACCTTCTCTCTCTCTGCACCTTCTCTCTCTCTCTCTGCACCTTCTCTCTCTCTCTCTCTCTCTGCACCTTCTCTCTCTCTCTCTCTTTCTCTCTCTCTCTCTGCACCTTCTCTCTCTCTCTCTCTCTTTGCACCTTCTCTCTCTCTCTCTCTGCACCTTCTCTCTCTCTCTCTCTGCACCTTCTCTCTCTCTCTCTCTCTCTGCACCTTCTCTCTCTCTCTCTCTGCACCTTCTCTCGCTCTCTCTCTCTCTCTCTCTCTCTCTCTCTCTCTCTCTCTGCACCTTCTCTCTGAAATATAAGTGCTGGCAATGTCAACTAATTCATTCATTTACTTTTTAGGTTTCTGTTATACATTTTAAAAATCATAGTTTTGTTAATGTTAAATGATTACTTTATATTTATCACTGAAGGAAGTCACAAATATAATGTGTTTACACAAATGTGTACCAGATTACAGAAGTGAGAGTTTTAACAAGTAATAATTGTGTCGATGAAAAGTAAATAGTGAAGATGAAGTAGCTGTTTAACTAACCGTGGTTCAAAAGTTAAAGTAACATATAGGATTGAATGAGTTACTTAACAAGCAGTTGCTGCAATTAAACAGCTAAATATCAACATAGTGTGTACTTAAAAACTAGATTATGTGTTCATATATTGAGGTAACTCATTCATTCTTTTACTTTCTTTAACTCTGCAGCATAAAATCACTTTACAGTCTCATTTCCTCTGAAGCAATAAGTGTAACAGTACCTTAGAGCCTTGCTTCATCTTTTCTTTGTAACCATGGGATGTGAAAGTATTTTTCCTCTTTAACTGATTGAGTGGCCTAAAAAGCAGGTTTGGACCAAACATGGTACACAATCAAATGAACAAGTTTAATATAAATTTCCATTCACTGAACATTTAAATTGTGGAAGATGCCACAAAACAAAACAAGTAACACAATGACTCAAGTATGGCGATATATCGTCCTTCTGTCTAAATTGAAGGTCACATTTGGCGATATAGTATCACTTGCCACTGAACCAGTTAACCATAGTGTGAAAGATTCTTTCACCTTGTTTTGTCCTGTCTTTTATATTTTTAGCTGAGGTGTAGAAGCATATAATGGTCCTATTTAACTGGAGCTCTTCTACCCTGGTTTGTAGAGATAACTTTCTTTATTCATTAGTCATTCCTACCCTGGCCGTGAAGGCATGTTGTGGCCTATTGTTTTTATTGTTAGCATAAATACACAAACACACAATTACATTTATAGAAACCAAAGCTAGTGCAAACTGACACAAGGAATTGAACCTCAGCTTTCATCAGTGGCAGACTTGTCAGTCACTGCTCTCTGTATGGGTTTGTGTTAGCACAGTGACCAAGTGACAAGATCAAACTACTCATGTTTGCAAATGCAATGAAAGAAAAGTAAAACACAATGACCTTGGGTGTGAATAACTAGGTGTGATGCACTCCCCTTGAAAAAGAAATGGTGAAGAAATGTTATCGAGGAGAACCAATATCTGGGGTTCGTAACGGGAAGTCAATAATCATGGCTAGTAACTTTCATAACTTTCTTTGTTTTGTTTCTCTTTGTTTAGTTTTTCTCACCTGATTATACATTTTAAATGTTTCCTTTAGAAGTATGTGTTACATTAATATTTTTAAAAATACAAATGGTGGAAATAACTTTAAACTTTAATTACATTTAAACACTCTAAGAGACACACAAATCCAGGGTACAATTCTGAGAAAGTCCCAAGTGCTTTAAAAGTTAAAAACATTTTAAAATGTAGAAAGGTGTATTTTCAAAAAGTAGAATAAGAATTATTGTTTTAGATATACATGTTATAAACCCATGGGAATGATGGGGGAATACAAGAGTGAAAATTAGCAATGATTCCTGCTAAAACGTTGAAGCAAATGGTGCAGTTTGTGTTGAAATCAGCATTTTTACTTCACATATATATATCAAACGTCATCCTCTCTTTCACAGTATTTCACATTGGATGTATTTTCTTTTGTCACATTAACACATACTTGCCTGTCACAATAATTCATGTATACATCACACTAATGCACATATATGTCACATTAATTCATGTATACATCACACTAATGCACATATATGTCACATTAATTCATGTATATGTCAAGATGTATTTTCTTTTGTCACATTAACACATACTTGCCTGTTGCAATAATTCATGTATACATCACACTAATGCACATATATGTCACATTAATTCATGTATATGTCACATTCATGCATTCTTGTCTCGCAAATTAAGGCATGCTTATCAATCAAATAAAGTATTCTTATCTGTCACATTAAAGTATACTCACAGGTCAAATTATTGCATTCTTACCTTCCTCATTATGACAATCATCCTTGCAACATTGTATTCTTCTATGTGATACAATGCATTCTTCTTTGTCACAGTACTGCACTTCACGTCTTATTAATGCATTTACATCTTTTAAATTAATCTTTCATATCACATTAATGCAATTATCTCTGCCAATTTACATTAACATATTCCTGCTAGAATACATTCTTCCCTGCTACATGAAAGTGCTCATAACTGTCACACATGATATCATTATCACCTTTCATATTAAAGTATATCATCTATCACATTAGTGCATTCATACCGGTCATATAAATGCTTTCGTCACTGTCACATTAAACGATTCATGTTTGGTATATTAACATCTTCTTGTTTTTCCCAAAATTGCATTCTTGCACTCTATACTAATTCATTTTGTGCATATCATGTTAACACATCCCACCTGTCATATTAGTGCCATTCTTCATTCTCACAGACATTCATGCTTGGCACATTCATGCTTGGCACATTCCTGCTTGGCATATTCATGCTTGGCACATTCATGCTTGGCACATTCCTGCTTGGCACATTCATGCTTGGCACATTCCTGCTTGGCACATTCATGCTTGGCACATTCATGCTTGGCACATTCATGCTTGGCACATTCATGCTTGGCACATTCATGCTTGGCACATTCATGCTTGGCACATTCATGCATTCTTGTCTTTGACATTTTAGCTTGCTATACACATGCATTCTTGTCTTTGATATTTTTGCATGTTATACAAATGCATTCTGTGCCTATAACATTAACACACCATTCCAAATACTGCATTCTTCTGTTATGTTAATGCGTTTTATCTATAACATTAATGCATTCACACTTGTCAGATTCATGCATTCACCACACATTAATACATCTATAGTTTAAAAGTAATACATTCTTGTGTAACATTCTTGCTCATACATCAATGCATCCTTAGCCTAATGTATTATTGCTTGTTATATTAACGCAATCTTCTCTATCAAAGTTATTCATCCATCTCAGCCACAACATTGCATTCTGTTCAGACACATTATCATTATTGCAGTCTTCTCAGTCACATTATCATTATTGCACTTCTCAGTCACATTACCAAAATGCTACATTCTTCTCCTCTACGTGAAAGCATTTTTATAAAGCAATCTTCCTTGTTACTTTATCCCATTCATTTGTCACATTAATGCATCCATTTTCCACAATAACATTTTCCCTATAGTATTAATACAAATACATTTATCTCTATCAACAATATAATGTGGTCCAAACACTGAAGTGTTGTCTCCCGAACATTCAAAGCTCACATTTCTCTCTTCTATACCTGTTCATGCATTACAGTCAATTTTTTTTGCTTGAGCCAAGGTTAAAAGAGACTGACCGCCACTGAATATGCCAAATTGGATTGAAAATGATTCTTTAACATAATAAACATGAAAATAAAACTATTGCTTTTTTGAAATGGAAGCAAGCATCAAACATATCATGTTGTATTCACTTTCATGTTCCAGTTTCTATCACATTTCCTGTCAGAATGTCTCACTGTCCTGACTTGAGCAACCTTGTTCACTTCCTTAATTAGCTATCAAACTGTCTTTTCATTTCCATTCTCTCCTCTTTGGCTATATTTTGGGGCCTCACATTGTTTCAGTGATGTACAAGTAAAAAGTGAAGTACCCGTTTGCATGTAACTAAGGCAAATTGTGGATATAGTGTTGACCAGATTTTTCCATGACCAAATGGCATACAAGAGATCACATTTTCCCTGGTAAATGCTTAGCATCTGTTTAATTATGCAAGCATGACACCAGAGCCATACTAGTTGAGAAAAACACCTGCCGCTGTCAGGAATAATACCTGATCTGCTCCTGGTAGGTCAATGTAGGAGAAACCAGGGCATGACCCACCTACTCATCCTGCATGTGATTTTCATAATTTGGTTGCACTAGTCATTATCACAAACAACAGACAGCCAGATCAAATAACCTATACTGTTGTGGCATAAAGGTAACCCAAAGTACCAAACACCACTCCAGATTGTTCATATATTATTAATATCTTGTATGCATTTCAAAACAACGTCAACAATTTACCCAGGTTTAAGACCATTTATATTTTTATATTCTGATTCTGAGAGTATTAAATGATCTCATACCCACCAGAGCTCTGAGTAATAGATCAAATGCCTAGTCTTTAAAGATAAACCAAAACAAACTGGCCTTCTGTGCAAACTCCACAAGTTCAAAATCCCTCTAAGTATTAAGAAATTGTAAACAGCAGGCCGTATAGGCCACTGCTCTGGCAAAATTGCAAAAGTTAGAAAAACTAAGTGTAAGAATATTTATTGACTGTGTTGAATACAGAATTAACCGAGTTTTAAGAAAATGCCGTTTGGATATCTTGGCCAAAAAGTGCAAATGTTGCAGCTTTTATGTAAACAGACACATACTAATCATCATCCTTTTCAGGACAAACAAGTAAGAGGAAGAAGAAAGTATTAATTTTTGTTTTCAAATAACTGTTGATATCAAGAATGCCTCTATACGACTCCTTAAAGACATACAACGAGTGCACTTAAATTAATATATTAAGAGTTTAAGAGCTTTGTAACCTGTTTACTTTCTAGGAAATTTAACAACAATAAAGAACTTATGCTTCAGAAGGAGTGTAAAGTTCCGAATGTCTTGTTATCCCAATAGAAATATAATTCAGTGAATCTCCGACAACAAAGCAGATATTAAAATATAACATGTTACTGATGGCATATAGTTTGATGTATATGAACATGGTCCTCAAAGCATTATTATTTAACCTATGCAGTTCCACAATAACTGCTTTGGATCTAATTTATTTATCATTCAGGAATAATCACATTTTATTTTTATGAACAGCCATATTAATTGCCGAATCTATACAGGCATATATGACATGGCGGTGTCTGAATAATAAAAAAAAAACAACCAACCTAGCACAGGTTTGTGTACAAAACATACAAATGACTCTAAACATTGTGAAACATCATGAAAAATAACTTGTTAATATGTAATATAATACAGTTTATGTACACATCAACAATAGGACATATAAAAGTGATATTAGTCTGTACACAAGTTCACAAGTATGCCAGCACAAATACAATAATAGTTATCACATATTATAAACAGCTGACTGGTACCGTATATAGCAGGTTGGTATATGGAAGATTGAAAACTTACGTTTAAGGTTTCAACAGACGTTCACAGTTTGTTTTCACCATCACAGATACACTTACACAAACTTTGTACACTCGGTAACTGACCAACAAAGCTGAATTGAAAAACGCTGCTCCTTTTTCAGCACTGTCTGTTAACATGGTGAATTGGGTGCCTTGAGTTCACAGCCCGGGTATAAAAAATTTACAAAATTCTGAGTAACGAAATGCGTACACGTCCAGAAACTACAAAATGCTATTCATCAGAGCATTTAATATAATACAGGAAGTGAGCGTGCATGTAATTATTATCAGCAAAGTTGTTTGGAAACTTAATCCCAAGGTTGAGAACATAATTCCGCAGTCGGATCACTAGTGAAAAATAGAAGGTCGTTAATGTATGCTATAGCTGGTATCTGCTGATACTATGTAAGACCTTGGGGAATATACTGAGACTCTGTCACTGGCAGCCGAAATAATGAGGCTGTGAGCATACAGAAGACTGGGAGAATGAAACTAGATAATGTTGGTGTGCGAGATAATGTGGACACTGGGCTGGATCCTGAGGTTGTATTGTTGCTGATGTTGCTGTGGCTTGTGGTCTTGTTTTGACAGGCCTGGTCATATTTGAAGAGCAGAGGGCAGTTGTTGCCATGGAGGTTAGCATGCGAACAGTAGAAGTCAGCTATCTCGGACCTGGGCCACAAGTCGCAGAGTCCATAGCAGTTTTCTTCTGGCATGGTGCTTGGAAGGTTCATGTGAGGGTCTGTTTATAGAAGCCAGGTCGTAGGTCAAAGACGATTGATGGGTGTCAACCAGCATGGCATCAGTTCATGGCGGTGATGATGGAAAAGAAACAAATAAATAAAACTGAATTACATAATGTTCTGGGTGAATTATAAAACATATGTATTACTATTTAAGACATGATCACAAGTATACAAATGGGAAAGGGGTGGGGGAAAGAAAAAAAGACAGTTTAAAGATATCAGGGTCAACTAGGGATTCAGAAGTGACCTGGTTAGCTCCTGAAATGGGACAAGGCATATTAACAAAAACTATTGCTATCATATCACACATACCCCTGATCCCTTCAGTAGTGAGACTGAATACCTAATCATCTAGGTTAAGGGCAAACAAACACAAGCAAGATGGAACAATTTTGTAAAACTAGATATAAGACAAAAAAGTTGAAGACTATAGCAACATTATGAGGGACTGAGCAAGATGGAAGTGTTTGTAGCAAGGAATCTTACACGCCTAGGAAGCTGAAGAAGAATCAAGAAGAACGATGAAGGAAGATGAGAAAGGAAGAGAAGCAGCTATTATATAATCTAGGTAAACTGTTTATTGTTTGAAAATGACAGTCAAAACCAGACCCTTTTATGAGCCTATCAGAGTTTTTCATAAGTGGAAATGTGAATAAAATTTCCTCTCTTTAAATGGTGTGTAGTAGACTAAATTAACGCAAAGTCACTCTAGATGACACATGTACCATTATTATCTTGTATGTGTTTATGTTGGTCAGGTCGTAGTCAGATATGAATGAGCTATCATATAACACTAGACAGTACTACCTGCTTTATGTTAGCACCGAATTTTGGTTGGCACTCACCAAATTACTGTGCCAAATTGTGCCAATGGCTTCAGAAAGAAAAGCGCAATTGGGAGTAACAAGCCATATCCTGGTGCAAGGAAAAGCAACCTAAAGACTAAATAAATGTCATGGCAGGGCAGACCAGGCCCTAAGCCTTGATTGGACACTGATCTAGGATCGGAGCTTAGACAGGTGGACAGTTAGAGCATGGCTTTGCTGATCTGACAGCTTCTGCAGCTTGTCTTGTTCCAGATGTATTGTTGTTACCTTTCCTCTGAAGTAAACTAGACAGGCCGAGAGAAGGACCATGCTTCATGGGCAACACATGGTCTCTAAATTTAGCCCCAGCTTTGTTCTATGGTGAGGTATAACTCCATTTTTCAAACTATCCTCTTTCAAGACAGCAAGTTGCCAGTCATAAGTGAATATAAAACATGGCTCATCATCATCACCATCATTATATAGCATCTCCTTCGCAGAATGTTACTCTCATCAGGGCCCACAGGAACAATTGCAGATCTTTCCCCAGTTCCTCTGACTGATGTATTGTCAGCTGACTGATGTATTGTCACCTGATTGACTGACTAATGTATTGTCAACTGACCGATGCATTGTCAACTGACTGATGTATTGTCAACTGACCGATGCATTGTCAACTGACTGATGTATTGTCAACTGACCGATGCATTGTCAACTGACTGATGTATTGTCACCTGACTGACTGACTGATGTATTGTCAACTGACCGATGTATTGTCATCTGACCAATGTATTGTCATCTGACCGATGTATTGTCAACTGACCAATGTATTGTCAACTGACTGATTTATTGTCAATGTATTGTCAACTGACCGATGTATTGTCAACTGACTGATTTATTGTCAATGTATTGTCAACTGACTGATTTATTGTCAATGTATTGTCAACTGACCGATGTATTGTCAACTGACTGATTTATTGACAATGTATTGTCAACTGACTGATTTATTGTCAATGTATTGTCAACTGACTGATGTATTGTCAACTGACCGATGTATTGTCAACTGACTGATTTATTGTCAATGTGTTATCAACTGACTGATTTATTGTCAATGTATTGTCAACTGACTGATGTATTGTGAACTGACTGATGTATTGTCAACTGACTGACGTATTGTCAACTGACTGATGTATTGTGAACTGACTGATGTATTGTCAACTGACCAATGTATTGTCAACTGACTGATGTATTGTCAGAGCCAGGATATCTTTAATGTCCTATGTGAATCTTTGTTGGTCATCCCTTGCGGCTTCTCCCTAGAACCCTGGCTTGTTTGACTGTTCTTGCTAAGTCACAGTGAAGTTAAATATAGTCACCTGGCTTGTCTGACTGTTCTTGCTAAGTCACAGTGAAGTTAAATATAGTCACAGTGAAGTTAAATATAGTCACAGTGAAGTTAAATATAGTCACAGTGAAGTTAAATATAGTCACAGTGAAGTTAAATATAGTCACAGTGAAGTTAAATATAGTCACAGTGAAGTTAAATATAGTCACAGTGAAGTTAAATATAGTCACAGTGAAGTTGAATATAGTCACAGTGAAGTTAAATATAGTCACAGTGAAGTTAAATATAGTCACAGTGAAGTTAAATATAGTCACAGTGAAGTTAAATATAGTCACAGTGAAGTTAAATATAGTCACAGTGAAGTTAAATATAGTCACAGTGAAGTTAAATATAGTCACAGTGAAGTTAAATATAGTCACAGTGAAGTTAAATATAGTCACAGTGAAGTTAAATATAGTCACAGTGAAGTTAAATATAGTCACAGTGAAGTTAAATATAGTCACAGTGAAGTTAAATATAGTCACAGTGAAGTTAAATATAGTCACAGTGAAGTTAAATATAGTCACAGTGAAGTTAAATATAGTCACAGTGAAGTTAAATATAGTCACAGTGAAGTTAAATATAGTCACAGTGAAGTTAAATATAGTCACAGTGAAGTTAAATATAGTCACAGTGAAGTTAAATATAGTCACAGTGAAGTTAAATATAGTCACAGTGAAGTTAAATATAGTCACAGTGAAGTTAAATATAGTCACAGTGAAGTTAAATATAGTCACAGTGAAGTTAAATATAGTCACAGTGAAGTTAAATATAGTCACAGTGAAGTTAAATATAGTCACAGTGAAGTTAAATATAGTCAAAGTGAAGTTAAATATAGTCACAGTGAAGTTAAATATAGTCACAGTGAAGTTAAATATAGTCACAGTGTTTCAGTTTCTGAGACATTATATTTGTGAGCCAGTTGTCTTCTATGTTTACATATTGTAGATCAGTATTTCACTACTTCTGGATCCACAGTGTTCCAAAGAATTTCTGGAAATATTTATGTTCACAAGCAAAAGATTTTGCTTTAGTGGTTGCATGCTTTTAAAATATTGGTGATCGAGTGAAATGGCGAATCATGATTGCCCACATTTACCAGCATGGCACATGATGGATGGATGGCTCTCAAAATCTGTACTTTAATTTGTCTGCTGGTCTTGTGCCATAGGCTCTTAGTTCTGTCTACCCTCAGTCTTGTGCCATAGGCTCTTAGTTCTGTCTACCCTCTGTCTTGTGCTATAGGCTCTTAGTTCTGTCTACCCTCTGTCTTGTGCCATCTTGTACCATAGGCTCTTAGTTCTGTTTACCCTCTGTCTTGTGCCATAGGCTCTTAGTTCTGTTTACCCCCTGTCTTGTGCCATAGGCTCTTAGTTCTGTTTACCCTCTGTCTTGTGCTATAGGCTCTTAGTTCTGTCTACCCTCTGTCTTGTGCCATAGGCTCTTAGTTCTGTCTACCCTCTGTCTTGTGCCATAGGCTCTTAGTTCTGTCTACCCTCTGTCTTGTGCCATAGGCTCTTAGTTCTGTCTACCCTCTGTCTTGTGCCATAGGCTCTTAGTTCTGTCTACCCTCTGTCTTGTGCCATAGGCTCTTAGTTCTGTTTACCCCCTGTCTTGTGCCATAGGCTCTTAGTTCTGTTTACCCCTTGTCTTGTGCCATAGGCTCTTAGTTCTGTTTACCCCCTGTCTTGTGCCATAGGCTCTTAGTTCTGTTTACCCTCTGTCTTGTGCCATAGGCTCTTAATTCTGTTTACCCCCTGTCTTGTACCATAGGCTCTTAGTTCTGTTTACCCTCTGTGTTGTGCCATAGGCTCTTACTTCTGTTTACCCCGTCTTGTACCATAGGCTCTTAGTTCTGTTTACCCTCTGTCTTGTGCCATAGGCTCTTAGTTCTGTTTACCCCCTGTCTTGTGCCATAGGCTCTTAGTTCTGTTTACCCTCTGTCTTGTGCTATAGGCTCTTAGTTCTGTCTACCCTCTGTCTTGTGCCATAGGCTCTTAGTTCTGTCTACCCTCTGTTTTGTGCCATAGGCTCTTAGTTCTGTCTACCCTCTGTCTTGTGCCATAGGCTCTTAGTTCTGTCTACCCTCTGTCTTGTGCCATAGGCTCTTAGTTCTGTCTACCCTCTGTCTTGTGCCATAGGCTCTTAGTTCTGTTTACCCTCTGTCTTGTGCCATAGGCTCTTAGTTCTGTTTACCCCTTGTCTTGTGCCATAGGCTCTTAGTTCTGTTTACCCCCTGTCTTGTGCCATAGGCTCTTAGTTCTGTTTACCCTCTGTCTTGTGCCATAGGCTCTTAGTTCTGTTTACCCTCTGTCTTGTGCCATAGGCTCTTAGTTCTGTTTACCCTCTGTCTTGTGCCATAGGCTCTTACTTCTGTTTACCCCGTCTTGTACCATAGGCTCTTAGTTCTGTTTACCCTCTGTCTTGTGCCATAGACTCTTAGTTCTGTTTACCCCCTGTCTTGTGCCATAGGCTCTTAGTTCTGTTTACCCTCTGTCTTGTGCTATAGGCTCTTAGTTCTGTCTACCCTCTGTCTTGTGCCATAGGCTCTTAGTTCTGTCTACCCTCTGTCTTGTGCCATAGGCTCTTAGTTCTGTCTACCCTCTGTCTTGTGCCATAGGCTCTTAGTCCTGTCTACCCTCTGTCTTGTGCCATAGGCTCTTAGTTCTGTTTACCCCCTGTCTTGTGCCATAGGCTCTTAGTTCTGTTTACCCTCTGTCTTGTGCCATAGGCTCTTAGTTCTGTTTACCCCCTGTCTTGTGCCATAGGCTCTTAGTTCTGTTTACCCTCTGTCTTGTGCCATAGGCTCTTAGTTCTGTTTACCCTCTGTCTTGTGCCATAGGCTCTTAATTCTGTTTACCCCCTGTCTTGTACCATAGGCTCTTAGTTCTGTTTACCATCTGTCTTGTGCCATAGGCTCTTAGTTCTGTTTACCCCCTGTCTTGTGCCATAGGCTCTTAGTTCTGTTTACCCTCTGTCTTGTGCCATAGGCTCTTAGTTCTGTTTACCCTCTGTCTTGTGCCATAGGCTCTTACTTCTGTTTACCCCGTCTTGTACCATAGGCTCTTAGTTCTGTTTACCCTCTGTCTTGTGCCATAGGCTCTTAGTTCTGTTTACCCTCTGTCTTGTGCCATAGGCTCTTAGTTCTGTTTACCCCCTGTCTTGTGCCATAGGCTCTTAGTTCTGTTTACCCTCTGTCTTGTGCCATAGGCTCTTAGTTCTGTTTACCCTCTGTCTTGTGCCATAGGCTCTTAATTCTGTTTACCCCCTGTCTTGTACCATAGGCTCTTAGTTCTGTTTACCCTCTGTCTTGTGCCATAGGCTCTTAGTTCTGTTTACCCCCTGTCTTGTGCCATAGGCTCTTAGTTCTGTTTACCCTCTGTCTTGTGCCATAGGCTCTTAGTTCTGTTTACCCTCTGTCTTGTGCCATAGGCTCTTAGTTCTGTTTACCTCTGTCTTGTGCCATAGGCTCTTAGTTCTGTTTACCCTCTGTCTTGTGCCATAGGCTCTTACTTCTGTTTACCCCGTCTTGTACGATAGGCTCTTAGTTCTGTTTACCCTCTGTCTTGTGCCATAGACTCTTAGTTCTGTTTACCCCCTGTCTTGTGCCATAGGCTCTTAGTTCTGTTTACCCCCTGTCTTGTACCATAGGCTCTTAGTTCTGTTTACCCTCTGTCTTGTGCCATAGGCTCTTAGTTCTGTTTACCCCCTGTCTTGTGCCATAGGCTCTTAGTTCTGTCTACCCTCTGTCTTGTGCCATAGGCTCTTAGTCCTGTCTACCCTCTGTCTTGTGCCATAGGCTCTTAGTTCTGTTTACCCTCTGTCTTGTGCCATAGGCTTTTAGTTCTGTTTACCCCCTGTCTTGTGCCATAGGCTCTTAGTTCTGTTTACCCTCTGTCTTGTGCCTTAGGTTCTTAGTTCTGTTTACCCTCTGTCTTGTGCCATAGGCTCTTAGTTCTGTCTACCCTCTGTCTTGTGCTATAGGCTCTTAGTTCTGTTTACCCTCTGTCTTGTGCCATAGGCTCTTAGTTCTGTTTACCCCTTGTCTTGTGCCATAGGCTCTTAGTTCTGTTTACCCCCTGTCTTGTGCCATAGGCTCTTAGTTCTGTTTACCCTCTGTCTTGTGCCATAGGCTCTTAGTTCTGTTTACCCTCTGTCTTGTGCCATAGGCTCTTACTTCTGTTTACCCCGTCTTGTACCATAGGCTCTTAGTTCTGTTTACCCTCTGTCTTGTGCCATAGGCTCTTAGTTCTGTTTACCCCCTGTCTTGTGCCATAGGCTCTTAGTTCTGTTTACCCTCTGTCTTGTGCTATAGGCTCTTAGTTCTGTCTACCCTCTGTCTTGTGCCATCTTGTACCATAGGCTCTTAGTTCTGTTTACCCTCTGTCTTGTGCCATAGGCTCTTAGTTCTGTCTACCCTCTGTCTTGTGCCATAGGCTCTTAGTTCTGTCTACCCTCTGTCTTGTGCCATAGGCTCTTAGTCCTGTCTACCCTCTGTCTTGTGCCATAGGCTCTTAGTTCTGTTTACCCCCTGTCTTGTGCCATAGGCTCTTAGTTCTGTTTACCCTCTGTCTTGTGCCATAGGCTCTTAGTTCTGTTTACCCCCTGTCTTGTGCCATAGGCTCTTAGTTCTGTTTACCCTCTGTCTTGTGCCATAGGCTCTTAGTTCTGTTTACCCTCTGTCTTGTGCCATAGGCTCTTAATTCTGTTTACCCCCTGTCTTGTACCATAGGCTCTTAGTTCTGTTTACCATCTGTCTTGTGCCATAGGCTCTTAGTTCTGTTTACCCCCTGTCTTGTGCCATAGGCTCTTAGTTCTGTTTACCCTCTGTCTTGTGCCAGAGGCTCTTAGTTCTGTTTACCCTCTGTCTTGTGCCATAGGCTCTTACTTCTGTTTACCCCGTCTTGTACCATAGGCTCTTAGTTCTGTTTACCCTCTGTCTTGTGCCATAGGCTCTTAGTTCTGTTTACCCCCTGTCTTGTGCCATAGGCTCTTAGTTCTGTTTACCCTCTGTCTTGTGCCATAGGCTCTTAGTTCTGTTTACCCTCTGTCTTGTGCCATAGGCTCTTAATTCTGTTTACCCCCTGTCTTGTACCATAGGCTCTTAGTTCTGTTTACCCTCTGTCTTGTGCCATAGGCTCTTAGTTCTGTTTACCCCCTGTCTTGTGCCATAGGCTCTTAGTTCTGTTTACCCTCTGTCTTGTGCCATAGGCTCTTAGTTCTGTTTACCCTCTGTCTTGTGCCATAGGCTCTTAGTTCTGTTTACCTCTGTCTTGTGCCATAGGCTCTTAGTTCTGTTTACCCTCTGTCTTGTGCCATAGGCTCTTACTTCTGTTTACCCCGTCTTGTACGATAGGCTCTTAGTTCTGTTTACCCTCTGTCTTGTGCCATAGACTCTTAGTTCTGTTTACCCCCTGTCTTGTGCCATAGGCTCTTAGTTCTGTTTACCCTCTGTCTTGTGCCATAGGCTCTTAGTTCTGTTTACCCCGTCTTGTGCCATAGGCTCTTAGTTCTGTCTACCCTCTGTCTTGTGCCATAGGCTCTTAGTTCTGTCTACCCTCTGTCTTGTGCCATAGGCTCTTAGTTCTGTTTACCCACTGTCTTGTGCCATAGGCTCTTAGTTCTGTTTACTCTCTGTTGCTATGGCCAGCCTCATTCTGACATCTTTCCCACACTCCCCATTGTTGCTAATTATGGAGTCAAGATATGCAAAGTTGACATTTTCAGTTTCTTCATTGTCATTTTTGATTGGTACGTAGTTTTGTCTGTGGACATTATTAAAAAATAATACTTAGAAAAATATTTTGTTCTTCACTTCTTTTAGACAGATCAGAGTAACTTTTCTAATTCCTTGAGAGGAAGACTTTTATCTCTACATATCTAGTTCTGAACATTGATTTCAACCAATTATGAAAGCATCATAATAGTCAGGTCTCATCATTTTTGACTTTTTGCATTACATTTTCTACATTTCTCGCGCACGTCACGTTACTCACGAGAGTATACGGGATTACGGAGAAAGTCATGTAACCCCTAGACCAGGGACCATTATCTGTTACATTTGGCAAATACATATGTGCTGACTTGATTTGCTTTATTTGTTGTGGTTTTTTTGGCGGGGTCAACAGTAAGGCTTGTATCAATCATAAAAAAGTTTAATAAACAAGTAATCTTTAGTCTTATTTATGGACAGATGGATTTTGCAGCAGTTTTCTATGAGATCGGGTGTTCAGTCTCATGCCTCTTTTAACACCAATAGTAAGTTAACTGTACTTTTTCAGACTTGAGGATATATACCAGCTATAACATTTAAATATTTGTATTTTGCTGTATCAATCAATCAATCTGGGGCCGTCTCCACAATGAAGGTTGGCTGCAATGGATGTCCAGCACTGTCTGTCTCTCGCCCTGACTGTACATTCTGTCAGATTGAAGGTCGTCCATATCTAGATGTTATCTTCCCATTTGTATTGTCTACCTCTTGCTCGCTTGCCTTCAACCTTGTCTTCCAGTACGTTCAAAAAAAAAAAAAAAAAAAGAGTATTATATCTTTTAAAGTGCCGAAATATTTCACTTGCCTGTTTTTTATTTCTTTCATCAACTCTCTTTTATTCACAATTTTTCTAGAACTCCTGAATTATATGTGGATTCAATCACATGACCACCAGGTCGACAGGCAAGCATGTTAAACCACTACATTACCACGGTTCTCATGTTACTAAAATAATTACTTCTAATGTGTCTTTGTTATTGCATTATTAATACTACAAAATAAATTGTTATGTTATTATGCTGATTTAATAACAGTAATATTATTATTACGACTGCTGACCCCAGGCAGCCAATAGCATAAAGTGCTGCTCTTTTGTTCCATGCCAGGTGATCTATTTAGCCCGTCTCTGAGGAAGAGCAATTTCCCTAATACCATTAAGTGACAAAAGGACTAGGCTGGCAACAAGCTGATCATTAATCACATGGTAATTGTCAATGTAACTGTGTAATTGAAGAGCCGCGATGGTCCAGTGACTAGCATGTTTGCCTGCTGGTTCGGCGGTCATGTGTTTGAATCCTTCTTTAGGCTGGGATTTTTTTTTTTTTTTTTGGGGGGGGGGGATATTTGACCAGTGATTCCACGTCACCAAGCCTAAAATTGGCACCATGACATTTTCTGAGAAGAAAAGGCGGCCTGCATAACCACATAACTCATGGACGGCTGAATGACCTAAATATGTGATTAACACTATACAGAGTTGATTGTGGCCGAAAGGTCGACTGAACTTCCTGTGAGGTGACAGCGGGGTCTTGGGTTCATTCTACCCCCTGATTGTGGCCGAAAGGTCGACTGAACTTCCTGTGAGGTGACAGCGGGGTGTTGGGTTCATTCTACCCCCTGATTGTGGCTGACTGAACTTCCTGTGAGGTGACAGCGGGGTGTTGGGTTCATTCTACCCCCTGATTGTGGCTGACTGAACTTCCTGTGAGATGACAGCGGGGTGTTGGGTTCATTCTACCCCCTGATTGTGGCTGACTGAACTTCCTGTGAGGTGACAGCGGGGTGTTGGGTTCATTCTACCCCCTGATTGTGGCTGACTGAACTTCCTGTGAGGTGACAGCGGGGTGTTGGGTTCATTCTACCCCCTGATTGTGGCTGACTGAACTTCCTGTGAAGTGACAGCGGGGTGTTGGGTTCATTCTACCCCCTGATTGTGGCTGACTGAACTTCCTGTGAGGTGACAGCGGGGTGTTGGGTTCATTCTACCCCCTTATTGTGGCCGAAAGGTTGACTGAACTTCCTGTGAGGTGACAGCGGGGTGTTGGGTTAATTCTACCCCTGATTGTGGCCGAAAGGTTGACTGAACTTCCTGTGAGGTGACAGTGGGGTGTTGGGTTCATTCTACCCCCTGATTGTGGCCGAAAGGTTGACTGAACTTCCTGTGAGGTGACAGCGGGGTGTTGGGTTCATTATACCCCCTGATTGTGGCCGAAAGGTTGACTGAACTTCCTGTGAGGTGACAGCAGGGTGTTGGGTTCATTCTACCCCCTGATTGTGGCCGAAAGGTTGACTGAACTTCCTGTGAGGTGACAGCGGGGTGTTGGGTTCATTCTACCCCCAGATTGTTGCCGACTGAACTTCCTGTCAGGTGACAGCGGGGTGTTGGGTTCATTCTACCCCCTGATTGTGGCCGAAAGGTTGACTGAACTTCCTGTGAGGTGACAGCGGGGTGTTGGGTTCATTCTACCCCAGGTCAGTTGGGCTTAAACGTTGACTTCTCATTCAGAAAGCAAGGGCAGACTAGTGACAGTAACATGACCTAGACAATCACACCGAGGCGGATCTTAACGCTGTGCAATGGACATGAAACATCGAAGAGCTACATACCACTGTTCGCCCGCCCCTGAGGGTGACAGGAAGGTCAAGGGCCAAAATATTCCAGGAAGGGGGACCATTTCTGATGAACAGAACCCCTCTGCGCCCCCCCCCCCCCCACCCTGCTTGCTCCGAGGTAGAGTTTTTAATCACCCAATATGCTTGCTCTGTGGCGAAGGAGTTACGGACGCAATTCGTAATCCTGCATACCACGTTTGAAACAGCTGCGGGAGATTTGGTAGCACACTGCTTGCGTTGGTGTTCATACAATGGTATGAGTGCCGGTCGTTCAGAAAGCACTGGCAGACTACTGAACGTAAACTTGCCAAGAAATCACAAACATCGAAAAGAATTATGGGGTTGACAACGACATCCTATAAAGGAAATGCAACTAACGTCTCATAGCATGAAAAAGGCCCTTTACTGTGGTAAAAAAATTAAAACAAAACAAGAAGCTTCTGATCATCAGAAGTGGTCCTCCCTCGCCAAATGTTTCGGCTCATTTACCTTCCTGACACTCTCGGACCATTTGCTTCCTGTCTTGCATGGACACAATCGAAATATTTATGGTCGTGCATTTCCCATGTCGACATCGCTGAGTGTGTCCATCCTACCCTCGGATGGCGAACATTGGGCACCTGGTGCAGCTAACAATTAACACTACACCGTAACTCATCTCATCTTCTTCCTCTAGTACCTTAAGTGTCGAGGTGAAGCATAAATAGCGGGAGAGTGTCCGTTTATGGGCTTCATGTATGGAGATTCCCATGGACTCGGCACTGTAACTGACCGCGGGAAAGCCAGCTTCTTCCCACCGCAGTTGACCTCATGTTTTACCTCTGCCGAGGTGGCTATCTGTGACCCATTCAGTAGTTGCTGCCACGTTATTTACTAACTGTAATGGACATACTTCTTAGTCAGATATGACTCAGCTACCGTTTGACAGTAGACGGTACTACCTGCTTGCTGTAAGCGCTGAATGTTGGGCGGCGCTCACCAAACACGACACCCCACATTGTGCCAACGGCTTTGAGCCCTAAGCCTTGGTTGGCAATTGGTATAGGATGGAGGCTTCGGCAGGCAGACAATTAGGGTATTGCTTTGCTGATCCGGCAGCTTCTGCAGTTTGTCTTGTCCCAGACGTATTGGTGTTACCTTTCCTCTGGAGTAAACTAGGCAGGCCGAGAGAGGGATCGTGATGCATGGGCAACATATGATCTCTAAATTCAGCCTGGGCTTTGTGTTATGGAGAGGTATAACTCCATTTTACATACTATCGTCTGTGAAGACGGCAAGGTGCCAATCAGTCAGTCAACTGACATACTAGATTCATGTCCATGTGCATTTTCCTCGTCTACGCTAAGGGTTAGCGTAAAGAGGCCTTGCAGTGGGGCAAAGTGGCCTTGCGGTGATACTTCTGGCACGCACGCACGCATGTACATACAATCACGTGCTCCTGATGGGTTGCATCAAATCCATCTCAGTACACACACACACACACACACACACACACATATATATATATATATATATATATATATACACATCATCAAAAAAAAATAAAATAAAAATTAGTGGTATGTCTTCTACAGGCTGTCATAATCAACCCCATCATTTATTAGCTGTTTGTGATTTACTAGGCAATTGTAGTTCAGCAATTTGCCATTGCTTTCGGAAAGGCCGACATCTCATACCGTGGAAATCAACAAAAAGCGTCTGTTGTCAAATAGCCCATGGCAAATCCTCGACTCGGGGTGTCGGAGAATTATGAATCTGCACATGTCATTATCTCCTAAGCCACAGACCCATGATGTTACATCATAAAAAAACACATGAATATTTGCAGACATATAGATGCATGAATAGGGTTTCCAGATTTGCCGGGACAGTCCCGGTTTTTAAGTAAATAAATCAATGTCCCGATAAATGCTTTCAGAATGCCAGTTTGTCACGATTTTTTTTTTTGCCCCAGTCAAATGCGTTATTTAATTCACTTAAACTCTTTCCCAATTTTCAATTGCAGACACGGTAATTTTATTATCATTGTGACCGTGGTTGTCATTCTCAGTCTGATGTGACTTGGGAAGAACTAGTTGTAAGCTGTTAGCTTTGTAACAACCTAGTCTCAGCGGTGAGTCAAATTAATTATGGTTGTGTGCGCTGTTTGTACAACAATTGTAACGTTGTAATTACGATATTTACAGGGTTTCCAAACGCTGAAGAGAATTCCTCTATTCCTGGATTCTTCTTACACATAACTGATGAAGTGCCATGGGATAACTAATCGTACCATGCGACTTCCCATATCTAACAAGGGCTTCCATGCAGTAATTTTCCCTATGCAACCCCCTTTAATTTGGTATATAATACAATATGTCTGCTACCATCTTAACAGTTTGTAAGTAATAACTGTGACAAACCCCTACTTCCAATTTTCCGCCATCCATTTTTATTTGGTCCAACCATACTATTTGTTTCAACTGAATCTGTTAAGAGAAATGTCCCGGTTTTTCTGTTGCAACATCTGGCAACTCTATGCATGAATACATACCCAGACATACATGAGCTCAATCGTACACATACACTTGAATCAGAACAGGTTGTAATGATCACTTCCTCACCTTTGCATATAAAACTGTGGTCTCCTGCGTAGGAGTCCAATTTTGGACGAAAGAAAGGGCACATTTCCTCAACATGGGAACAGAACTCCATGCAAGGGGGAACAACCTTGTCTGACTGCCAGAACACGATGTTCTGAGAGCACAGCCAATCTCTGTATGCTTGCTGAAAATATGGAAACAGAAGCAGTTAGCATTATACAGCAAAACCATGGAAAGATAGACACATAGTCAGAGAGGAAAACGATGGAAAGATAGACGCATAGAAAGCTAAACGATGGGAAGATAGACGCATAGAAAGCAAAACGATGGAAAGAAGACAGACAGCAAAATGATAGAAAGAAAGACACATAGTCAGAGAGCAAAACAATGGAAAGATAGACACATACAAAGCAAAACGATGAAAAGATAGACACATACAAAGCAAAACGATGAAAAGATAGACACATACAAAGCAAAACGATGAAAAGATAGACACATACAAAGCAAAACGATGAAAAGATAGACACATACAAAGCAAAACGATGGAAAGATAGACACATACAAAGCAAAACGATGAAAAGATAGACACATACAAAGCAAAACGATGAAAAGATAGACACATACAAAGCAAAACGATGGAAAGATAGACACATACAAAGCAAAACGATGGAAAGATAGACACATACAAAGCAAAACGATGGAAAGATAGACACATAGTCAGAGAGCAAAACAATGGAAAGATAGACACATACAAAGCAAAACGATGGAAAGATAGACACATACAAAGCAAAACGATGAAAAGATAGACACATAGAGAGCAAAACAATGAAAAGATAGACACATAGAGAGCAAAACAATGGAAAGATAGACACATACAAAGCAAAACGATGGAAAGATAGACACATAGTCAGAGAGCAAAACAATGGAAAGATAGACACATACAAAGCAAAACGATGGAAAGATAGACACATACAAAGCAAAACGATGGAAAGATAGACACATACAAAGCAAAACGATGGAAAGATAGACACATACAAAGCAAAACAATGGAAAGATAGACATATATAGAGCAAAACAATGGAAAGATAGACACATACAAAGCAAAACGATGGAAAGATAGACACATAGAGAGCAAAACAATGGAAAGAAGACAGACAGCAAAATGATAGAAAGAAAGACACATACAAAGCAAAACGATGGAAAGATAGACACATACAAAGCAAAACGATGGAAAGATAGACACATACAAAGCAAAACGATGGAAAGATAGACACATAGAGAGCAAAACAATGGAAAGATAGACACATACAAAGCAAAACGATGGAAAGATAGACACATACAAAGCAAAACGATGGAAAGATAGACACATAGAGAGCAAAACAATGGAAAGATAGACACATACAAAGCAAAACGATGGAAAGATAGACACATACAAAGCAAAACGATGAAAAGATAGACACATAGAGAGCAAAACAATGGAAAGATAGACACATACAAAGCAAAACGATGGAAAGATAGACACATAGTCAGAGAGCAAAACAATGGAAAGATAGACACATACAAAGCAAAACGATGAAAAGATAGACACATAGTCAGAGAGCAAAACAATGGAAAGATAGACACATACAAAGCAAAACGATGAAAAGATAGACACATAGTCAGAGAGCAAAACAATGGAAAGATAGACACATACAAAGCAAAACAATGGAAAGATAGACACATACAAAGCAAAACGATGGAAAGATAGACACATAGAGAGCAAAACAATGGAAAGAAGACAGACAGCAAAATGATAGAAAGAAAGACACATAGTCAGAGAGCAAAACAATGGAAAGATAGACATATATAGAGCAAAACAATGGAAAGATAGACACATACAAAGCAAAACGATGAAAAGATAGACACATAGTCAGAGAGCAAAACAATGGAAAGATAGACACATACAAAGCAAAACGATGAAAAGATAGACACATAGTCAGAGAGCAAAACAATGGAAAGATAGACACATACAAAGCAAAACAATGGAAAGATAGACACATACAAAGCAAAACGATGGAAAGATAGACACATAGAGAGCAAAACAATGGAAAGAAGACAGACAGCAAAATGATAGAAAGAAAGACACATAGTCAGAGAGCAAAACAATGGAAAGATAGACATATATAGAGCAAAACAATGGAAAGATAGAAGCGTGAACATTAACAACTACTGGTAGTGACAGTTGTGAGTCCAACCACAGATGTGAATGATAAATGTCGGCCATGTCCCCGGTGTATTCTCACAGTGCATACACCACTAAACACTAGCCAGGACATAGATATGCATATGAATAAAAACAAAACAAGTGTTATGTTCCGTGTACACAGACAATTGGGCATGTGGCCAGTGTGTTAGATAAGGGCAAAACAGGAATGTAGCTGACAGGCAGACTGACAGAGGCAGACAGACAGACAGAACAGACAGTGAGACAGACAAAACATACAGAAAAAACAGACAGCGAGACAGACATACAGAGTCGTGGATCAGCTCCCTGTTCCTGTCTCGACCATGCCACGTGGCCAAGCCATCCAGGTATTTACTTCTCGGTCTTTCCCTTGGTATCTTCCCTTCGATCTTGCCAGCTGTCACCAAGTTCTCCAAGTCACTTCTTCTTTTAACATGCCCAAAACATTGTGACTGTCTACGACTAATGTCTCTAATCAGTTTACGATCTTCATTTGTTTCTTGAAGGACTTGTTCATTGGTTTTTCTGACAGACAGACAGACAGACAGACAGACGGGCGGGCGGGCGGTCGGGCAGGCAGGCAATCAGACAGACAGACAGACAGACAGACAGACAGACAGACAGACAGACAGACAGACAGACAGACAGACAGACAGACAGACAGACAGACAGACAGACAGACAGACAGACAGACAGACAGACAGACAGACAGACAGACAGACAGACAGACAGACAGACAGACAGACAGACAGACAGACAGACAGACAGACAGACAGACAGACAGACAGACAGACAGACAGACAGACAGACAGATAGATAGATAGATAGATAGATAGATAGATAGATAGATAGATAGATAGATAGATAGATAGATAGATAGATAGATAGATACGAACCAAGTTTAGTTTCAAAGAATTGAGAATTTAGCACACAGGCCAGCCTAACATGTCACCCTTCTGATCTATCTCTTCATACATTATCCCATTCACACACCACTTAGCAGGTTGTTAGGCCTTTGAAAGAAAATGGTTTACTACAAAAATCCTCTCCTTCTTGCGGTCTTTCGCGCACGTATAACCCAGACACATTTTCAGATCTCCGAGGTGTTTCATGGGTCATAAACATCGAGAGGCATAATTGGGATCTCAAATATATGTAAATGGCATATTCCTGAAGGAAAAAAAAAGTTAGTTGCATATCCTTGACAGGACGTTGCAGTCAGCACCAGCATTTTTGTTGTTGTTGTGATCTCTTGGCAAGTTAAGTTCAGTAGTTTGCCAATACTTTCTGAACGACCGGCACCCAAACCAATTCTCCTGAAGGAAATCAGCAAGTAAAAGACGCTCTTACAAGCCTTAATGCGCATGGGCCATTCGATGCTAGACCTATATTTGTCTAGATCAATCCGCACTCGGCGGATGATGTGGTCAGTGTAACACCGGTCGCCTGTACCCCCCCCCCCCCATGACATCCTTGGTACACTTTTTAGACTGGGTCGACACGTGAGCCTAAGTTAATTTTAAAAAATCCGAATTCGCCCAGCTGTGGGTTGAACCGATGACCACTGAAGACATTTGCAGAACGGGTTAGTTCCGATATGGAATGTGCCAAACGCGTGACTCGCATGCCAACAATAACTTGTTCAAACTGTCTCGTCTTTCATTGCATTGTTTTACAAAAGTATGTTGGTTAAATAGTTCGCAGAAAGCCCTTGCAATTGACACCAGTATTTATTGGCTGTTTGTGATTTACTAGATACATTTACATTGAGTAATTTGCCGCCGCCGGTCTCCCCGGCGAAGGTGTGACGACTTTGTCTGTAATCCCGTATATCCACGTGAGGAACACAGCTGCGCCAGATTCGACGGCGGATCGCGTCGCGTTACTTGCTTACGGGGTGTGTGAGCTGGTCGCTCAGAAAGCAATGGCAAACTACTAAGCGTAATCTTGCCAAGAACATCAACAACAGCTGAAAAATGCCGGCGTTGACTGCAACGTCATGTAAGGGATATGCAACTTTAAAAGAAAAAATTGCCGCTGCTTTCCGAACGGTCAAAATCGCATACCATAGAAGTCAATCAACGCAAAGCGATCGCCTGCTTGTGAACTGGAATTGTGAAGTGGCGTTTCTGGAACTCTTAAACCACAGATTAGAATGGCGGTATCATTTGTAATATGGGACGCAGAGGTGTTTCCAAGGCACCAGGGCCGGGCTATATACTGGCCAAGACCTATTCACGCGTCCTCGTCGAGCGTCCTGGGCAACAGGTCCCTTCGGGGTCCTGGCTAAAGTCAGTAGGATCGCTGATTCCTCCGAAGTCGGAGAGTGTCTGCCTGTACGGCGAGGAACCACCAGTCTGCACACCAATAAGCCAGACATGGGACAACGGATACTCACGCAAAACTCAGGTCCTGTATGACATCACACTGAGGTTGGACAACAGGATGCCTTCATCCGACATACAGGACTTCGCGTTGGAGCTCAAGCCAACGAACACAAGCAAGCAAGCATGTGTAATATCGCGCTCTCCCCTTGCTTGTTACGTTGTTTATTACAGTATGGGGTACACATTGTAATATTGCATTGTGCTATCCTCGCTTCAGAGGTCGCAGATCGTGAGAATTGTATGGATTTGTTTTTTTGCCCTGGCCATGCGGGAGTGCGGGGGGGGGGGGGGGATGACCTGGCTGATAGGCTGGCAGGGAATGCACCTCTTGGTGTTAGTTTACTTATGGACAAGGGAGAGGTGATCGTGCGTCTGTGGAACCAGGTGGAGAAGGTGGGGGGACAGACTTGACCCGTATGTAGTAAGAAAGTGTGCAGGGGATCGGCAGAGGTTCTGGAGGAATCTCAAAACTGAAAGGGAAGCTGTACACATATTTTTGTCAAGAAGCTGATTGCAGAAAATTTTTGTTTTAGACTATTACAAATACCGAGAAAAGAGCAGTGCATGCACTTGGTCTGAGTAAACGGTCATTTCGTTGATGGGTGCACGAATTTGGAATGAAACAATCACGCAATAAGCAAACAGTTGGTAAAAAGGGAATTATAGACTGCCTTGACAAGGAGGTCATAAGGCGAGGTATAAACATGTTGCATACCAAAGTCAGTGACTGTAAGAAAACTTAGGGTGTGGTTTAGAAAGAACAATGACATAGAGCTATCCAAACCAACTTTGTGGAAAATTATAAGGACATTAGGCTTCACGTTTAGAAAGTACAAGAGAGATAGAAATATCATTTGCGAGCAACTGCATTTAGAAGCCACGAGAAGTGAGTACCTACGTGAAATAATGGAAATGCGCAAAGAAAAAATGCGCAAAGAAAATTATGGCATAGTGTATTTACATGAAACCTGGATCAATGCGCAACACACAAATGAAAAGGAATAGCAATCAGTGGATGGAAAGATAAAGCGATATGTACCAAGTAGTAAAGGACAACGTTTGGTCATAGCCCATACTGGTAGTACGCATAATGGCTTACTACAGAATGCTGGGCTCGTGTTCGTATCAAAGCATACAGACAATAGGGATTATCATAATGAAATGCATGGTAATGTATTTAGAAATTGGCTCGAAAATACGGCGCTTCCATCCCCAGATATGCCGTCTTGCCTAATTATGGACAAGGCATCATATCACAATTTTGCTGACCAAGAAGACAAAATATCTACGGCATCGAGTACAAAGGAAGCAATAAAGATATGGCTCGAAGGGAAAATATACCATATCCAGAAACGTATTTCAAACTAGAGTTTTTGTCCCTTGTAAAACAGACGCAAAAAAAAAAAAAAAAAGAGCAAGAAATACCAAATCGACAAGTTGATAGAAAAGCATGACCATAGGATTTTGAGACTTCCGCCGTAGCATTCTCAACTTGTGAACATTCTCAACTATAGAACTTGTGTGGGCTAAAATTAAAGGACAGATGGCAACTGACAATACTTCATTCAAATTGTCTGACGTCAAGATACTAACCCAGTCCGCGCTATTAAATATTGATAACATGACTTGAAAAAACGCGAGGACCATGTGTTGAAAGAGGAAGATTACTGAAGAAAGGCTAGATTGAATTTTATGCAACCGAGAGCAGTCATCAACCTACTGGAATCGCCCGATACAGATTAAGGTCCGGGCAGATCGCAGACATTAATCCATATGCACACCTGCCAGAATATTTTGCCATATATATTCTGAAGAATTGCAGGCCCTAAACAATACAATATCGGCACAAAAAATACAATTTTCAGTTCCACAAGCCCTCAACGGCGACAAACAACCGGCATTGAAAACAAAAACACACACACTAAGCGCATCGAATACCAAAAGGAGTGTAATACTGAGGCGGAAACTGACATATTGTGGCATAACAAGATCGTGAGAACAAACACGTTGTCAAATGAGGGGACAACACACGAACAATCAATCTATAAACTTCAATGAAAAGAGGACCTTCATCTTGGCCTAAGAAGGAATCCCACTACATAGACATTCGCAACTATATTCGTCGCGCAAAACAGGTAATCATGTTCCGTCTCTGAACAGGACACAGGAAAGCGCTGCACATATGAACAAACTACACAGACAGCTGAACAGATCCTTAAAAATGGACACATGATAACTAAATTGCGGTATCATCTCTGGTTACTCCATACGCACATCTGTTTGGAAGTTTTCACAAACTTTATATAAAAAGCTAAATGCATCCTAGTAACATGACTCCTTCTGTACACATGATTAACCTGCAGCTGAAGGGGGAAGAAGAAGAAGAAGAAGGAAATGAAAAATAAGGTAAGAAATATATCCCTTCTACTTTCCTATCAATTTTGATTCTACATTATTTACCATGTGCATCTGTAAATACTCTGTCTGTACTAATATTACACATTGCACCCACTCCCATGCGAATATGGATACGCCTTGCGTCGTTACCCGAAATAACGTGCATTACTGAAAAACAGGTTTGTTAGCGTGAATTGAATAAATTCTCGCCAAAACATCAAAAACATTTCGCCGTTTACCACGTTTTTAATTGCCTTTGGGCCTATCAAAGACATATTCCTTGGGTGGGAGTAAATATAAGACGGCAGGAAAAAATTTCATAACGATGCAATAGATACTTTTCAAAAAGATTGAATGAAGGCAAACATGTGTGAGCGCACTATTGTAGAGAAAAGCCAGTAATATACAATGACAAGAAACAACGCGGTAAAGAAACAACTAAGAACAACTTCGAAACATATATTAAATAGAAAAGAAATAGGAAATAGGAAAGACACAAAAACAATGATAAAAGCTAACAGGAAAAAAAAAAAAAATAATAATGAAATAACACAGAATGAAAAGTTAACAGAGGAGAAGTAAAAATAATATATTTGTATTAAATACCAGACCACTCTTGTATTCTTGCATTCATTGAATATTTTTACAGAAATCTCAAACGTGACAACTCTGACAACCATAAATTCGCTAGGGAAATAAACCAATATAGTTCTGTCGGTGTTTCATAAATCAAAGAAGGCTACCCATAAAACGAAACGCTGAGTAACATTTTCAGTTGTCAATATTAATAAAAATGCCAAAAAAACTGAAACAAAACAAACAAAAATACATTAACTTATCGTTTATGTTAACCGCTCTAAAACTATTATCATCACAATTTTAACAGTTATTTGTTAGTTATCGTTCTTCGTTTTGCAGAAAGTGTCAAGTTATAACTTTAATACCCCCCCCCCCCCCCCATCTCTCTCTCTCTCTCTCTCTCTCTCTCTCTCTCTCTCTCTCTCTCTCTCTCTCTCTCTCTCTCTCTCTCTCTAGCTAGGCTTCCTTTACAGGAAGTCGCAATCAACACCAGCATTATTTGGCTGTGGGTGATTTAATAGACAATTTTTACGTTCAGTTGCTTGCCATTGCTTTCTGAACGACCGACGCCCATGCCATCGAAATCAACGCATGGTTGCCTGCTTTCAACCCGTCTGCAGCTGATTGCGAATCGGAATGTCGGAGAACTGTTCACTGCCCTAAACCACAGCGCCGGCTATGCTTATTGTTACACGCATTTAATGTACACAATACACAATATATAAGTGCTGTGTGAAAGAGATTCGATTTAGAAGTGTAGAGGATAAGATGTGCCCAATTTGAAGACGTTAAGCCTGAGGTGCGAACGCAGCGGCTCGAAGACTTATATGGTGCAGATATTGGGGTACTGTTAAAATGACAGTAAGGAGATATTCGCGACTTGGAATGTTACTGGTCTAGGAAATAAGGAACCAGCTCTCGTAGAGTTTATGAAAAAATCAACTATTCAAATATTAGGACTCGCAGATACTAGGACAAAGGGGCAGAACATGAAACGAACACATGAAGGTTCGTTCTTATATGGAGTGGCGTCGACCAGCGAGCTACAGCTAAACATGGAATGGGTTTTTTGTTACATCGAGAAAAAGCGAAAGCCATTATCAACACTAAATTTATATCGAAAAGAATAATACTTGTACAGATTAAAGAATGAAATAGAACAACAACTTGTATACAAACATACGCCCCATGTAACGACACTTACAGTGATGAAGACAAAGACGAGTATTTTGATAAACTTGCAGACACGTTAAATAATGTCAGGGAGACAGATTCACTTATTGTGATGGGGGATTTTAACGGACGAATAGGCACACGAAGAACACCGTGGGATGAATGCATGGGGCCATTCAGCGACACAGAGACTGCATGTAACAGCAATGGCCAACATCTACTCAACATATGCTCCGAATACGGACTAATAAATAGCAAATAGTTTTTTCAACATCGTCGTAGCCACATCAAGACCTGGTATAAATGGAATGACATAGATCAAGCATCTCAAATTGACTTTATTCTATTTAGGAAATCAGACAGAAGACTACTTTTGGATTCAAGGCACTCCCAAATACAGACGTTGATACTGATCACAAACTAGTCATAATAAAATAGTTGACGAGAGGTCAAACTAACGATTAGAGCAGTGGTTCTCAACCGGTGGGGAATTCCCCCCCCCAGGGGGGAATTTTTAGGGTTTCCAGGGGGGGGGGGGATGAAGACCATTTCAAGATCGCGTTAATATAAGAACCGATTACTTGATATTGTTTTCCCCTTCATACTTTACAGTTATGTACGTCTCATCTTTCTAAAACTCATTTTATAAAGTAAGTAGACCCACAAATCACGTTATATGTGGATGTCTAGACTTGATTTAGAATATGCTATTACATTTACCTTCCATTTTTACGTATACTGTATAGGGGTGGGGGATTTTTAGTTAGGAAATATGAAAGGGGGGGGGGGATGACGTTCTGAAAATATGGTGAAGGGGGGCACGGGCCAAAAAAGGTTGAGAACCACTGGATTAGAGCATCTAAAGATGAATCCTGGAGAATATACGGTGAACAGGTGGCGAAACTTAGCAAAGACTGCCCAAGAGAATTTTATAAATGTGTCAATACAATGAGAAATAGAGATGCATGCTACAACCCAACCACCATCATAAACAGCAAAACAGGTATACCAATATTTAATCCACAACAAAGACTGGTAAGGTGGGCAGAATACTTTCAAGAACTACTTAACCCCACATATAATAACATAGAAAACCTCACTTTTATGCCTAACAGTAATGGACAACAAGAACCAAATTTCTTCCCTGCACAAGTCAAAGCAATTATACCGAAAAGTCCTACAAACAAATCACCGGGTCCAGATTGAATAGTCACAGAAGCTATTCAGGCCTGTGGGGAAACAGGAGTTAAATGGCTAACAAGACTTTTTAATATAGCATGGGAAGAAAGAAAAGTCCCAGATTATTGGCAGCAGGCAATAATAACCGTCTCCCTGACTTAGGAGTTAACGCTTTTCTCCGTAATTCCGTATATTCTAGCGAGTAACGTTCGCCGCGTTGGTAACTTACGAGATATATGAGCCGGTCGCTCAGAAAGCAATGGCAAACTACTGCGCGTAATCTTGCCTAGTACATAATAAACAGAAGCTGAAAATGCTGATGTTGACTGCAACGTCCTGTAAGGGATATGCAAAGAAAAAAAATAATAGTACCAATATGGAAAAAGAAAGGCAATATGAGAGAATGCGAAACATACAGAGGTATATCACTCCTGAGCTGTATAGGGAAAATGCACATAAAACTATTGGAACAAAGAGCTAGACCCATAGTTGAACAACAGTTAAGCAAAGTACAATTCGGTTTTCGGAAAGGTAAAAGTTGCACTGATGCACTATTAAACTTAGACAAATATGTGAAAAAACACCCATCAAATATAGGACCAGCAGAATATTGTGTTCGTAGCTCAGGAAAAGGCTTTCGATAGAGTAGACAGATACAAATTATGGACCATCCTTGAAGACTATTGGATACAAGGACAATTGCTAGAAAACATCATAGCCATGTACCACTCGAGCCGAAGTGCAGTTAGAGCACAAGAAGTTATATCAAATATGTTCACAGTCAATACAGGAGCGTGGCAGGGATGTGTGCTCCCTGCTCTGCTATTTAATATCTACATGGACTGAATATCCATAGAAGAAAGCCTTGACAGAACAGATTCAGAAAATTTAGAACTATTTACTCCAGATGAAATAACTGATTCACGGGAAATAAATGAACTTCTATTCGCAGACGATCAGTGCCTGTTTTACAGCGATGAGGGCAGACTACAAAATCATAATAATCTGCGTTCAACCTGCAGGAGTTACAATATGAGTATAAACACAGCCAAAACAGAAGTAATGCGAGTTAGCAGATCGCCAGGCCCACTAAATATACAGATAAATAACACACCTCTGAAACAAGTTAAAGAATTCAAATATCTTGGAAGTATGATCACAGAAGATGGCAGATTGGACAGAGAAATCGAAATCAGATGTCAAAAAGCTAGTGCACTTACATATCAACTATCACCCATACTGAGACATCCAAATATACCCATTTCCACAAAACGACAGATAATAAACAGCAAATTCACACCAACCTTATGCTCCCAATCTCAAACTTGGACTTTATCCAAATCACACTTTCGCAAAATCAACACCTGGGAGATGAGATGCCCGAGGAGAGCTGCCAACTTAACAATCCGAGACTAAGTAAGAAATGCTGTTATCAGACAGACAGTGGGATCAACACTTTGTGCCACATTTATTGAAAGACAGAAGATCAAGTGGTTAGGCCATGTCGTTAGAATGCAACACCATCAACTACCACCACTGGCCTTACATCAAAGATCATCTGCGACGAGACCAAGAGGACATCCTAGAAGAAAATGGATTGACGACATCAAAGATATTGTACAGTCACACGGAATGACACTATCCAGTGCCGCCCATCCGGCGCTGGAGCGCAAATTATTCCTCCCCACGACGCTTGACGGCAGAAGTGGATGATGATGATGATGATGATGAAGATGATGATGATGATGATGATGATAATGATAAAATAATTGGATAAACGATTTAAAGTTCAGAGAAAATATGTTGAGAAATAAGGAGATCTATAAGCACAATGATAAATGTTTTCCAGTTTGCACCTCATGACGTCTGTTTTGACGTAGTATTGTGTGACTTACTGAACTATCCTTGTATACACACTCAGAGAAAACGAGAGGGAAGTGAGAGAGAGAGAGAGAGAGAGAGAGAGAGAGAGAGAGAGAGAGAGAGAGAGAGAGAGAGAAAGAGAGAGAAAGAGAAAGAGAGAGAGAGAAAGAAAGAGAGAGAAAGAGAGAGAGAGAGAGAGAGAGAGAGAGCTAAATAATAAAGGAGTATATACAACAGACATTTAAAAAATTAAATTATACACGTAAACACTTCACACAAATAATTATACAAGTAAACACTCCCCACGAGTGATTATACACATAAATACTTCACACATGTTAAGTAATTATACATGAAATCACTTAAAATATGTCTTTATACACGTAAACACTTCACACATGTAATTATACACGTAAACACTTCACACATGTAATTATACACGTAAACACTTCACACATGTTAAGTAATTATACATGAAATCACTTAAAATATATGTCTTTATACACGTAAACACTTCACACATGTAATTATACACGTAAACACTTCACATATGTAATTATACACGTAAACACTTCACACATGTAATTATACACGTAAACACTTCACAAATGTAATTATACACGTAAACACTTCACACATGTAATTATACACGTAAACACTTCACACATGTTAAGTAATTATACATGAAATCACTTAAAATATATGTCTTTATACACGTAAACACTTCACACGTGTAATTATACACGTAAACACTTCACAAATGTAATTATACACGTAAACACTTCACAAATGTAATTATACACGTAAACACTTCACAAATGTAATTATACACGTAAACACTTCACAAATGTAATTATACACGTAAACACTTCACAAATGTAATTATACCCGTAAACACTTCACAAATGTAATTATATACGTAAATACTTCAAATATTTAAGTAATTAAGCACACAAATAACTCACACCACATGTACATTATGCATTCTTCTCCTCCTCCTCCTCCTGCTTCTGTTGCTGCCTGTGACCTCCCAAAGGAGGAAAGACCCTCAACCAACTGATGACAAGCCAGGACTTCTACAAAGAAGTGATTTATTTGTCCAGCTAAAGTGTTATATGGGATGGACAAGCTAGTCGCAAGCAAACACTCCATTGTCGCTTCTTACGTCATGCAGGGTAAATTATGCATACTATGCACACGCGCTCCTCTGCAAGAAGCGCACATCTACAATTCAGGGCACAAGAAGGAAAAGGCTACACTTAAATGAGGAATATGTATTGTTAAATAGAAAGCTGATACCGTATTATAGTGTGCAATGTCGTCTTTGCATATATTAACCAGGTTACGTCACGAGGCGAAGTGAACAGCTCTTGTCTCATCGACTATCTTTTCCATGTAATTTCGCCCAAATTCTTGGGCCGATCAGCAATAGTGGAAAAAGTTAGTCACTGCTGGAGATTGAACCCATACCACTTATTGCATAAGCAATGGAACAAACCACTGTACCATCGGGAATAGTATTTACTACCACTGTTAGCACACACTGTAGGTCGTGGGACGTCTACAATAGTCTCATAGATAGGAATGAATCCACAGGTGGAACACTAGCAGGTTTTCATTTGCAAGGTGTGAAACATGGGTTTAGACAAACTGACCTGACTTAATCCACAAACTTGTAGGCAAAAACAAACAACCAGTTTTTGTCTAACGATCGAGCGCAGCAGACTATCTGGCCACCTATACCATCTCAAAGCCTTCCCACTCAGACCAATATCCACGTGGAGCTGGAATTCATAACCATGAACACATCCTTAAAGTCAGCCCAGCTTACACAGATTCTGTTTTTTCAGACGTGATAATAGCATGATGAGACCAGGGTCTGATGTTCCCAGATAGTGCGTAGCTGAAAAGGAAGTTATGGCTCCAGTGTTAACCTAAAATTCAGAACCCTTCAAGACTGCCCAACTTACAGGGGTGTGTTGTCAGATACAACTAGAGCTTGTTCTGCCCGGAATGTACAGAACTGAAGTAGAACTTATAGGACTCCAACGTTGATCCGGAAAAGAACACGGGCTTCATACTGCAAAACTACACTGGAACATTAGCCGTCTTACAGACGATCGCTTGGTACACTGTTGCTTCAAAAAGGCATAATAACTACAACCCAGAGCGGGGACGAGGGACAGAGTTATGCAGCAAACACTCTCCCATATACTGGTATACTGTAGTTTAGTCATATCTAAGACCTGACACCAATCCTGCAACAGAATAGCATACATAGTATGAGCCATTTTACCCTGGACAATGAGCTGGACTCCTATTGACAATAGCATGCTTAAACCTGTGGGGGAACATTACCAACCCAGGCAAATCCTAGCTAGTCCGTATGCTCTATGTGGACACACGTCTTGCTGACATACTAACATGTCTTTTAGCAGACGTGAAGTTCCATTACCGGTCTTGGACGACCTTCTGGTATCTGAGCATGGAGAGAGGAATGAGAGTTCTGCACAACAATCGCCACGCAGATGGTATTTTGGCACCGAGTCAGGAGAGAAGTCTTACACCAGACTAACTCCCATGGATGCAGGCTCTTTTCAGACCTGAACGCGAATGCATCAATCTTAAAGTTCAGTTTTCCAGAAGATTCATAAGCTGCCAACCACGCCATATCATGACAAATGACCTGAATGCAAAGTAGAAGGCTAGGTGTGGTGTATGGGTATGTCGCCCGTGTCTTAAACCAGGAGAGGCTGGGTCCCACCCAGATGATGAGAACATGTTCAGCATCATGTAGTTTCTCAGAGTTACTCATTGTTATTACTTCTCCCTGGTCCCTGGGTAGTGGATTGGCTAACCAGTTTTCTCGACCAAGGACGATAAATAACAGATCCCCCGTGCACGCTGCCCAAGCACACACATCTCTTGGTAGTAGGACATCATCAAGTGCAGGCCAATCAGGCCGTACCCGCAAATAAAACCTGCCCACCCACATATTTATGATGTGTGGATTCTGGTATAGGTCACCACAGATAATCCACTTCGAACAGTTCGCATGTGTGGTGCGAACAATTTTACTGATGTACTGAACAATGTATTGAACTGTTGCAGGGTCACAGGTGTGCAGATGACAACGAGGTAAAGGAGGTGGTGCAAGCTTAGTTTAAGCCCACACCCCAAAAACTGTTTCTTTGAATCATCAACAAGCTAGTGGACCGGTGGACCAAGCGTGTCTTCAGAGAGGGGGACTATGTTGAGATATATACAAAATGTCCGGTTCGTACTATTGAACACATGTTCGTAAAATTTCTCTTACTTAATTATTTCTCATACTTGTTACAGAGTAGCCATGTTCTATATGAAATATACTATAACGTTTCTGTGCTATATATTTTACATGTTATAAAATAGTCGAATTCTATTGATTAAATATGACAGCCGAATCACTTAACATGAAGATACATACTATGAGTTCTGGAAGAATATCTAAACTGAGACGGAAGACGAGGAGAACTTTCAATCAGATAATGATGGGAACGATTAGTAGTATGACTCTTCGCTGGCTGTTGAACGAGGTGACTGAGCGCGTATGGGAATTCTCCTGAGTGGTGATGTCGGTTCTCAGATCAACTCAACTCAACTCTACATATAAGAAAAACAAAAGTCACGATAAATGTCAAACAATGTATCAATGTTAGAATCAATGGCAAGACAATTCAACAAGCCCAGAAGTATCCCCTTCTGGGCCAAATATTTACAGAGAATGCTGGTGCTAGAGCGCAGTGGTCGTGGGTTCCATCTCCAGCAATGGCCAAGCTGTTACGGTTTTTGAAGAAGGGAATCGAGTTTTGAACTGCTAGCAATGAATACGGAGGAGAACGGTTCACACGTGTAGCTAAGTAGCGAGCAATAACTTCTCAACATCTGATGGAAGAGAACGGTTCACACGTGTAGCTAAGTAGCGAGCAATAACCTCTCAACATCTGATGGAAGAGAACGAGCACGTGCCGGCTTGCCCCTAGTGCAATTGCATTCCCTGGAAGGCTAACCAACCCGGTTAGCAAATGACGGAATGTGTGGACCGAACGACGTAAATATCACAGTTCTCGAAGGAAGAACCTGCTGTAAGCCTGTGGTATGCTAGAACCATAATATTGTATAGGCCTGATGTGGAGATGTAGGTGGGGGTTTGTTCCCTCTCTTAGCGGATGATGAACGCAGGCGTCGAACTCTCGTCCAACTTCACTCACGGCATTATCAGCGTAGTCTTTTGGGCGATTACACTAACGCGCTAGCTCTGTTGTAAACAATTGCAATTACGCCCACATCCAGAAAAAGTATCGGGCGAATGAAGAAGATGAAGAAGAAGAAGAAGAAGTAGTAGTAGTAGTAGTAGTAGTAGTAGTAGTAGTAGTAGTAGTAGTAGTAGTAGTAGTAGTAGTAGTAGTAGTAGTAGTAGTAGTAGTAGTAAGAAGAAGAAGAAGAAGAAGAAGAAGAAGAAGAAGAAGAAGAAGAAGAAGAAGAAGAAGAAGAAGAAGAAGAAGAAGACGAGGCGGATGTGGACGAGGAGGAGGAGGCAGATGAGGAGGATGAGGAGGAGGAAGAGGCGGTTACGGAGGATGAAGAAAAAGAAGAAAATCTGTAGATACGTTTCCGACACATGAACTCTAACATAAAAGATGAAATGTACTTGACTGTTTTGATAAGTCGTGTTATTTTCAGGATCCACATATCTAGCTGGACAGGACAGACATCAAATGAACAAACAGGTCAGCATGGCCGAATGGATAAGAACGCGTGTTCTTAAACATTTGGTGTGTTGATGCCGAGATAAGGGGTTCAACCCCTACACCGGACAGTTGGACCAAAATGTTGACCTCTCGTCCTTGACTTTGGGACGTAAATTACAAGTACCCCTGAAGTCGGAGTGGGTTCGCATCATGGTGATGGACACAGTTAATAGGGAAAGCTAACCCACACGCAAAATTCAGTCCAGTGCTACTAGATGTGTGTTTGGACTACGCTTGAGTTCAAAGCGAGCGAGCGCAAAAACATGAGAAAATTCCCAAAGGTCACTGGTGGAAACAGTCAGCTACTGACAAATGTACAATAAAGTGGACTTTCTTGGCTTGATCATGCAACACAGACTTCTAATACAGAAAATACTGGATGACAAATTGCAGCCAAAAAAAAGAAAAAAAGAAAAGCAGTAAGTCTGGGAAACAATGACATCACACAGGCATTGACGAACACTGAGGGATCAGACGTCAGCTGAGCTGCAGGGAATTACAGAGGGCAGTGGCAGGGCATGATCACACGACTGCAGCATCAGTCATTGGACTAGCTAACCTGACCATGGTTAGGAATGTACATATGAAGAAGTAATGAGCTGCCGGCGTGGCCAAGATGTTTAACGTGCTTAAACTTGTTCTGTTCGGGGGCTGAGTGGTCTCGAGGTATGGTGTCCGTCTCGAGTGTTGGAGGTCCCGGGTTCAAGCCCCGGTGAGGGCCGGGATTGTTTCACGTGGACTTCTATAATAGTAACAAAATTTCCCCTGGTCTCTGGGTAGTGAGATCGGACGCCCGTGTGTATTGTTGCGCACGTAAAACAACCCCTTGGCAGTTGGGAATCGAAAAAGAGTAGCCTAACGGCGCTGCCAGGGCAAAATTTCGAGGTAAAAATCTACACAAAGTATTTCAGGATCCTCGCCGGAGTTCGTGCACTGAGTTGAGATTCTCCGAACTCAGGCTTGAGTTAGGAGTAGAACGGAGCACTTATGGGTTACACCCGTTTGCCGTGATGTTGATCCGTCGATTAAACAAAACTAAACTAAACTTATTCTGTTGACGGCGGCGGAATGGGTTTATTTCATACACCGGTCTTCTTCTTCTTCTTCTTCTTCTTCTTCTTCTTCTTCTTCTTCTTCTTCTTCTTCTTCTTCTTCTTCTTCTTCTTCTTCAGCGTTTCGAGCCATTGAGGTTCTTTGCTGCAGATACAATCCGTCTCCATTCGTCTCTCTGGTTAACCTTCTCTTGCCAGTCGTTGATTCCAAGTGCTTGTAGGTCTGTATGCATATTATCTCTCCACCGCCTTCTTGGTCTACCTCGGGGTCTTCGGTCATTTATTTCCTGAGTGTAGGCGAGTTTTGTTTCCCTATTATCTTCCATTCTTTCTATATGCCTCAGCCATTGTAGTCTATTAGCCTTCATGATACCAGTGATTAGCGGGGACTTAAACAGATCATAAATGTCTTTGTTACTTCTTCTTTTCCACACTCCACTTTGTGTATCCCTAATGGGTCCAAAGATGCGTCTTAAAACTTTGTTCTCAAAGGTTTGTAACAAGGCTTCGTCTCCTTTCGTTGTACTCCAGGTTTCAGAGCCATACAGCACAACTGGTCTGATCAGTGTTTTGTATATTGTGATTTTGGTGTTACGAGATAGCGCATTTGATTTTAACAGATGTTGCAGTGCATAGTATATCTTATTTCCAGAATTGATTCTAGTTTGTACTTCTTCCCTTATGATGTTGGAGCAGTTGAAGATTGTACCAGGTATTTGTCAGTTGGACTTATATGTTGACTTTTCGCCCAGAAAGCAATGGCAAACTACTGAACGTAAAATTGCACAGTAAATCACGGACAGCTAGGGTTAAATGCAACGTCCTGTAAAGAGACGTGCAATATTTTTAAAATGCAGAAATGCCGTGCTTTATTTCGCATACTATAAAGTAGTGTTATCATATACGAGAAGGGGTCAACAAGCGTGTGGGCAGGTGGACCAAGAGTGCAACCAGACAGGGGGTCTATGTTAAGAAAAACCATACTGAAAATTTCTGCCTCGCACTATTGTTAAAAATAAGTTCGTAAAATTCCCGATATTTAATGAATTTCCTTCGTACTATGCTAGTTATAAAATGCAATGAATGAAACACCAATAAATGAAAAAAAATGAGCTTTACTAGAACAGGATTACAAGTAACGAAAAGGACGTTGCGGCCAAAGCCTTGTCAGCACACACCGATGCGACTACATGAATATATAGCCGGCTCTGTGGACAAGGGGTTACAGACGCAATTCATAATCTCGCATACCGCATTCGAAACACAGGTACGGGTGATTTGACATAGCTGATGTAGTTATATCATATCTAACTAATTTAAGGCTACTGTAGTTATATTTAATTTTCAGCTAACGTGGAGATCAAGGGGCTATAGGTCAATAACGCCACGAGCTCACAGATTGCCAAAGCAACATGAGAGGAGAGGCGCCATGTTGAGTGAACGGTAAAATAGGGAACAGATACAATACTGCGAGAGGAGGGGGAGAAACACTGAACAAAAAAGTAGCGACATTTATTGTCGTCAGCATGTATCACTAGTATTTATTGTCGTCACCATGCATCACCAGTAAACTACACGTATTCACTACGTGATGACTGTACAGAATAGAAGGGTCAGAATAAAAGGGCCACAATGGAATGACAGAATCACAAATTTGGAGCTTAAGGAGAGAACTTGAAAGATTGCAGAACGTCGCTCGGCCAAATATTTATGGATCCTTTGCCAGCTCTCCGGCCTCATGCACCCGCATGCCCAAGCTATCTGTAATGCCGCGAGTCCATCTTCGTGCTAATCGACCAATGCATCCCTGCCATGAACCATGTGGTCCACCCTTGTTCTCACCAACTCACTGTCACCTTTAACATGGCTCCAGTATTCCGATTACTATCATCACTATCTAATCCACTAGAAAAACACATCCATAAAGTAAAATTAGAGTATTTAGTTCGCAACAAGCTTATTGTTGACAGTCAATCTGGATTTCGACCAAAATATTCTTGCCATATGGCCCTAACAAACATGATAGAAAATTGGCACCCGAATATAAACAACAACAGTCTATGTGGAACTGTGTTTATTGATTTCAGGAAAGCATTTGATATGATAGACCATGTTATTTTAATTAAAAAACTTGAGACAATGAAAATTGGCCCTAATGTAGTCACTCTAATAACATCTTTTCTATCAAACAGAAAGCAAGTAGTATCACATAATAAGTCTCTGTCTCAAACTACTACCTTCAATATTGGAGTACCGCAAGGCTCTATTCTTGGCCCTCTATTATTTGCCATATATATTAACGATCTACCATTGCATCTTTCGTCGTCCTGCGATCTATTTGCAGACGACTGTACAGTGTATTCAAACGCTGAACTGTATTTTGCTGGAGTCGTCTTTGCAACAAGAATTAAATAATGTAGTTAGGTGGAGCTATGCAAATCGTATGCAAATTAACATCACTAAAACAAAATCAATGTTATTAACAACCAGACAACGACTTCAAACTCTAAACTCACACACATCACTTCAACATCACATCGATAACATGCCAGTAGAAAGTGTAATTGAGCACAAAACATTAGGCCTAATCATTGATAGAAACCTAACCTTTAACTCCCACGTTCAAGCGCTCACTAAACAAACAGCGAAAAAAGTCTACCAACTCGCCAAAATAAAAAATTTCCTTGATGAGAACACAAGGAAAATATTCTATACTTCTCATATACAGACACATTTTGACTACTGTTCTACAATCTGGGACTTTTAGCACTATTAGCCACCGGACGCTGATGCATATGCTGGGGAAGGGGGGAAGGATCTGAGCACCTATGGACATGTCCGGAGTGCAACTAAGATACCCCAACTGATAACTGATAACTGATAATCTGGGACGGTTGTTCTAATTCAAGCATCAAGCGACTTTACTCACTCCAGAAACGGGCCATGAGTCTAATTTATAGCAAACATTTATCTGACAATCCTAGCCTGCATAAACGCCTTCAGTTACTACCACTCCGCAAACGCCTGCTTTTCAACAAGGCTCAACTAATTCACAAAATCCTACATCGGAATGCCCCAAATTACCTTTGGCCATTGTTTAAATTTAATGCTAGACACAGTAAACAATTAAATATATTACACATTCCAAAGCCTAGGATTGACTTATACAAAACAAGCTTAACGTACTCTGCAGCTCAGCTGTGGAACAATCTTCCACTAGAAATCAAAGACATCACCAATCCCTATACATGTAATCGCTAATTATTCGAACCCTATCTCAGTAAGGATTATCCTCCACCTTAATAATACAAATAATAATAATAACAAAACCCTAGTATAACAGCCAGTCCCATTTTGGTAGGCCAGTATATTCCCCATGGCTAATAACAAGTGTCACACCATTAGCTAATATTACTAAGTCGTATAGTATTGATGTTCGCATTTTGCCCATGCCTTTATAATGCATATCTTTTATATTGTTGCTGTTCTCTGACAGCCTTGAATGATGTGTGAATGAAATAATGTATGAAAGAGAGTGATAGAAGGGCAGAATGTTAGACGGGCCTGCGTGCCCAATTCTTAACCCTTTGAAAATAAAGTTTGTTCGTTCGTTCGTTCGTTCGATTTCTGAGACACGATGCTGTATATGAGCCACTTTTATTTCATGTTTTGATCTTGAATTGATTCCTTGTTGGTTATCGTTATTCTAAAAACTTTTCTGCAACATTTCCGTTCAACGGCCACGTTCTTCTTCTTGTTTGGGAAATGGTACACGACGGACATCTGTATGTTGCCACAGGAAAGGTGCTTGATCTCAGTTTTGTTTATTATTAATACGTCAGTTTATTTGCCATATATTGTGCCATATATTCTTAATGATTTAACCGAGATTTATTATAGACGTTATAAAGTAGCGATGGTGTACACATGTGATAAAATAGTTGTGCTTTATATACTCATCTCATCTTGTTCCTCTTGTACCTTGCGGAAAAGAGGTGTAGCATAAACACCAGGAGAGTGCCCGTTTATGGGCTTCATATAACGTGATTCTGTTATTCCCTCTGTCCATTGTTTACATGGTCGGTCTCGTCTTCTGGTTCCGTTTAGTCTGTACATCACTGCCTGTTGTGGTATACTGTTACTTGGTAGCCTTGTTATATGGCCAAATCATTTAACTTGCTACCTTCTAATAAAATCTAGCGCTGCTATAACCTCCACATTAGTTCTAATTTCTTCATTTCTGATGTCCTCTCTTCTTGATACATTGAATATTCTTCTCAGGAATCTCATTTCCGTTGTTGTAACTTTTCTTTGCTTTTTACCCCTAGTCATTGTCCAGGTCTGGCATTAGTAGCATAGAGCTGGTAGAAAGATTGTGTTGCAGACTGCTTTTTAACAAAAAAACGTATCTAATGATACGTATTTTTTCTTTAGTATTGGTGCCATTTGTCCAAGAGTTGGTTTTCCGTATCGCATCTTTTTTTCCGATCTCGTCTTCTGATTTGCTATTTGAAGATGATATACTTCCTAAATACTGAAAGCTCTTTACTTGTTTCAGGGGGTCTTCTTCTAGATTAATCTTTGTTGATTATAGTCGGTTGCACAGGAATGAAAGGAAGACGTGTAAAAAATTTCATCTCAATCAGATGTACCGTTATCGAACGCATCCAATACATAGCTGACCACAAACAAAGCCACATACACTCTGTTTTATATATATATATAGATTAATCATTATAAATAACTAATTATTGCAATTTTATTTTACTTATACACTTGTACATTATATTTGACAATATGGACAAAAACTTTTACTAATTTGTTAACACGATTTTACAACTTGTTATTATATCAAATATTCTTTATTATCTATCAATGGCTTTAATTTAGAAACACAGCGACTACATTGTCACTACAATTGTTGATTTCTAATGAGATGTATGTAACTGCTTGCAATTTTTGACAATATTCTTGAAATCTGGAGCAAGTTTACTTGTTGAAATTCGAATGACAGCATGCAAGTTGCACTCCGACAATAAAGACTTATTCTTAGATTTGTTGATCTTCAAGCAAGAGAATGCTTGTTCGCAAATGTATGTTGATCCAAATAATGATAAAAGTTTAGCTGCAAAGTTTTTCAAGTTGGTAAATGATTCTTGTGATAAAGATCCATAGAAATCCAGCAAACCATCTGTCTTGAATTTCTCTTTCAGGTCATGATCTGCTTGTAAGTCAAGCAGCCCCAACTGTATGTCCTCTGTGGCTGTATCAGCTTCTGCACTAAATGTTGAACTGAGAACATTGAACTATGGCTCTAATTTCTTGAAATCTTGGCATCTCCATCTAAATTCTTCAATCAGTGCATATAATTGGGATTGTATTTTACAGTCATTTCACCGGAAATGGTTTCTTGTGTTCAGCAAAGTGAAGTGACAAAATCTTTTTTCACTTGCTTGTCTGGAGAACAGTGAGAGTTTTGCCTGAAATGATTTTACATATACATACAATTCATGTGCAAACACACCATTGCCCTGAAGTTTGACATTCAGTTCATTTAACTTTTCCATAATTTCAATGGCAAACATAAAGTCTAACTGCCACTCTATATTGACAATGTTAATATTAAAGTCACATGCAATGCCCTTCATCTCTAGAAACATCACTATTTCTTCTCTGAGTTCCCACACTCGCCTCAACACCTTGCCGAGACTCAGCCATCGAACATTGGTGTGGTTCAGGACATCGGAATGTTCAGTTTCCAAATCATCAAGTAATAACTTGAACTGCCTGTGATTAAGTCCTCTTGATCTGATGAGGTTGATGACACTGACAACTGGGTCAATAATATGCTTGATATTCAAAACAGTTTTACACAGACTTTCTTGATGAATCACACAGTGAAGTGGTAATAATGTGTGGTTTGGATATTCTGCTTTAATCTTATCACTTATCAACTTTACCAGCCCTACATTTTTTTCCAGTCAAAGCACGAGCTCCGTGAGTTGTAACACTTGCCATCTTGTTCCAAACCAACCCAGTTCTTTCAAAACAGTTAGTAACTGCATTGAATATATCATGGCCTATGGTTGTGTCTTTGAGTGACTCAACAATCACTAACTCTTCAGTGAGTTTGAAAGAAGTGTTTATTCCACGTATAAATATCAATAATTGAGCAGTATCATGTACATCGGTACTCTCATTCAATGCAAGAGAGTACCACAAAAATTGTTTACTTGCATCTTGAAGTTTATGCATCAAATTGTCACTGATCTTGTCAACACGTCTGACCACAGTTCTCATTGATAAAGTAATGTTGTCAAATCTTTTTTTTGTTTTTTTTTGTTCTGGGCACATAATGTTTGCTGCATCTAGCAAACATTCCTTGATGAACTCGCCATCAGAAAATGGCTTGTTCTGTTTTACAATTCTGTGTGACAGCACAAGACTAGCTTCAGTTGCAGCATCTTGAATTGAAGACTGTTTAATGAAAATAGTTTTTCTCTTTCTCCAAATTTTTCACCACTGTTTAATGAAAATAGTTTTTCTCTTTCTCCAAATTTTTCACCAACTCTCTTCGGTCGTTAAATTGTATCCGAAATCGGAATGTTTTGTTTGATAATGTCTTTTTAAAATGTACTCCTTGACGATAGCCACTGACTCACGACACAACAAGCAAACTGATTTGCTACCAACTTTTATAAAACAGTACTTAGTTGTCCATTCATCATTAGAAACACGGCATTCATCTTCAATCTTACGTTTGCTATTGACACTCATCATAACGGTACATGAAATTCTGTAAAATTCAACAAAATAACTTAAAAACGGATTTAAAATGTTTATTTCTACATGCCCTCTCGGGCCGCATAAAATCACTTGGCGGGCCGCATGCGGCCCGCGGGCCGTAGTTTGCCCACCCCTGCTCTATAACATACATGCTATACAGTAACTGTGTTTTACATTATGCATGTTACAAAGTAATGTGTTCTATATTATACCTGCTATAAAAATGGTTATGCCCTATATTATAAAATAATTGAGTGCTCTATTTTATACACGTTATAAAGTAGTTATCGTCTGTATTATATATACTATGCATACTATAAAATACCCGTGTTCAATATTATACATGCTATAAATTAGGTGTAATCTATATTATACATGTTATAAAATAGGTGTGGTCTATATTATACATGCTATAAAATAGGTGTGTTCTATGTTATACATGTTATAAAATAGGTGTGTTCTATATTATACATGTTATAAAATAGGTGTGTACTATGTTATAATGCTATAAAATAGGTGTTTTCTATGTTATACTTGTTATAAAATAGGTGTGTTCTATATTATACATGTTATAAAATATGTGTGTTCTATATTATACATGCTATAAAATAGGTGTGTTCTATATTACACATGCTTGTGGGATGTGGATTTTAATTCCTAAGAATAATTCGTTAAAATGTCTAGGGGGTATTATTGATTCTCTGGTCACTGGTCAGAATGCAGGGTGATCAGGGATATTTACCACAAATCCCAGGAGAAAAGAGTTCAATCCTTGAAACAATGGCATCTGTGTGTAGGTTTCCCTTCCCACTTCACCCTTAAATTAACTATAGATGCTAGAAGGATATTGATTGCTCACAACATATAAACAACCACTTGTTGGACACCACATTTACTTGATGTACACAACACTTTTGGACACACAGTTCAGGTATTAACTCAAGATCTGCAGTTACATATATATATATAGGTGTAATAAACACTATGCATTTTCAGACAGGCATGGGAATGATATGCAGTATTACAACATAGTACCCAGTGACCCCAGAAAAAAACAAGGTTATTACAAACAACACAACAACCACAAATTGGTTCTGCTAACTTGACTCATTGTACCTAGATAAAATCACATTGGTCTAGGTGCAGAAACCCAACCTACATACATTTATTTCTGACACCATGTACAATTCTCATATTTAAAAATAATGAGTGGGTGTCAAAATATTATACATATATGTCATAACATAACCCTTTAGGTGTACACCATTACCATGTAAAACAATCTTTACCCTTTTCCTGTCATTGAAGAAAACCACCCTCATGAAAACAGTTGATACTAATAATTAAATTAATTAATTATAGTGTTCATTTAGGCGTTGCGGATGGGCATTCTTCTCCAGTGCATAGCAGTTAATGTCCATAATTATCCGTGCAGAATTATACTCACAGTCATTTTCTACTCACAGTATGTCCACCGAAGTTGGCTGGCGAATGTTTCTAATCCATAATCCAAGAATAGAATTATACATAAGCACATATTCTCTCCATGAGACTGAATTTAAGAATACTCGGTTGCCATTTGGGTTGTGTTCCAATTGAAATTGATGCCTAGGTCTGTCATACTTTCAGGAGATGCAACTTAAGCTCTGCAGAAGGTTCTTCCCTATATCATCTTATCGATGAAAAGATGACGACTGTCCAACAGCTCGGTTTATGTTAACCGTTTCCCAATTTAGTTCAAAAGGCTTTGTCACACACCCGGTTCATGTTGATAGGCCATCCCACACTTGATGATGGGCAGTTAGGCTGACATGGGACCAGCATAGAGTTCTCATTCATTCCATTTCTGTGTAGAACATACAGTGGTGAATCATTCATTTGGTTTCATCTGAAGATTCTGCTGCAGGCATGTAACTGAAGAATATTACTCCACCACATATCCAGGTTTGCAAGCCATCAGGTGATTCCTTTGGTTGCAGGTGTAAAGGCATTTACTCATCTAGCTGCTTTCATATGGTTCTTTTGATGGTGTTCAGGTTTTGGACCTTGAGGTAATCTGGTGTAGTTATGGTTCAGATGTTCTGAAGTTGGTACATTTGTTTGTATTGGCTATAATGTTGTTTCAGTGTCTCTTCCCATTTGTTTGAGTTGGTGTTCATAGCTAGAACTTGGTGTTGCATGGCTGGAACCTTATGTTTGACTTTTGCAGCTGTGAGATGTTCTTTCGAAGACTTATCCATTGTGGATATTAACTTGGTAATCCAACCAACAGTTGAAGGTTACTCACTGTTGTTAGTTTTAGTAACTTGAAGAAGGATTGTCCCAGTTTCACTGACTTGGTTGAATGATGAGGCCATTGGTGATACTTCTCAGAAGTAACGCAAACGATACACTGTTGTCAATACTCTGATGATCTTCATCTTTGTAGATTATTAGATCTTGAAGTCCATCCGGGATATTCCTACTAAAATAGGACTTAATCACTCACCCAGTCAGTTGTCTTCTAATTTATCTGTTGCTCGCTATGGAGCTATTGAGTGCCGCAGTAAACATTGAGGTATTGCTAGATCCAGACTATGGTTTTGGACATTCACTTTATGGCTGTTTACCCAGGATCCAGTGTTAGTGATATAGTCCCACCAAATTCAACCACCACCTGTTTCTCTTCTATAGAAAAGGGATGACAAAGAATACAACACTAGCATTAACCTACTGTGTTATGATAAAAGGTTTACAACACAATTACAAACACAAATACAAAACAACAAGGGGAGAAGGGGAAAGGAGTGGGTGTCCATGTTCCACTGTCCCTCATTGCTGAGTTGAGCCATTCTGACTCTTCATAGTGAGTAAGATATTTTCTCACTTATATTTTGTTCTGTTGTTACTGGGACTATTAGATGGGTGAAGTCATTCTGTCCATCCAACATGTTGATATTGTCTCTCTCCTTACTTGAAGAGAATAGCCTATACAGAATCCCTGTGGTTTCTAATGCCGCGTCTTCCTTTCGGCACTATAATCATCATTAGGTCAAGACTATTCAACCTTGGCTTCTTAAAGTACTGACAAACACATGGATTCTTACATCAACATCCTCTAATCCCAAGGTGCAACATTAAAATGTATCTTCCCACAGTAAAAAGTAACAATCAGAACAGAGAAAATTCTCATACCAAAAAAAACATACATGTACATTTCTCTGATATTAAGTACATGATAATCATACATAATAATCATAATGATGATGCATGGAGCCTAGGTTTTTGAATTATCTTCATGAACTAAAACATCCATTGTTTTCCCCCACTGCGTACAGCACATGAGGATAGTAATCGCTGTGATATGTTTTGCCAATGACTGCTATTATTCGGAGGGTATTTATAAGAATAACTTATGCCGCATGGTCCAGTCTTCTGAATATTGCAAGCAATTTATTCACATCAATCTTCGCTTCTGTTTCTACTACGGTGAGGCGATGCGGAGTGAATCCTATCCGAACATGCACTTACATCACGCGTTTAATTGTTCATGAATTTATATTCAACCATGGCCTGTCCCTAACACTATTTTATGAAATGATTATATGTTCACCCTCATATGGAGTGGTTACTAATCTGTTAACAAAAGAATGGTACTAAAATTTAGCACTATATTTCCAAGTTACAGATTATAATGTGGCAAAATATTTTATCCCCTGACTAAGTAAGAGTCAGGAATATGCGTAATCATTTGTATGTCCCCGCATGGATAAAACAAGTTCAGAGACATCCTTACCAGTGCATTTACACTACATAGGATATTTGAAGGTGGCAGACACCAGTTCTCTACTTGTGCAGTATGAAATCAAGAGTCTGCTCCTACATTGAGAAAATGTTTCTTTAAAGTCCAATCTCTACAGTACATAAATTATTTGCAGATTTCTAAGCATTGATAGGGATATATAGTTCCATTGCATAGAAGTTATTTTTCATAGGACTATGAAATTGGCAGAAACGAGTTTTCTTCTCTGAAGTATGAATCAGGAGTCTTTCCTAAATTGAAAAGAGTTTCTGGCATGAGAGTTGATACTCTATGTACTACAGTACACATACTATTCATAGGTTATAAACACTATTTAGTTAGATATAAGTTCATAATGCCTATAAAAGATATTAACATAGGGATTTGAAGACATAGGAAAAATTACAGCGTGGCGCCCACCTGTGTTTCCTTAGTAAACATCATCCAGCCTGGTTTAAGAGAATTGTAACTAATTCTTAATTAAACATACTGGTCAATGTAATACATACATATATCTTAATAATGTAGATAACATACCAATAGCTTGAAGAGAATCATGTTTTTAAGGCAAAATACCTTTTCCCCGAAGGGAAAGGTCGACTTTCTTGCGTGGTGTCTTGACTAGAAATGGCCGCTTCAGTCTTTGTTTTCCCCCTCGCCAGGATTGGCCAGATAAGGGAGAGAAAACAAGCCAAACTAATTTTAGCTGTGCCACGGTCAGTCTATCGCTGTTTTATTTTCTCCTACATTAAGTAAGTTACTTAAACAGTAATTGTAAGGGTTTGTTTATTTTTAAGGGAGTCCATAAATAGGAAAGGGTAAGGACGTTTTATTATACCACACGCCTCCCCAATTTAAGACATTTATTTCTTTCAGAAATTAAATGATCGAGTAGTACTCTACAATTTCCGTCTTTACATTGACTCCCCTAGTATCCATTTCTTATTAATTTCTTGCATTACTTCCCTATGTTATATAATCAGAGCCACGTCCATTTTCTTTTAGTCACGACAACTGGCATAACCTTAAAGGATTATTTCTCTTTTAGTGAAAGAGTGTAGCACCCTCTCCACTGTTGTCAGCTATTGTTTGAAATATGAGTGTTTATCTGATAATTTGTTACTTTCCAGTACTGGTTTGTCTGCATCAAACCGACTTTTTGAAGCAATTGAGATATCATCATTAAGCTTGATTTCTCTCTCATTAGATTATCAATCTTGAGATTATGTTAAAACCGACGGTTAATTCTGCGTCTACTGATAGCATATTAAACTCGCCCGTCTCCCTATAAGTTAGACGTTTGTTTTTACTATAGATCTGATATTTAAAGGAAGCTAAAGATGTTTCCTGTTGAAATACATTTTCATCCAACACATCATGTGTTTGGGTTATAAGTCGAGTTATGGGATTTTCCGATCAGTTTTGATAACTACTGATTAGAGTGGTGTCCCTTTCTCTTGCGGGTTTACCCGGAGAATCTCGCCTAACATGTAAACAAGGTCCAACTTTTCTAGATTTACGCTCTGAACCGAATTTTCCGGGGAACATGAATCTATCAGAAATGAAGTAATTCTTAGCTTACTTTCTCTGCTATTCCTTCTAATCGAGATCTATTTTACGCTAGAATCCTTATTAGTAATTCTAACTGATGTGTTTGAGTTTCACTCTGTATTTGTTGCTTTGGTGTTGAATTACGAGCAATTTTGCGTCGCTTGGCGTACATTGATCGTCGTCTGCCTCCCTCCAGGTTTTTAGACTATTTTCAACTTAGCAACATACATTGTTATGTAGGTTCAGACGTATTGTCTCCTACCATATATAATCAGTTCAGTGAGAAGTTAAAAGCCCCTTTTTGTGATTCCTGTGATAGTCTTCCAGACAATCAAGTTGCTGGTTCACTTTCCAGTTATGGATGTGGGTTACTAGTTTTTGTAAAATTACTATTACATCTGTATATCCCTCTCATACTGGCGTCTCCTGAGTTGTGTCCTCAAGATAACAGGTAAGGTACTCTTAATGTTTCTCTCCAGTTTTGTTTTCATCCGTTTAATACGTGGAAACTCTGGATTTATTTAGATTGACTAAGGTCTATCTTTGAACTGTTATATAATTTACTAGCTGGATTCCTGATTGAAATTCCTACTCTAGTAAATATCAAGCAATTCTTCAGCTATCTGCTCCAATTTGCTTGGTTTTTACACAGCTATATTCCATTTTTCTAGCATGGGTTCACTGTATAAGTTTTAGGCGTTTCCCCTGTCTTCACGTCAAGGAGTTCGTCCTATTTATAAACAGCATCTATTCCAAGAGTTGTTTATTTAATTGTTGCTTTTACTGATTCGTATCAGTTATTTAAGCTAATCTCTGTTAGTCTGGATCTGCTTTCACATATTTAATGCTGGCATAACATCCAAATCAGAACTGAGATGTAGAAATCTGTTTCGTCTTGCGATTGATTTCTGATTCACCTACCTATTAGTAGGCTTCGAGCATTATCTAGAATTTAGTTACTCGGTTAGTTTTAAAGAAAATACAATTGAGTCGCGCACCTCTATTGTACCACTTATTTTTGCCCTTCTTAATTCTTCCCTTATGAGAATATTAATGTTAGTTTGGCAATTATTGAAATAACTTTATGTAAGCTAATCGCTAACTAAAAGCTGTTTCACTCCTCTTTTTGATGAGGACTACTCATAGTGAACATTTCACTTAATGAGAATTAAACTGTAAATTTCAAAGTTAAGGAGCCAATATCTGAATTGTTCAGTCTCTGACTAGAGACTGGCACAGATTTTTTCCGGTATCTCCTGAAGTTTATTTGAGATTCCAATTTCTTATGTTAATTCTTTAATTATACCTTTTACATACCTATACGGTCTGTTTCCGCTACCATTAATAATGGAATCGGGGTGGATAATTTAAAGAAATACCTTATATTCTGTTGGGTCAGTAAGTGAGTTGATCAGTTTCACTTACATCACCAGGTGAATATTTTGGTTTTGACCCTCATTAACATATGGGCCATCTGAGTTAGTTATTAATAACTACTCATATCACCGGTGGAGTAGAATAAGTGTCTGTATGGCTTTTCTTCCTAAGTATCCATCATTTATTCACTTTACTTTACTACCGGTGTTGTAGAACATGTTATGTCATATGAAAAAAAAAGGATTAAATTAGGGTGCCCCTAAATACTGCAAATTCTTACAATATTCCTTCCCTTCCATTAACTATGTCTACATTTTTGCAAGTGGTGGTTTTGGCCTTTAGTTACTGCTATTTTCCCCTGGTTTAATTTATCTCTCAGGTATTATTTCCTTTCCTACTGAATCATCATTTGTTGATTAAATTTTTCCCTTAAAAAAAAATTTATTGGATTTTTAACTTACTGTCCTAATTATCTATAAAATTGTCTATCACTCTCTGCTGCCTTGGTAACTTTTCAATATTACATATTACAAGCAGATCAAGCATGAAAATACAATGATAATCAATGACAAAATAATTAATTAACACATGATTCATATGTAGGAACATAAACCTTATGGATACATAATATAGTAGTGTGTTCATGAGTACACCACTTTTAAACCATTTAAAGAGAATACCAGAGTAGCAGAACCATACCTCAAACATCAAATGGGAATGACTATGAATTCTAAACATTCACTGAATTACCTATCTTATGTGAGTTTACCATCAATAAGATATAAAATATGAGTTTTTAAAACAAAATCTCATACCCAACAACCAACTACCTGATGCATCTGCCAGAATCAAGATATTACCTGTGAACAGTTTTGTACCAAAAAAAAACCTATATTTATCTGAGCCATTATGGGTTCATATAACACTTGACTCAGCTCATACTAATGAGTGATTAGGTCTGTTACTAACACTATAACATTCTGAAGTGACTTGGTTTACCTGCGAGAGGTTTTCCCTGAATTCATCTACCCACAATAATACACCATTTGTGATGTTTACCATGAGTTTTAAATTCACGGACGTTGCCCACACATGTGGGATGTGGATTTTAATTCCTAAGAATAATTCGTTAAAATGTCTAGGGGGTATTATTGATTCTCTGGTCACTGGTCAGAATGCAGGGTGATCAGGGATATTTACCACAAATCCCAGGAGAAAAGAGTTCAATCCTTGAAACAATGGCATCTGTGTGTAGGTTTCCCTTCCCACTTCACCCTTAAATTAACTATAGATGCTAGAAGGATATTGATTGCTCACAACATATAAACAACCACTTGTTGGACACCACATTTACTTGATGTACACAACACTTTTGGACACACAGTTCAGGTATTAACTCAAGATCTGCAGTTACATATATATATATAGGTGTAATAAACACTATGCATTTTCAGACAGGCATGGGAATGATATGCAGTATTACAACATAGTACCCAGTGACCCCAGAAAAAAACAAGGTTATTACAAACAACACAACAACCACAAATTGGTTCTGCTAACTTGACTCATTGTACCTAGATAAAATCACATTGGTCTAGGTGCAGAAACCCAACCTACATACATTTATTTCTGACACCATGTACAATTCTCATATTTAAAAATAATGAGTGGGTGTCAAAATATTATACATATATGTCATAACATAACCCTTTAGGTGTACACCATTACCATGTAAAACAATCTTTACCCTTTTCCTGTCATTGAAGAAAACCACCCTCATGAAAACAGTTGATACTAATAATTAAATTAATTAATTATAGTGTTCATTTAGGCGTTGCGGATGGGCATTCTTCTCCAGTGCATAGCAGTTAATGTCCATAATTATCCGTGCAGAATTATACTCACAGTCATTTTCTACTCACAGTATGTCCACCGAAGTTGGCTGGCGAATGTTTCTAATCCATAATCCAAGAATAGAATTATACATAAGCACATATTCTCTCCATGAGACTGAATTTAAGAATACTCGGTTGCCATTTGGGTTGTGTTCCAATTGAAATTGATGCCTAGGTCTGTCATACTTTCAGGAGATGCAACTTAAGCTCTGCAGAAGGTTCTTCCCTATATCATCTTATCGATGAAAAGATGACGACTGTCCAACAGCTCGGTTTATGTTAACCGTTTCCCAATTTAGTTCAAAAGGCTTTGTCACACACCCGGTTCATGTTGATAGGCCATCCCACACTTGATGATGGGCAGTTAGGCTGACATGGGACCAGCATAGAGTTCTCATTCATTCCATTTCTGTGTAGAACATACAGTGGTGAATCATTCATTTGGTTTCATCTGAAGATTCTGCTGCAGGCATGTAACTGAAGAATATTACTCCACCACATATCCAGGTTTGCAAGCCATCAGGTGATTCCTTTGGTTGCAGGTGTAAAGGCATTTACTCATCTAGCTGCTTTCATATGGTTCTTTTGATGGTGTTCAGGTTTTGGACCTTGAGGTAATCTGGTGTAGTTATGGTTCAGATGTTCTGAAGTTGGTACATTTGTTTGTATTGGCTATAATGTTGTTTCAGTGTCTCTTCCCATTTGTTTGAGTTGGTGTTCATAGCTAGAACTTGGTGTTGCATGGCTGGAACCTTATGTTTGACTTTTGCAGCTGTGAGATGTTCTTTCGAAGACTTATCCATTGTGGATATTAACTTGGTAATCCAACCAACAGTTGAAGGTTACTCACTGTTGTTAGTTTTAGTAACTTGAAGAAGGATTGTCCCAGTTTCACTGACTTGGTTGAATGATGAGGCCATTGGTGATACTTCTCAGAAGTAACGCAAACGATACACTGTTGTCAATACTCTGATGATCTTCATCTTTGTAGATTATTAGATCTTGAAGTCCATCCGGGATATTCCTACTAAAATAGGACTTAATCACTCACCCAGTCAGTTGTCTTCTAATTTATCTGTTGCTCGCTATGGAGCTATTGAGTGCCGCAGTAAACATTGAGGTATTGCTAGATCCAGACTATGGTTTTGGACATTCACTTTATGGCTGTTTACCCAGGATCCAGTGTTAGTGATATAGTCCCACCAAATTCAACCACCACCTGTTTCTCTTCTATAGAAAAGGGATGACAAAGAATACAACACTAGCATTAACCTACTGTGTTATGATAAAAGGTTTACAACACAATTACAAACACAAATACAAAACAACAAGGGGAGAAGGGGAAAGGAGTGGGTGTCCATGTTCCACTGTCCCTCATTGCTGAGTTGAGCCATTCTGACTCTTCATAGTGAGTAAGATATTTTCTCACTTATATTTTGTTCTGTTGTTACTGGGACTATTAGATGGGTGAAGTCATTCTGTCCATCCAACATGTTGATATTGTCTCTCTCCTTACTTGAAGAGAATAGCCTATACAGAATCCCTGTGGTTTCTAATGCCGCGTCTTCCTTTCGGCACTATAATCATCATTAGGTCAAGACTATTCAACCTTGGCTTCTTAAAGTACTGACAAACACATGGATTCTTACATCAACATCCTCTAATCCCAAGGTGCAACATTAAAATGTATCTTCCCACAGTAAAAAGTAACAATCAGAACAGAGAAAATTCTCATACCAAAAAAAACATACATGTACATTTCTCTGATATTAAGTACATGATAATCATACATAATAATCATAATGATGATGCATGGAGCCTAGGTTTTTGAATTATCTTCATGAACTAAAACATCCATTGTTTTCCCCCACTGCGTACAGCACATGAGGATAGTAATCGCTGTGATATGTTTTGCCAATGACTGCTATTATTCGGAGGGTATTTATAAGAATAACTTATGCCGCATGGTCCAGTCTTCTGAATATTGCAAGCAATTTATTCACATCAATCTTCGCTTCTGTTTCTACTACGGTGAGGCGATGCGGAGTGAATCCTATCCGAACATGCACTTACATCACGCGTTTAATTGTTCATGAATTTATATTCAACCATGGCCTGTCCCTAACACTATTTTATGAAATGATTATATGTTCACCCTCATATGGAGTGGTTACTAATCTGTTAACAAAAGAATGGTACTAAAATTTAGCACTATATTTCCAAGTTACAGATTATAATGTGGCAAAATATTTTATCCCCTGACTAAGTAAGAGTCAGGAATATGCGTAATCATTTGTATGTCCCCGCATGGATAAAACAAGTTCAGAGACATCCTTACCAGTGCATTTACACTACATAGGATATTTGAAGGTGGCAGACACCAGTTCTCTACTTGTGCAGTATGAAATCAAGAGTCTGCTCCTACATTGAGAAAATGTTTCTTTAAAGTCCAATCTCTACATGTACATAAATTATTTGCAGATTTCTAAGCATTGATAGGGATATATAGTTCCATTGCATAGAAGTTATTTTTCATAGGACTATGAAATTGGCAGAAACGAGTTTTCTTCTCTGAAGTATGAATCAGGAGTCTTTCCTAAATTGAAAAGAGTTTCTGACATGAGAGTTGATACTCTATGTACTACAGTACACATACTATTCATAGGTTATAAACACTATTTAGTTAGATATAAGTTCATAATGCCTATAAAAGATATTAACATAGGGATTTGAAGACATAGGAAAAATTACAGCGTGGCGCCCACCTGTGTTTCCTTAGTAAACATCATCCAGCCTGGTTTAAGAGAATTGTAACTAATTCTTAATTAAACATACTGGTCAATGTAATACATACATATATCTTAATAATGTAGATAACATACCAATAGCTTGAAGAGAATCATGTTTTTAAGGCAAAATACCTTTTCCCCGAAGGGAAAGGTCGACTTTCTTGCGTGGTGTCTTGACTAGAAATGGCCGCTTCAGTCTTTGTTTTCCCCCTCGCCAGGATTGGCCAGATAAGGGAGAGAAAACAAGCCAAACTAATTTTAGCTGTGCCACGGTCAGTCTATCGCTGTTTTATTTTCTCCTACATTAAGTAAGTTACTTAAACAGTAATTGTAAGGGTTTGTTTATTTTTAAGGGAGTCCATAAATAGGAAAGGGTAAGGACGTTTTATTATACCACAATGCTATAAAATACGCGTGCCTTATATTATACAAGCTACCGTCCGTCCGTCCATTTTCCGAAAAAAAGCAACTTTCCACCTTGGCACAACCAGCCCATGTGGCATCGGTTATTGTCCTGGTGGTTCATGGTGCGGTATGAGTTGTTGATTTGTTTTTGCGCATGAGAACGACGTATGCCATCCTGTCAGGTATTCTCCATTCCGTTGTCTTCCATTCCTACTCTCGCCGCCAGCATCCTCTTTCTCCGATCCATTATCCTCCAATCCTTCCTTCGCCGCCGACATCTTCGATGCTGGTTCCAATGCCACTGGACGTGCCTGACCTTACATTGATTTATTTAGTTTCCTATTTATTGGTTCTTTATTTGTGTTATTTGTGTGATTGATTTGTTGATTATCGTATGCACACATACACATATCTATATATAGATAGTTTTTTTTTTTTTAAATAATTAATATCTATACATGCCTATATACATATGTGCACATCTGTTAGCTATCTAGTCTACCCATGTTTGGCTGTTACTATAAAATACGCGCGTTCTATATTATAACACGATTTAAAGTAGAGTCCGTTTTTAAAAATAAAGGACTAATGTTAAGAGTTTCCAAACTTCTGTTGCAGGCACTTCTTAATTTAAACATGTCGGCGCTCTCTTATAAATGTTGATTACAAAGTGCGGCCATAGAAAACAGTGTGAGAACCACTGGTGACGATATCCTGACAATGTGGCCTGTGTCTCTGATATCGCTTGCACTCTTAAGATGAAATAGCGTCTAAATTACCGGGCTGCTGACACTCGACACAATGAAGTCCTTTATTGCAACGTGAAGAAAAGTCATTCATTCATCGGTTCGGTCAGTCAGTCATGTATATGCCATCCCTCTTCTACCCCGAGGTGTCGAGGCAGCTTAAAGTTGTGTTTTTGTTGCATAATTACACACGTGCTGTCTTGATGGTTTTCTTAAGAACTATAATGAGCCAATGCTGGTATAGGGAAGCGAATAATATCGTGGACAAATTAGTAGACAAGTGAGGAATTATGGGGAAGCTGCGAAGATGTGGCTCTATAGAGGAATGAAGAGAACACCGTGGGCGGATAGAAAGAGCAATGAAGACATCTTGAAGGAAGTTAACTCACAAAGAGAACTGGTTACTTGCATCAGAAGAGGACACTCCATACTCTTTGGGCATGTCAGGAGAAGGGGAAAGTTGGAGTATGTCGTCACAACAGGGACAGTTGGAGGAGTAGAGATACAGGGGGAGACCAAGAGAAAAGATGCAAGGCAGTTTGACATCACTGCAGGGACGAACATCAGTATCAGAAATGATTGGCAGCACACAAGACAGAAGGCTGTGGACAGACAATATCACCAACGACATGGACTATAAGAGTCTTTGATGTTTAAAAGTCATGTAGTAAAGAGTCTACAAGCAAACGAGAACCATTATCTGATTAGAGAAATTCCACGTCGACAGTCATCATATTTTGATACATTATACGAAGACATAAATTAGAGAACTTGGTGACAACTGGCAAGATTGAGGGGGAAAAGAACAAGGGGAAGACAGAGACGTAAATTTCTGGTTGGGTTGGCCACGTGGTATGGTCGGGACATAAATACGGAGTTGACCCACGACTCTGACGATCGTGCAAGATGGCGAAACATGACCGCCCACGCTTATCGGCAGGGCACATGATGATGAGTAAGGGCCATGAAACTACGGCCACCAGAATTCTCTGCCTCATCTCCTACCTTTTGTCCCAAGACTAACTCACCAACTCACACGCCATACCCTCAACTATCTCTTGTAGTTAATTCCCTTTATTTCCCAGGCTCTTAAAGAGCAAGAGCCCGCTTTCATCTTGGCTAGCTGGTTTATTTTATTTCTTTATCTGAAGATGTTCATGATTTTGTTGGATTTTGCAGCAAATCTTTTCGACGAGATAGGGCAGAAACGAATTTCCAACATTACTCACCTCTGTCTCTTCTTTCCTATGTATTTTAAGTATGCCTCCATGGCGACAGGGTTACGGACGTATTTCATAATTCCGCATACCGCTTTTGAAGTACAGCTGCTGGCGATTTGGCAGCAAACCGCCTTGCGTTGGTTTTTGACGACACAAATCAATATAGTTTAAAATAGACTAATATCAACATAGTTCAGACTATACTTTATATAACCAAGTGGTATATCAATATAGTTTCAAAATATAATACCTCGTATATATCTATGCTCATATCAATATAGCTTAAAATAGACTAATATCAACATAGTTCAGACTATACTATACTATCAATATAGTTTCATAATATAATACCTCATATATATCTATGCTCATATCAATATAGTTTAAAAAACTTAAAAATAACGGAATTGTGAGCTTTCAGAGTATCGATAGAGACGCAAATGCATCCATACTTCAAGAACTGAATACTGAAGAAGTCTGGCTATTAAAGACGATAAAACAAAGACAATTGAAATATGTCGGTCATTTGAAAAGTTACGAAAGTTTGGAAAGAACAATAATGGAGGGGTGTATCCCTAGGAAGAGAGGAAGCGGCAGGCCAAAGAGAAGATGGGTGCAGGATGTGGCGGATGATCTTCAAATGGGTGTATCGGACGCGGGACATCTTGCTTGTGATCGAGAGGTTTTCCGGAAGGTTGTTATGGAAGCGAGGTTCTGCAAAGGACATGCTACTGAATGAATGCATGAGGGTATCATCATCATCATCATCATCATAGTAAAAGAAGTTAAACACCTTGGAAACTTTTGACATAACGGATTTTAAAATCTTTAGAAGTATATCTTCTTCTCATTCTTCGTTCAGCTTTCGAGGGAAGTATGTCACACCTAGCTACGGACATTAAAGGCCAGTCTATCCGACTTTGGCATGCATCTGTGTCACGTTTGCTTCATCTAGACCAGCGGTTCTCAACCGGTGGGGAATCCCCCCCCCCCAGGGGGGGGGGGAATTTTAGGGTTTCCAGGGGGGATTAAGATTAATTAAAGATCGTGTTAATACAAGAACCGATTACTTGATATTGTTTTTCCCTTCATACTGTACAGTTATGTATGTCTCACCCTTCTAAAATTCAATTTATAAAGTAAGTAGACCCACAAATCATGTTTTATGTGGACATCTAGACTTGGTTTAGTATGTGCTATTAAATTTAGCTTCCATTATTACGTATACTGTGTAGGGGCGGGGCGGGATTTTTAGGTAGGAAATATGAAAAGGGGGAATGACGTTCTGAAAATATGATGAAGGGGGGGGGGGGGGGCGGGCAAAATTTTTAGGTAGGAAATACGAAAGGGGGGGGGGGAGGATGACGTTCTGAAAATATGGAGAAGGGGGGCACGGGCCAAAAAAGGTTGAGAACCACTGATCTAGACATATTCCACCCAAAGTATATCTACTGGTTGCTAGGTTTTCTTTACCAACAATTTTGTCAGGACATTGGATTACGGCCTACTCTTTGCGATTTCTAACTGCCGTAATGTCTAATTTGCACAACATGCACACGGGACCTCATGTTCGAGAAGGCTAGGAAATCGACCTCACTACCCACGAGGTCTGGGGAACGTCTGGTATCATTAGGTACTAATTGCCCTTGGACAAATTCTCAACCTCAGGCTGAGATCGAACGCTGTACCTTTTGAATCTGAGGTGGTCACCGTAAACTCTCAGCCACGGCTCCCTCCAAAAGTATATCTCATCATCATCATCATCATCATCATCATCATCATCATCATCATCATCATCATCATCATCATCATCAATGCCATCATCATCAATGTCATCATCATCATTAGTGTCATCATAAATATCATCATCCTCATCATTGCCCTCGTCATCAATGTCATAACCATCATCATCAATGCCATCATCATTATCATCATCATCAAATATATCATCTTCATCAATGTCATCATCATCATTATCATCATATCGGGGCCCCTCTATACACCTCAAGGCAAGGACACATGTCCTTTTCTGTACATACCTAAGGGTCATAAACCCGGACTCAAAACACGCGCACTGTTCTAGCAAAAGTGCAGCAGTACTTTATGCTTATTGATGAAACATGTCATCCCAGTGCAGAAACCGATGTTTGGGTTTGAAGTGTTGGGCCGTCACATATTCAGGGTCACGCTATAATGGAGCTGGATGTGAAGTGTTGGACCTTCACATATTCAGGGTCACGGTATAATGGAGCTGGATGTGAAGTGTTGGACCTTCACATATTCTGGGTCACGGTATAATGGAGCTGGATGTGAAGTGTTGGATCTTCACATATTCTGGGTCATGGTATAATGGAGCTGGATGTGAAGCGTTGGATCTTCACATATTCTGGGTCACGGTATAATGGAGCTTGATGTGAAGTGTTGGACCTTCAAATATTCTGGGTCACGGTATAATGGAGCTGGATGTGAAGTGTTGGACCTTCACATATTCTGGGTCACGGTATAATGGAGCTGGATGTGAAGTGTTGGATCTTCACATATTCTGGGTCACGGTATAATGGAGCTGGATGTGAAGTGTTGAACCTTCAAATATTCTGGGTCACGGTATAATGGAGCTGGATGTGAAGTGTTGGATCTTCACATATTCTGGGTCACGGTATAATGGAGCTGGATGTGAAGTGTTGGATCTTCACATATTCTGGGTCACGGTATATTGGAGCTGGATGTGAAGTGTTGGATCTTCACATATTCTGGGTCACGGTATAGTGGAGCTGGATGTGAAGTGTTGGACCTTCACATATTCTGGGTCACGGTATAATGGAGCTGGATGTGAAGTGTTGGACCTTCACATATTCTGGGTCACGGTATAGTGGAGCTGGATGTGAAGTGTTGGACCTTCACATATTCTGGGTCACGGTATAGTGGAGCTGGATGTGAAGTGTTGGACCTTCAAATATTCTGGGTCACGGTATAGTGGAGCTGGATGTGAAGTGTTGGACCTTCAAATATTCTGGGTCATGGTATAGTGGAGCTGGATGTGAAGTGTTGGACCTTCAAATATTCTGGGTCACGGTATAATGGAGCTGGATGTGAAGTGTTGGATCTTCACATATTCTGGGTCACGGTATAATGGAGCTGGATGTGAAGTGTTGGATCTTCACATATTCTGGGTCACGGTATAATGGAGCTGGATGTGAAGTGTTGGACCTTCAAATATTCTGGGTCATGGTATAATGGAGCTGGATGTGAAGTGTTGGACCTTCACATATTCTGGGTCATGGTATAATGGAGCTGGATGTGAAGTGTTGGACCTTCACATATTCTGGGTCACGGTATAATGGAGCTGGATGTGAAGTGTTGGACCTTTAAATATTCTGGGTCATGGTATAGTGGAGCTGGATGTGAAGTGTTGGACCTTCACATATTCTGGGTCATGGTATAGTGGAGCTGGATGTGAAGTGTTGGACCTTCATATATTCTGGGTCACGGTATAGTGGAGCTGGATGTGAAGTGTTGGACCTTCACATATTCTGAGTCACGGTATAGTGGAGCTGGATGTGAAGTGTTGGATTTTCACATATTCTGGGTCACGGTATAATGGAGCTGGATGTGAAGTGTTGGACCTTCACATATTCTGGGTCACGGTATAGTGGAGCTGGATGTGAAGTGTTGGACCTTCAAATATTCTGGGTCACGGTATAATGGAGCTGGATGTGGAGTGTTGGACCTTCACACATTCTGGGTCACGGTATAGTGGAGCTGGATGTGGAGTGTTGGACCTTCAAATATTCTGGGTCACGGTATAGTGGAGCTGGATGTGAAGTGTTGGACCTTCACGTATTCTGGGTCACGGTATAATGGAGCTGGATGTGAAGTGTTGGACCTTCAAATATTCTGGGTCATGGTATAATGGAGCTGGATGTGAAGTGTTGGATCTTCAAATATTCTGGGTCATGGTATAATGGAGCTGGATGTGAAGTGTTGGACCTTCACATATTCTGGGTCACGGTATAGTGGAGCTGGATGTGAAGTGTTGGATTTTCACATATTCTGGGTCACGGTATAATGGAGCTGGATGTGAAGTGTTGGACCTTCACATATTCTGGGTCACGGTATAGTGGAGCTGGATGTGAAGTGTTGGATCTTCAAATATTCTGGGTCACGGTATAATGGAGCTGGATGTGGAGTGTTGGACCTTCACACATTCTGGGTCACGGTATAGTGGAGCTGGATGTGGAGTGTTGGACCTTCAAATATTCTGGGTCACGGTATAGTGGAGCTGGATGTGAAGTGTTGGACCTTCACGTATTCTGGGTAACGGTATAATGGAGCTGGATGTGAAGTGTTGGACCTTCAAATATTCTGGGTCATGGTATAATGGAGCTGGATGTGAAGTGTTGGACCTTCAAATATTCTGGGTCATGGTATAATGGAGCTGGATGTGAAGTGTTGGACCTTCACATATTCTTGGTCACGGTATAATGGAGCTGGGTGTGAAGTGTTGGACCTTCACATATTCTGGGTCACGGTATAATGGAGCTGGATGTGAAGTGTTGGACCTTCAAATATTCTGGGTCACGGTATAATGGAGCTGGATGTGAAGTGTTGGACCTTCACATATGCTGGGTCACGGTATAATGGAGCTGGATGTGAAGTGTTGGACCTTCACATATTCTGGGTCACGGTATAATGGAGCTGGATGTGAAGTGTTGGGTCTTCTCATATTCTGGGTCACGGTATAATGGAGCTGGATGTGAAGTGTTGGACCTTCACATATTCTGGGTCACGGTATAATGGAGCTGGATGTGAAGTGTTGGACCTTCACATATTCTGGGTCACGGTATAATGGAGCTGGATGTGAAGTGTTGGACCTTCACATATTCTGGGTCATGGTATAGTGGAGCTGGATGTGAAGTGTTGGGCCGTCACATATTCTGGGTCACGGTATAATGGAGCTGGATGTGAAGTGTTGGACCTTCACATATTCTGGGACACGGTATAATGGAGTTGGATAGCCAGTTCCTTTCCTCGCCGACTTTCATTTCCAGACAATTCCTAGCACTTTTTGAAACTATTCGGGATCCACTTTGTAAGGCTTTACTAGTCAGGACTTGACCAGACACATAATCATGATGATGATGACTAGCCAGCAAATCCTGCTACTACTGGGAACTGAACCGGGGCCATATATCTTAGTAAGCCAGAGCGTTAACCCTTATACTACCGCAGCCTGATTCAATCAATCAATCAATCATGTGCCATGCCGGAAAGCGTGGGCGGTCATGACTCGCCATATCACTCGATAACCAGAGTCGTGGATCAGCTCAGTGTTCCTGTCTCGTCCATGCCACGTGGCCAAGCCATCCAGGTATTTTCCTCTCGGTCTTCCTCTTGGTCTGTTCCCCTCGATCTTGCCAGTTGTCACCAAGTTCTCCAATCCGTTTCTTCTCATAACATGTCCAAAAACTTTTATCTGTCTGATTACTGATTGGTATTTGTATAAGAAATGCAGAACACAAGAGACATACGATAAGATTAATCAATGAATGTACAGAATAATAGATCTACTGTTCAATGAATCTGCTCTACAATGAATCTACTGATAAAAAAAAAAATCTAGTGTCATCTTCGCATTGAAGGTCGATTGTAATGTATTTCCAACACCCGTCTTCCTATGAAAGACTGATAGTTACGCAGGATTCGATAAGCGAGCACTAAGCTAAACAATTTAACAAAAGCACAAATGGAATTTACTGCAAGAGGTAGGGTATTTTTAATTGACCAAACTGCCACTCATATATATAGAGGTTAGTGAATTGATCTCACTGCCGTAGATATATAGAAAGAAGCTAGTGAATGTTACCTCTATCTCACTAACACAGATATACAGAAATAAGTTAGTGAATATTACCTTTATCTCACTGTCACAGATATACAGAGAGTTAGTGAATTGATCTCACTGTCACAGAAGTTAGTGAATATTAGTGTCACTGTCACAGATATATAGAAGTTAGTGAATATTATTTTGGTCTTACTGTCATAGATGTATAGGAGTTAGTGAATTGATCTCGCTGTCACAGATGTACAGAAGTTATAAAATATTAATATATATGTCACTACTTCACATAGATATTGAAATTATAGAACGTTCACACATATCTCACTACGGCACAGAGATACAGGAAGGAATTGCTATGTCAAAGATCCGTTTAGTAGAACTGGTAATATCGCTGTAAAATAGACATATCACCACAATAATCACGAACATTAGCTAACTGAACGGTCTTGTGTAGTCTCTTCTTATTCTCTCTCTCTCTCTCTCTCTCTCTCTCTCTCTCTCACACACACACACACACACACACACACACACATATATATATATATATATATATATATATATATATATATATATATATATATATATATATATATATATTATTTTCATACATCTTTTCATGTAGTTGTGTCAGTGTATGTTTGTTGTTTGTGCGCTGACGAAGGCTTGAGCCGCAACGTCCAGTTTTTCACTTGTGATCGTGTTATAGTAGACATCGGACTACGCACATTGAACAAATATACATCAGTACCAATCAGAGTACCAACATTCAACAGATAAATATCAGAGTACCAACATTCAACAGATAAATATCAGGGTACCAAAATTCAAATAAAAAATATCAGGGTACCAACATTCAACAGATATATATTAGGGTGCCAAGATTCAACAAACAGATATCAGGGTACCAACATTCAACAGATATATATTAGGGTGCCAAGATTCAACAAACAGATATCAGGGTACCAACATTCAACAGATATATATTATGGTGCCAAGATTCAACAAACAGATATCAGGGTACCAACATTCAACAGACAGATATAAGTGTGCCAACATTCAACAGATATATATTATGGTGCCAAGATTCAACAAACAGATATCAGGGTACCAACATTCAACAGACAGATATAAGTGTGCCAACATTCAACAGGTATATAATCGCAGATATAAGATAACCCACATCAAACAGTCGAAAGTACAAGTTGTAGACACAACGGAACTGAACCTATTCCGTATCTCAACCTCTCCAACGGAACAAAAGTTCTATGACAAACGCAATTTTCTATCCAGAGCGTCAGACCATAAACGGATCGCCTAAAATCAATCGTCCGATCAATAAATCCCGGAAACCCGTGAAATCAAAACCGTATCGGCCATCTTGTCGTCTGTAACGACATGTTTACTCATAAATCAGCTGTCGATCTTGCCGATTTGGCTGATTACGAGCGCTTTAGAATTCTTTGTGGTGAAACAATAATGCAGCTGGGCGGTAAAGCGATAGCACGCCCGCCAACTGTCGTGGAATGTCTGAGGTTGCTTTCACTCCTGTCTGCCGTCAAACGGGTTTGCACCCGGCAGTTGTGTTCGGCTGATCTCATTCTATATCACGGAATGCATCAAATGTTGATTAGTTACGATATTCATGGCACACGAATATCTTCCATAAGTGCTCAATCTCCGTCCAATGATTACACAAGAAGATTCCCACATCAGCGCACGAAGTCCGTAGCGCTGGCAAGTATTCAGACATGTGCATATCAGAACAGTTAATCTCATATATACATCATCACCATCTTGCGTCTAACCAATTCGTGGCGTAGGCTTTCAGGTCTTTCCACGGATGCAAGCTCTTGGTGCCTTGGATCAATTCTATTGATGACATTTGTCCATGCCGCCGTCCAAGTTACCCCCGCCCCCACCCAACCAGATGAATTTCTCTCGGTCTTGTCTCTTCTACCCCTAACTTTTACAGTCGTCACAATGTTTTGCAACGCCTGCCTCTCTTCTGGTTATAAGACCAAAGAATAATATTGGTCTCTTTCCTGTAGTTGCGTATACTGTTCCACTTTCACTAGCCCCTCCCAGGCAGTCACCAGATGTAGTCAGACACAAGTAAAGGACCCCTTTCACACCACGAAGAATATTGGATATATGGTGCTTGCGTGGTATTTTATAGACCAATCAACAATCGATGAGTGATGTGGTCAAAATCACGCTGACCGACCGCCTTTTGTCCCCAGGGGATCTATTTGCAGACGACTGCACAGTATATACAAACGCTATTGACTGTAATGTGTTAGAATCATCCTTGCAGCGGGAAATAAATAGTGTAGTTTACTGAAGTCATGCAAACCGCATGCCATGCAAATTAACATTTCTAAAACAAAATCTATGTTAATAGAAACCAGGTAAAGACTTCACACTCTAAACTCGCAGAGAACTCTTCAGCTGCACATTGGTAGCACGCCTATAGAAAGTGTAACCGAGCACAAGGCACTGCGTCTTATCATTGATCACAATCTAACCTTTAATTCCCATGTTCATGCTCTCGTTAAACAAATAGCCAAAAAAAGTATACCAACTTGCCAAAATTAAAAATTTCCTTGACGAAAACACAAAAAAGATATTCTATACTTCCCACATACAAACACATATTGATTACTGCTCCACAATCTGGGATGGATGCTCCAAATCAATAACAAAACGCATTTATTCACTATCCAGAAAAGGGCAGTGCGTTTAATTAATGGTGAAAATCTTACCGAGAATTCTAACCTATACGAACGTCTTCATTTACTGCCACTCTACAAACGCCTACTTTACAATAAGGTTAAACTAATTCACAAAATCCTATTTCAAAATGCTCCAAGCTAACTTTGGCCATTGTTCAAATATAATGCAAGACATAGAGAGCGACTAAGTATACTACATGTCCCTAAATCTACGATAGACATGTAAAACAAGCTTAGCATACTCTGCCGCTCAGTTGTGGAACAATCTTCCACAAGAAATCAAAGACACCACAATTCATTATACATACAGTCGCAACCTGTTTGAACACTACCTCAGTACAGACTACATACCCCCCTAACAAAAAACAAAAAAACAATAAAAATGGAAAATTATCTCAAACGACAACTAGCCAATAAACATTCCCGTATGTATGGTACCTTACATCTTCCTTAGGTATTTATAATGCCCATGTACATTGCATAGGTGAGTCATGTATTATTGATTATTTTTCATGCGTTTTAATGCATACTGTTCCGTTGTTGTCTAAGATTGGCTTCATATAAGTGATGTATGAATGAAATAATGTACGAGAGGAAATAGAGAAGAAGGGCAGAATGTCAGACGGGCCTACCCGCCCAATTCTTAGCCCTTTGAAAAGAAAGTTTATTCGTTCGTTCCTCTATGTCTGTGCATCTTGTGTACACCCTGGCAACTACTCACCCATCCTTTCTGCCATATATCTGTCCATCCACCAACTCAATTACACACTAATCCATCCGGCTGTCTGAGTACCTATCCCCCCTCACACACACGCATACCCACCTGCCTGCCTGCCTTGCCTGCCTGCCTGCCTGCCTGCCTGCCTATCCATCCATCCATCCATCCATCCATCCATCCATCCATCCATCCATCCATCTATCTATCTATCTATCTATCTATCTATCTATCTATCTATCTATCTATCTATCTATCTATCTATCTATCTATCCATCTGTCCACCATCTACCCATATGTCCATCATTTACCCATCTATCTATCATATTTCAATCTGTCTGCCTGCCTGTCTGCTTGTCTGTCTATAAATTTGATAAATCTTACATAAATAAAACCACTTCCAGGCATATACATTCACGTATCTATTAAAACAGACCTAAACATGTACACAACACACACAAAAAGCATGTGCTAAGTGCTATGTACATACATATGTACACACACAAACAAACAAACGTACTTACGCACGCACGCGCACATACACACACATACATGTTTATCAACATGCCTGCCTACCTACCTACCTACTCACATACAAACACCACTGCATACACACACGCGCGCGCGCGCACGCACACCCACAACGTATTTTTCACGAAAACCCACGCTAGCATGAGCAGTACGAAAGCCGGCAATTGATTTTGATCACCGATACATTTTCACTGTCAGTCTTGTCACGAGGCACCATAAAAACCTGGCCATATCACACAATCCTTCCCAGCATGCTCTGTGGCACGGACATCACGACATCAAGCCGGTGTCTGTAGACATTATCTCGCCTCCTTTCCTGTCTATCTCATGCGTTCTGGGGTGTTTTGTTTTTCGTTCTCAACCACTAGGGTAGGAGAGCAGAAGTTGAAATAATAATAAATAATACTAATACTGTCAACTACTGCCTATAGTGCCGGATCCGTCGCGAAGGCGTTACAGACGCAGTTCATAATCCCGCATACCGCGTTCGAAACAGTTTGGCAGCAGACTGTCTTGCGTTGTGTTTTTTACGAAATGGTATGGGTGCCGGTTGTTCAGAAAGCAATGGCAAACAACTGAACGTATACTTGCCAAGAGATGACAAACAGCATTTAAAAAAAAAAATAAAAAAAATACTCGGGTTGATTGCGACGTCCTGTTAAACAAAGGATACGCAACTAACTTGTTAACTGCCTATAGTACCTTACGGCATATGACAGGGGGTGTGGATGTGGGGTGGTTGGGGGGGGGGGGGAGGGGGTTTTGAGCCTGAGAAATTAAGGACGCCTGGCTAGTGCTTCCATATTGACGTGGATAGGCCTTAGGTTCATACCAGAATGCGATCGGCGTTGCCAGTAGTGGGCTGTGCTCAATATTTAAATTTCAAATCCCGAAACAACCATATAATTGGGGTATTTATGGTGTAGCTTGTAGTTTGTCTTTCGTACATTGGGCTACTTGTTGTCAGCTTCCCGGCTTCTGATGGGTTGTGTTCATTCCTTTCTTGTTAGGTTTTTCATGTCTGGACAGAGTCGCGCACTTGTTGGGGCTTGGAGTTGTTGTGTGCCCACCCCGTCATATGGTGCTGTTTCCTTCAGGGAGCTTTATCAGTTGTCGTCTCTTCTGGTGTTCCTCCTATTTCCCCGTCTTGGGGTGCCGTCGAATCTTCTCGGTGTTCGCCAGTCCGATCTTGGTGGTGAGCGATATCGTTCTTCATTTGTTGCTTCTTCTTCTGGTTCGGTCTCGGCTCTGAGCAGCTCTACTTTCTGTTCTGGAGTTGCTTCTGTCTTGTCTCTCGCTTGGTGTATTTTTGATAGCTTTTCTTCAGTCTCAGCCTTTATAGCAGCCATTCGAGCGACATCCTGCTTAATCTTCTGCTGGACTTGCTTCAGTTCGTCCAGGATGATCTGGACGGCTGTTATCTGTGTTTCTTGTGTCTTGTCTCTTTCTTCTTCCATGCTTTGGAACTTTGATCGGAGGTCCTTCATTTGGCCTTTCAGTTGTGCTTTGTCACTTTTTGTGAGTCGGTTTGTCGCCTCGCACTGCCTTCTAGCCTCTTTATAGTGCAGATTAGTCTTGATGACAATCTTCATAGCTTCCTTGCTGTCTTGGTGGCAGGGGCAGCCGAGGTACCTGGCGCCGTGGTTGCCGAGGCAGTTGGCGCATTTTCTGTTAGTGTTAGGCCTCCTGAAGTCCTTGTCGATCTTTGCATGCTGGCACTGACTATGTGGATGAGGTCCAGAGCAGTATCTGCATACCTCAACTTCACTCTTGCAGGATGCACGGGTGTGCTAAAACTTCTGGCACTTAGAGCACTGCAGCACTCTCGGTATGTAGTGCTCTGGAACTTGGTCTCTCTTGTCCCATCTGATGAATTGAGGGATCACTCGGTCCTCCGATATTACGATGACGACTGTGGAGGGGATGTTATTCTTGCCGATGATCCTCTCAGCACTGGTGATCTTGAGTTTCCTGTTCTCTCTTGTCAGCATCTCCCTGATCTGGTCGTTGGTGAGATGGGTCTTGACTCGTTTAATGACCCATCGTTTACTTGTGCGGTGCCAGGTGGCTTCCAATAAGATGCCGTGGTGAAGCTTGATGTCGGCCTTCTCTTGTGCAACCTTCTGCATAAGTGCTGTGGTCTTTGGGTTTTTGTTGATGGAGACCACTACTCCACCAGGTGTCTTGCGCAGCTGGTAGATGCTGTTTCTTCCCATCTCGTTTTCCAACAGACTGATTATCTTGTCTGTTGGTAGCGCCAACAGTTTGGCTTCTCCCACGCCTGTCTCAATTAGCAGTATTTTGCCGGTGAAGTCCCCAATTGTTGTTGTTTCCTCCTATTTGGGAGTCTCTGGTAAACTGGGCTGCATCACATTTGTGCTGTTGAGAACTTCCCGGCTGCTGCTGGCTTCAGTTGTGGTTTCTTCACCGACGGGAACGGTTTCAGCTGGTGAAAGAGCAGGACTGCTGTGTGTAGATATGGGCTCAGCAGTTGCCGCGGCATTCCTCGCCTCAGCATTCTTCTTCCCGGCTGCGTATAGCGCATGTCTCTGCGCGGAACTTTTAACGCGAGGCATCCTCTGCGTTATCCGATTGTGATATGTTATCGATAGAGCGTCGAGTCCGAATGTGTCGGGATGGCGATGATGAATGAGTTGTTTTAACCACCGACACACACACACACACACACACACACACAGAGAGAGAGAGAGAGAGAGAGAGAGAGAGAGAGAGAGAGAGAGAGAGAGAGAGAGAGAGAGAGAGAGAGAGAGAGAGAGAGAGAATCCACACTTTACGAATCCGGGTTCGAACCCGGGTCTCCCGAAGTAGAACACGACATTCCCGGGAAGGTTAACCCGGTCAACAAATGCCCGCAGAAGTCGGATGTGTCGGCCTAACGGTGCAAGAACGCAGCTCTGCTGTAAACAGACACAACGCAATCACGTCCGAAAAAAAAACTCCGGATGAACGAAGAAGAAGAAGAAGAAGAAGAAGAAGAAGAAGAAGAAGAAGAAGAAGAAGAAGAAGAAGAAGAAGAAGAAGAAGAAGAAGAAGAAGAAGAAGAAGAAGAAGACGACATTCTAGCCATTCGACCTACCTCAACTCACAAACACTAATAATAATAATTATTATAAACAACAAAGACCATGTGTGTACGTGTAAAGGCAAATCCACGGTATGTACTGTCTCAGCGGCGCGAAGGCTTAGGCTTTCGCATCTACTTGGTGGAGATGTCGCGAGAAGGTAGTGGCTGGGCGCTCGCCTGCCGAGCCGGTGGTCGTGGGTTTCAATACCCGCCGAGGCGAATGTTTGTTTGTAAACTGACCTGGGTTCCAAACTCGACCCAGCCTGAAATAGCTACCAGAAATGTTCCTGGAAGTAAAGACGGCCGGTGGGATACTGACTACAACACCCGCCGAGTGCCAATTGGTTTATAAACTATGGGTCTGGCACCATATGTCCAGTGCGCCATCAGACGTAAAAGTGGGTCCTTTGCGTATATAAGTTCATGGAAGAAGTCGGATGTGCCGGACTAAAGGTTGCAAATAAAATGGGCACAACGCAAAAACGTCCGAGTGAAATATCCTTAGTGCCCGGAACAGCTCTGACTATTTTGTTTTCCGGGCACAGCACCCAGAACAAGTCCGAACCGAAAGCTCGCTGAGTGGATGTCGTCTGCAGACTGACCGTTTCTGGTTTGTGCGGGGAGCGGCATGTGGCGAACGAAATGCCCAATACATGGAAGTGAGGAATTAAAGCAGCCACGTGCAGGACGTGGCGATTCCTTGCGTGAGCCCAGTACCAGAGCGCTATGTGTCGGCTCTGCAATTATGGAAGCCTCCTTTGATGGCGGAAAATGCCCATGGACCGCCCCTACCTTCTCCTGAGGGCTGACCGTGAAGTCTTCGACCGTTCTAACTTGACCAGCTGGGATGTGGACGGCACCACAATAGTGGGAGTCCCCCAGGAATGCTAACGTGATTAAAAAACGCAAGCTATAGTCGGATGTGTTGGCCTAAGGGTTTTGGCCCAAGGGTACTTAACGAGACACACCGCAATTACGCCTGGAAAAGAAAAAAAGAAAAAAAACACTCCGGATGAACGCAGAAGAAGAGGAACGCGGGAGTACGAATTGTGCCCGTAACGCCACGGAGCTGGCTGCAAACACTTACTGATCTCACTACCTAAGCGCCTGTGTTCCTCTCTGCCCACCACATTCTCAGCACTCGCCTCAAAGACCACATCTGAGAAGCCTTCAGTTTATTAACTGTTGCATCACTCATTGTCCAGAATTCGCATCAATGCACAGCAAAGGTCACACACACAGACAACTTGTCAGTAAGCGGATTGCTGTATTGTGTATTGTGAAATACCTGTTACAAAAAGTTGAGCTCATCTTGTTGTGGTCTTCAGTTGTATAGGTCTTTATATCGCAACCGCCTGAAATAGTTTTCAATATACTAAGAGCACATTTGTTGCACTGCAGCGGGATTATCACAGTATATAATGGCGTTTATAAAATAAACTTACAAGTTGAAACTCTTTGCAGGACGTTGCAATAAACCCCAACCCCTGATTTATTTTATAGGCAATTTTACGTTCAGCAGTTGGCCATTGCTGTCTGAACGAGTAGTCAACGTTGGAGTCCAACTGACCGTTAAGGGTTGGTCCCACTATCCCACCACCGGGGCAGTAGTAGTAATAATAATAACAGTAGCAACGTTAGTAGTAGTAGTAGTAGTAGTAGTAGTAATATCAGTAGCAACGTTAGTAGAAGTAGTAGTAGTAGTAATATCAGTAGCAACGTTAGTAGAAGTAGTAGTAGTATTTGTAGTAGTAGTAATATTAGCAGCAGCGTTAGTAGTAGTAGTAATAGTAGTAGTAGTAGTAGTAGTAGTAGTAGTAGTAGCAACGGTAGTAGTAGTAGTAGTAGTAGTAGTAGTAGTAGTAGTAGTAGTAGTAGTAGTAGTAGTAGTAATAGTGGTAGTAGTAGCAGCAGCAGCAGCAATAGCAGCAACGTTAGTAGTAGTAGTATTAGTAGTAGTAGTTGTTATTGTTGTATTAGCAACAACGTTAGAAGTAGTAGTAGTAGCATCAGCAACAACGTTAGTAGTAGTAGTAGTAGTAGTAGTAGTAGTAGTAGTAGTAGTAGTAGTAGTAGTAGTAGTAGTAGTAGTAGTAGTAAAAGTAGTAGTAGTAGCAGCAGCATCAGCAGCAACGTTAGTAGTAGCAATTATTAGTTTGTAGTGGTAGCAGCAGTAGCAGTACTGATGAGACCAGACATCTAATGGCTGGAAAATAACTGGATATCCAACCCCGACCCAATGTGCTTCCAAGCGAGTACAACACACTCGGTGGTCCGAGTTCAATCCCTTCAAGAGGCAGGATTATTTTGCCAGTCGGTACAACTCTGGAGTCCACCAGTCGGCACAACTCTGGAGTCCACCAGTCGGCACAACTCTGTGGTCCACCAGTAGGTACAACTCTGGAATCCACCAGTCGGTACAACTCTGGAATCCACCAGTCGGTACAACTCTGGAGTCCACCAGTCGGTACAACTCTGGAATCCACCAGTCGGTACAACTCTGGAATCCACCAGTCAGTACAACTTTGGAATCCACCAGTCGGTACAACTCTGGAGTCCACCAGTCGGTACAACTCTGGAATCCACCAGTCGGTACAACTCTGGAGTCCACCAGTCGGTACAACTCTGGAGTCCACCAGTCGGTACAACTCTGGAGTCCACCAGTCAGTACAACTCGGGAGTCCACCAGTCAGTACAACTCTAGAGTCCACCAGTCGGTACAACTCTTAGAGTCCACCAGTCGGTACAACTCTGGAGTCCACCAGTCGGTACAACTCAGGCGTCCACCATCAGTAAAACTCTTGAGTCCACCAGTCAGTACAACTCAGAGCAACTCTGGAGTCCACCACTCAGAACAACTCTGGAGTCCACCACTCAGAACAACTCTGGACTCCACCAGTCAGTACAACTCTAGAGTCCACCAGTCGGTACAACTCTTAGAGTCCACCAGTCGGTACAACTCTGGAGTCCACCAGTCGGTACAACTCAGGCGTCCACCATCAGTAAAACTCTTGAGTCCACCAGTCAGTACAACTCAGAGCAACTCTGGAGTCCACCACTCAGAACAACTCTGGAGTCCACCACTCAGAACAATTCCGGAGTCCACCACTCAGTACAACTCTGGACTCCACCACTCAGAACAACTCTGGAGTCCACCACTCAGAACAATTCCGGAGTCCACCAGTCAGTACAACTCTGGAGTCCACCACTCAGTACAACTCTGGAGTTCACCACTCAGTACAACTCTTGAGTCCACCAGTCAGTACAACTCCGGAGGTCACCACTCAGTACAACTCTTGAGTCCACCACTCAGTACAACTCTGGAGTCCACGCAGCCTTATAAATAAGAGTACCAGACATGTTGTATAATTTTCTGTGTGGGGAGGAAAGGCGATGTGAAAGGGATGTGGCAACTCGTCCACATGTGTCCTGACTTAGAATATGTGAAGAACTAACACTTCACACTTAACTATCACGCTTTACTGAGAGAAAATTATTATCCTAACTTCTCTTCTACGTATTCTATGAGTGCACATCAATACATGCAAATATATTGGTCCTATTACCACCAATGCGACGCCGGAAGAAGCCGCGCGTACATTAGCTAACATTACCTGTACGGGAGAATTTTACTATTCTTAGCTAACATTACCTGTACGGGAGAATTCCACTATTCTTAGCTAACATTACCTGTACGGGAGATTTCTACTAGTGCGTAATTGGACAGCTATTTTTGTTTGTTTGATTTGCTGTTGAATTTTCAAGCGACATCTTTACTGACACAGATCAATGCACAACTGCTCCATTCTCCTCCCACTTCACACTTGGAGAGTCTCAGCACGGTGCACGAACTCAAAAGCTATGGTTAAGATGACATGCGTGTATGCTCTTGTATGTTATTTTATTTTCTTTGATTTTGTGCGGCAGGTTTTCTCATTTTCGAACTTTGCCATTGCAATTTCCAATAACCGGTGGGCAATTATATCGACGCTAGGCCTCTGATTTGTTCGACTTCATCCAAGGCTGTATGGGTTTCGAGGCGACACTTCGACATCAGTCGCAAGTGAATTAGAAGCATGCCGCTTTGCGTTGATTTCGATGGTATGAGGCGTAGATCGTTCAGAAAGCAATGGCAAACTACATAAATAAATCGCCTTGTAAATCACAAACAGCTTGATAGCGAGGGACATTGGTAACAGGGAAAGCTAATCTACAGATCACTAGCAGTGGTATGACGTGTATGGACTACGTTTGAGTTCAAAGTGAACGAAGGAATAAAATAAAAATAAAAATAAACCACCTGATGATGTAGTGGCCTAGAATATTATGGAAGGTGGAACATTTGACAGACTAGCGGCAGTACTGGCTATGGGGTTACATTTACCTTGTGGGTGGTTCTGAAACATGAACCGAGGACAACGGTGGAGAAACGTGCTAGAAGGTATTCGGCATGGGTAATCGAAGCACGACAAGAACTACTTGTACTGAACATTGACAAACGAATAAGTTATGAAAACTACACAAGATCAACGAAGGCTTCTTCAAGCCACACACAAGTGAAGACTTCTTCAAGCCACACACAAGTGAAGACTTCTTCAAGCCACACACAAGCGAAGACTTCTTCAAGCCCCACACAAGCGAAGACTTCTTCAAGCCACACACAAGCGAAGACGTCTTCAAGCCACACACAAGCGAAGACTTCTTCAAGCCCCACACAAGCGAAGACTTCTTCAAGCCACACACAAGCGAAGACTTCTTCAAGCCACACACAAGCGAAAACTTCTACAAGCCACACACAAGTGAAGACTTCTTCAAGCCACACACAAGCGAAAACTTCTACAAGCCACACACAAGTGAAGACTTCTTCAAGCCACACACAAGCGAAGACTCTTGGCTTGATTACATTCTAAGACACGAAGAAACACCAACAAGAGTTTTAAAAAAATCACACACGCACACACACACACACACACACACACACACACACACACACACACACACACACACACACACACACAACAAACGAACATATATACACTTAGTGACCACTGATAAGGTTGAGGGGGAAAGAACAAGGGGAAGGCAGATAAGTAAATACCTGGATGGCTTGACCACGTGGCATGGTCAAGACAAGAACACTGAGCTGATCCACGACTCTGGTGATGCTGTGAGATGGAGAAACATGACCGCCCACACTTATCGGTATAGAACATGATGCGGATGATATATACACGTTGGGACAGTGGAGGCTGGCCCATATTTGTACAGACCCACCGTCACTCGGTGGCTGATGTCAATGTCAAGCCGACCGTCTTTACTTCCCAGTACATTTTCCGACTCATTTTAAGTTGGGTTGACCAGAGAGCTCGGGTCAAGTTGTAACACCCCCTCCCACCCTGACGCAGATTTGAACTAATGACTACGGGGCCGGCAGCCGAACGCCTAGCCACGCGACCGCGGCTAGATGGTAAAATACAGGGCAGAAAAAAGATGAATTGGACCAAGGAAAACATTTATAACTCAGAAAAACACGCATCTGTCTATGCGACGACAAGCAGGCGTCGAAACCCGCGCCCGACCGTGCGCTTGACGTTACTGGCGGAGATCGCTCCTGCCTTATGGTGACATGCATGGGTTTAAAGAGAGCTGCACAAGACAGACAACTAAGGGAGGGAATGATCAAGACTATTCGACCATCCCACTAGCTGACATTTTTTTCCCCCGCGTTCCCATCCTGTTTCAGGATATTGCGGTCAACATCAGCATCTTTCAGCTGTATGTTGATTCCTAGGCTAGATTACGATCATCAGCACGCCACGACTTTCTGAGCGACCGGCTCCATACTCTCATAAGTCACTGGTGCGACTCGAATCGCTTCCAATTCTCGTGCACTCACGTCAACCACGAGAGTATTCGGGGTTACGGAGAAAGCTGCTAACCTCTCGGCCAGAGAGCCGGCCCACTAGCTGACATGCTTGATGATAATGATGGTGGTGATGTTGATGGTGATGATAATGATGGTGGTGGTGGTGATGATGGTGATAATGATATTGATGATGGTGGTATTGATGACGGTGATGATGATGATGATGATAATAATGATGATGATGATAATGATGATGATGATCCAGTGGTATACACACTACTTCAAAGGGAATGGTGCAAAGAAACTTAGGAAACATTAGGTTTGTAGGAAAACATCTATTAACTGTATTCCCAGTGCTGATTTTTAAATGGAAATATCTTGTAGAGGGGAGGCGTGGTAGCCTTGATATGGTTAAAAAAAAACCTGGACAGTGTCACATGGACATGAGTAGGCCAAACAGCACACCTACCCACAACGGGTGTATTTTTTAATGACTGTAGGGTTTTTGAAAATATTACCGTTCCTAGTTTTGTCTACACCCTCGGTAAACTCATGAAACATAAAAGGTAAATACAAAACTTAAAACGGCAATATTTTCAAAAACCCCACAGTCATTAAACATACACCCTGTGCTACAGTATGTGTCGTCCACTTATACGCATACATTTGGATCGTTGCTAATTCTACAGAAGTATTTGAATTATGTAAATAGACTAGAATATTTAGGAGTGATTCAAAATGAATAGAAGGTGTTTCTTTGCACCCTGCCATCAACTTCTTCAATTTTGTCGTCATGCGTCGTTGGGAAGAATAGCTAAATGTTCCAGCGCCCGATGGGTGGCATTGGGTAGTGTCATTCCGTGTGATGTACGATGTTTTCGATTTCGTCAATCCATTTGATCTTCTGCCTTTGAATATATATGGTGGGAGGTGTTTCTCCCACAGTCTGATAACATCATTTCTTACTCGATCTCGGACATAAAACCCAATCGACATATAGGTGGAATCCTTTCTATTACTCATCATAAAACCCAATAAATAGTTGAAATCACATCGTTCACATATCAAACAACCACTCTAACAAGAGGCGGAATCTTATATATACATCAAAGAAAACAAGTTATCAAATAGGTGGAATCCAATCTTTACACATTAAACAACCCACTCCAGCAATAGGCGGAATCTTATCCTTTACACAAACAAAATAATAGGCGAAATCCTGTTCTTTACACATCAGACAAACTAATAGGTGAAATCTTACCCTTCCCACATTAAACAAACCAATAGATGGAATCTTATCGTTTCCACATTAAACAAACCAATAGATGGAATCTTATCGTTTCCACATTAAACAAACCAATAGATGGAATCTTATCGTTTCCACATTAAACAAACCAATAGATGGAATCTTATCGTTTCCACATTAAACAAACCAATAGATGGAATCTTATCGTTTCCACATTAAACAAACCAATAGATGGAATCTTATCGTTTCCACATTAAACAAACCGATAGATGGAATCTTATCGTTTCCACATTAAACAAACCAATAGGTGGAATCCTATTATTTACACATCAAGCAAATCAATAGATGGAATCCTAACACTAGAGAAGAAAACACACACGGCAGTTGTACAATAAATAATAAAGATAGGACACAGCGAAGTAAAGGATTCTTTTGCACACATTGGCCATACGTTGCCAAACCTGATATTTTTATAGACCAATCGGGCACTCACTGATGACGTGGTCAATATCACTTCACATCCCCAAAACATTGAATGGTAATATTTTAGACGGGGTAAACCAGGTCAATTTTGGTACAAATCCACCTATATGGGGGTTTCAACATCTGATCGCCAGTGTGGGCTAGCCACCGCGGCCTAAATCAAGATCTGACGAAATACTTGGGGTCGGTCATGTGACACTGAGAAGAAAAATTCATATAGACAGGGAACGCTCATGCTGAGAAGAAACAGGCGGATATAGAGAAGAAACAGACAATTGAAGAGAAGAAATAGACTCGTGCAGAGAAGAAACACATATTCAGGGAAGAAAACAGAACTCATATAGAGAAGAAACAGACTTAGACACACAAGAAACAAACCTATATAGAGAAGAAACAGACTCCTATAGAGAAGAAACACAGTCATATAGAGAGGAAAAGAGACTTGTATAGAGAAGTTACACATTCATATAGAGAGAAGTTACACATTCATATAGAGAAAAAAAAACAACCCATTCATATAGAGAAAAAAAAACACGTTTATAGACAAAAAAACATGCGTATAGAGAAGAAACAGACTTGGATAGAGAATATACAAACTCATATAGAGAAGAAACACATTCATATAGAAAAGAAACAGACTTGTATAGAGAAGAAACAGACTCATATAGAGAAGAAACACATTCATATAGAGAAGAAACAGACTTGTATAGAGAAGAAACAGACTCATATAGAGAAGAAACACATTCATATAGAGAAGAAACAGACTTGTATAGAGAAGAAACAGACTCATATAGAGAAGAAACACATTCATATAGAAAAGAAACAGACTTGTATAGAGAAGAAACAGACTCATATAGAGAAGAAACACATTCATATAGAGAAGAAACAGACTTATATAGAGAAGAAACAGGCTCGTATAGAGAAGAAACACGCATATAGATTTAACCAAAAAATAAAAAAGCAAAAAAAAAAACAAACAAAAACAAAACAACAACAGAGAAGAAACACGCACACAGAGAAGAAAAGAGAGAAGAAACACTCATACAGAGAAGATACAGATTAATACAGAAAAGAAACGGACACATAAGTCCCATGTTCAATGATAAAATCTATCTCAGGAAAATTAGAGGGCAATCGTGCAAAAGGAAAACAACATTACATTTGGCTATACAGCACCAAGAAGTAGACGGGAAGATGTGTGTCTGTGGGACAGAACAAAAAAAAAAAAAACATTTTTGTTTTAAACGGTTAAGAATTAGGTAGAAATTGTTGCAGACTTTCAACGTAGAGACGGCACTCCATCTTAATGATATTCATTTTACTAGTCATAATTTTTCAATTATAAAACAAAATAAGAAATCTGCGATTCTTTCAATAATTGAAAACGAGTGCCTAGCCAAACTTTACCGTTACTTTTTCTGACATATGCAATTTTGATTCAGGACCACATAAAACAACTTGACAGGCCACAAGAGCCTGCGGGTCGATGCTCCGATACCCCCCTGATCTAGGCCAGAAGTGATGTTTTTTCCCCCCTCTTTCATTTACGAAGTAAATTAGGGGGGAAGGATGTCACGCTGGGGTCTATCACGGCTGTCAAAATTAGGTCAGTGGCGAAACTGGGGAGTGTCGCGGCTAACTGCAGCCGCGACACAGCAAAGTCCTGGATTAGCTTCTGGAGAAATGACAGGGTGGGTCGAGAATTAGCTGCCTGCCAGAGGAGGTTGGGAGAGGCCGAAATTGTGGCCGGAGATTAAATCACAGAAACCAGGGATGCCCGATGGATTAGCAAATCCTGTTGACAATGGCGGCAAAACTGAGTGCCAGAAGTGGCCCATTTTAGCGCATCAGGTCGGGTGGGGTTGAGGGGAGGGGAGAAAGTGCCTTTGTCTGTGAAAGTATATGTTTGTAGGCAAGTGTGTGTGTGTGAGTAAATATGTATGTAAGCGAGTGTGTAAGTCTGAGTATTTTGAATTTATATGTAAGCGCGCGCGCGCGTGTGTGTGTGTGTAAGTGTGTGTGTGTGTGTGTGTGTGCACATGTGTAAGTGTCTGTGTTAGGGAAAGTGGGCGTGGTTGTGTGTGAGAGTGTATGAATAAGTACGTGTGTGAAAGAGTATATAAATAAGTACTTGTGCATGAGTAAATGTTTGTAAGTATGCGCAAGAAGGCGTGCGTGTGTATAAGCAAGTGTGTACGTGTGGTATTGCAGGGGATAGTACACACTGCTTGGCAAGATAATTGTCCCGTGTCCAATAACCAATAGTGGCATGCCTTTACTTCCCATCAATCATTCACCAGTAATGTGACGTCTTTACTTTCCCAGAATTACCAGTAATGATACGCCTTTACCTCCCGTCATTCTCCAGCAATGACACGCTTTTACTTCCCGTCAATCTCCAGTAATGACACGCTTTTACTTCCCGTCATTCTCCAGTAATGACACGCTTTTACTTCCTGTCAATCTCCAGTAATGACACGCTTTTACTTCCCGTCAATCTCCAGTAATGACACGCTTTTACTTCCCGTCAATCTCCAGTAATGACACGCTTTTACTTCCTGTCAATCACTATTAATGACATGCTTTTACTTCCCGTCAATCTCCAGTAATGACACGCTTTTACTTCCTGTCAATCTCCAGTAATGACACGCTTTTACTTCCTGTCAATCACTATTAATGACATGCTTTTACTTCCCGTCATTCACCAGTAATGACATGCTTTTACTTCCCGTCAATCTCCAGCAATGACACGCTTTTACTTCCCGTCAATCTCCAGTAATGACACGCTTTTACTTCCCGTCAATCTCCAGTAATGACACGCTTTTACTTCCTGTCAATCACTATTAATGACATGCTTTTACTTCCCGTCAATCTCCAGTAATGACACGCTTTTACTTCCTGTCAATCTCCAGTAATGACACGCTTTTACTTCCCGTCAATCTCCAGTAATGACACGCTTTTACTTCCCGTCAATCTCCAGTAATGACACGCTTTTACTTCCTGTCAATCACTATTAATGACATGCTTTTACTTCCTGTCAATCACTATTAATGACACGCTTTTACCTCCCGTCATTCTCCAGCAATGACACGCTTTTACTTCCCGTCAATCTCCAGTAATGACACGCTTTTACTTCCCGTCATTCTCCAGTAATGACACGCTTTTACTTCCTGTCAATCACTATTAATGACATGCTTTTACTTCCCGTCAATCTCCAGTAATGACACGCTTTTACTTCCTGTCAATCTCCAGTAATGACACGCTTTTACTTCCTGTCAATCACTATTAATGACATGCTTTTACTTCCCGTCAATCTCCAGTAATGACACGCTTTTACTTCCTGTCAATCACTATTAATGACACGCTTTTACTTCCCGTCAATCTCCAGTAATGACACGCTTTTACTTCCCGTCAATCTCCAGTAATGACACGCTTTTACTTCCTGTCAATCACTATTAATGACACGCTTTTACTTCCTGTCAATCACTATTAATGACACGCTTTTACTTCCTGTCAATCACTATTAATGACACGCTTTTACTTCCCGTCAATCTCCAGTAATGACACGCTTTTACTTCCCGTCAATCTCCAGTAATGACACGCTTTTACTTCCCGTCAATCTCCAGTAATGACACGCTTTTACTTCCTGTCAATCACTATTAATGACATGCTTTTACTTCCCGTCAATCTCCAGTAATGACACGCTTTTACTTCCTGTCAATCTCCAGTAATGACACGCTTTTACTTCCTGTCAATCACTATTAATGACATGCTTTTACTTCCCGTCAATCTCCAGTAATGACACGCTTTTACTTCCTGTCAATCACTATTAATGACACGCTTTTACTTCCCGTCAATCTCCAGTAATGACACGCTTTTACTTCCCGTCAATCTCCAGTAATGACACGCTTTTACTTCCTGTCAATCACTATTAATGACACGCTTTTACTTCCTGTCAATCACTATTAATGACACGCTTTTACTTCCTGTCAATCACTATTAATGACACGCTTTTACTTCCCGTCAATCTCCAGTAATGACACGCTTTTACTTCCCGTCAATCTCCAGTAATGACACGCTTTTACTTCCCGTCAATCTCCAGTAATGACACGCTTTTACTTCCTGTCAATCTCCAGTAATGACACGCTTTTACTTCCCGTCAATCTCCAGTAATGACACGCTTTTACTTCCTGTCAATCACTATTAATGACACGCTTTTACTTCCCGTCAATCTCCAGTAATGACACGCTTTTACTTCCCGTCAATCTCCAGTAATGACACGCTTTTACTTCCCGTCAATCTCCAGTAATGACACGCTTTTACTTCCTGTCAATCACTATTAATGACACGCTTTTACTTCCCGTCATTCTCCAGTAATGACATGCTTTTACTTCCCGTCAATCTCCAGTAATGACACGCTTTTACTTCCCGTCATTCACCAGTAATGACATGCTTTTACTTCCCGTCAATCTCCAGCAATGACACGCTTTTACTTCCCGTCATTCTCCAGTAATGACACGCTTTTACTTCCCGTCAATCTCCAGTAATGACACGCTTTTACTTCCCGTCAATCTCCAGTAATGACACGCTTTTACTTCCTGTCAATCACTATTAATGACACGCTTTTACTTCCCGTCAATCTCCAGTAATGACACGCTTTTACTTCCCGTCAATCTCCAGTAATGACACGCTTTTACTTCCTGTCAATCACTATTAATGACACGCTTTTAATTCCCGTCATTCACCAGTAATGACACGCTTTTACTTCCCGTCAATCTCCAGTAATGACACGCTTTTACTTCCCGTCATTCTCCAGTAATGACACGCTTTTACTTCCCGTCAATCTCCAGTAATGACACGCTTTTACTTCCCGTCATTCTCCAGTAATGACACGCTTTTACTTCCTGTCAATCACTATTAATGACACGCTTTTACTTCCCGTCATTCTCCAGTAATGACACGCTTTTACTTCCCGTCATTCTCCAGTAATGACATGCTTTTACTTCCCGTCATTCACCAGTAATGACATGCTTTTACTTCCCGTCAATCTCCAGCAATGACACGCTTTTACTTCCCGTCAATCTCCAGTAATGACACGCTTTTACTTCCCGTCATTCTCCAGTAATGACACGCTTTTACTTCCCGTCAATCTCCAGTAATGACACGCTTTTACTTCCCGTCATTCTCCAGTAATGACACGCTTTTACTTCCTGTCAATCACTATTAATGACACGCTTTTACTTCCCGTCATTCTCCAGTAATGACACGCTTTTACTTCCCGTCATTCTCCAGTAATGACACGCTTTTACTTCCTGTCAATCACTATTAATGACACGCTTTTACTTCCCGTCATTCTCCAGTAATGACACGCTTTTACTTCCCGTCATTCTCCAGTAATGACACGCTTTTACTTCCCCGTCATTCTCCAGTAATGATACGCTTTTACTTCCCGTCAATTACCAGTAATGACACGCTTTTACTTCCCGTCAATCATCAGTAATGACACGCTTTTACTTCCCGTCAATCACCAGTAATGACACGCCTTTACTTCCCCGTCATTCTCCAGTAATGACTCGCCTTTATTTTCCTTAAGTACAACTGGACCCGGCCTACTTAAGAGGGCATCTGACAGACCAAACAGCAAACACACAGACGAAAGAAAGGCAGCGATGAGAAAGAATAACAGAAGGAAAACTGTACGGCACACTGTCGAGGAAGAAATAATCCAGTTGAGGCGTATATCCGGAGCAGGCATTTGTCAGAGATCGCCACTGAGGTCATTCATTGGCCCCTTGCCGTCTTGACAGACGATAGTTTGTGCTTTTAAAAAGGCATAATAACTTTTACCTATGGCGGTAGCGAATGTGACTGATAAGGCTACAGTTGCCTCTCGCTTTGATTCCGAGACCAGTTAAGACCAGGGATGGAGTTATTGCCTCTCCATAGCACAAAGCCTGGGCTAAAATATAGAGATCATGTGTTGCCCATGCAGCATGATCCCTCTCTTGGCCTGCCTAGTTCACTCCAGAGGAAAGGTAACACCAATACGTCTGGAACAAGACAAGCTACAGAAGCTGCCGGATCAGCAAAGCAATGCTCTAACTGTCCGCCTGTCGGAGCTTCGATCCTAGACCAGCCGCCAACCAAGGCTTAGGGCCTGGTCTGCCCTGCCATGACATTTTGTCTTTAGCTTGCATTTCCTCGCACCAGGGTAAGGCTCGTACCCTCCCAATTGCGCTCTTCCGCCCGAAGCCGTTGGCACAATGTAGGGTGTCGGGTTTGGTAAGCGCCGCCCAACGTTCGGCGCTAACAGAAAGCAGGTAGTACCGTCTACTGTTATACGGTAGCTCAGACTGAGGTCAAACCCTTGTCTTAACAGTGGATAGGACATCTAGCCTTCTCAGATAAGGGCATACAACAAGCCTCAAGTGCTAGTTATTTGTGTTAATGACTGCAATTGGAAATCGCACAGACCAACATTTTAACACGAGAAACGTCAATCGCAAGAGAACACTTGTTGTATGTGCCGATAATGACGGCTTTGTGTATCACGTGGAGGTCGGATGTGTCGGCCGAAGAGAGCCAGCAAACGCAGATTTGATGTAAACGACGGCACAAGCAACGTCTGTTTCAGTGCAAACGACCAGGAAGACAAAGAAGACGGATGGCGAAACAAGGACGAAGAAGGAAAAGATAGGGATGGGGGAGGGATACAGAAAAAAGAGCAGGAAGAATATGAGGAGGAGGAATAAGAAGACGAAGAGGAGAAGGGGGAGAGAAAGGAAGAAGAGGGGGAGGAGCCGAAAGATGAGAAGGGGGAAGACAAAGAAGGAGAGGTGAAGAAGAGGGGAATCAGGAAGGAAAAGAAGAAGGGTGGAAGGAAATGAAGAAGAGTGGGGGGGGGGGGGAGAGAGGAAGAAGAGTGGGAGGAGGTGGAAGAAGAAGGAAGAGTGGGAGGAAGAGGGAAACAGAGTGGGAGGAAGAAGAAAATGATGGGAGGAGGTGGAAGTAGAAGAAAGGGAAGAAGAAGAAATGGAAAAAAATCTACGGATTGGAAACCCATCACTGCCAAAAATAACGGCAGGACCTTGCTGAAGGGAGAAGGTCTCTCGGCTAGCTAGACAGGGTTCGAATCCTGCTCTGCTGGCATCACATGTCTTCTGTAACTTCTTTCTGTAGTCTGATATAAGATCTTCCTTTCCTGTGTGTTTCTGGTGTTTAGCGCTCTTCTCGACCATTTCTTGTTGTTGAATAGAAGTGAGGAGGAGGAACTTATTTCTGTAGCGTGGTCTTCTTCTGATGCTTCTTCTTAGGGGTTGTATGGCATGTGTGTTTCTACTCCTTTTTGGTCTGTTTCAGCGCCAGCAGCGAGCGGTTTGGGGGCAGACCGCTTGCGATTATTTTTTATAACAGTATGACCATCGGCTGTTCAGAAAGCAAAGGTTAACTGCTGATCATACAAATTGCCTAGAAATCACAAACGGCCAATAAATGCTGGGATTGAATGCGACGCTCTTAAAAAGGCCATCCATGTAGCTGACTTAAGTATGCCTTTTTAATACATAAATCCAAATAACTCCCAAAGTCGTCCCTCTGAGTGCCCATCAATACTTCAACATTTATTGATCTAATTTATCGAATGGCCTCACGGGTTCCTCCGAACACTCACGGGTTTTAAAACAGATTATACTTCAGGCTGTGGAAACATGCACCGAAATCATTTTGTTTCGCTGATACGCTTTGTCCGAATCCATTTTCATTTTTTTAAAAACTGATAAACCGTGTGATCCGTTTTTTCCCATCTCTGATGCTAGATCTCTCTCTCTCTCTCTCTCTCTCTCTCTCTCTCTCTCTCTCTCTCTCTCTCTCTCTCTCTCTCTCTCTCTCTCTCTCTCTTCTCTATCTCTTCTCTCTGTGGCTTTTCTTAATTCTGTTTAAGGATCTGCGCTAGTTTTCAAGTTAAATGTTGATTTTAAGACAAAACTATGTCGATAGCGCGTTTTAATGGGAGGATCCTGTTAGTGACTAGGGAAAACAAAAGCAAACTACAAACATGCTTTTTGATAGTTGCAAGTCAAGAATGCTGGCCTTCCACCATCATGAAAACTTGGAAATATTGGTAACCAAATACTGGCCTCACACCATGAAATAAACTTGGAAATATTGGTAACCAAATCCTGGCCTCACACCATGAAAACTTTGAAATATTGGTAACTGGCCTTACACTATGAAAACTTGGAAATATTGATAACCACAATACTGGCCCCACACCATAAAAAAACTTGGAAATATTGGTGACCAAATACTGGCCTCACACCATGAAATAAACTTGGAAATATTGGTAACCAAATACTGGCCTCACACCGTGAAATAAACTTGGAAATATTGGTAAACAAATCCTGGCCTCATACCATGAAAACTTTGAAATATTGGTAACTGGCCTTACACTATGAAAACTTGGAAATATTGATAACCAAATACTGGCCTCACACCATAAAAAAAAACTTGGAAATATTGGTAACCAAATACTGGCCTCACACCATGAAAACTTTGAAATATTGGTAACTGGCCTTACACTATGAAAATTTGGAAATATTGATAACCAAAATACTGGCCTCACACCATAAACAAATCTTGGAAATATTGGTAAACAAATCCTGGCCTCACACCATGAAAACTTTGAAATATTGGTAACTGGCCTTACACTATGAAAACTTGGAAATATTGATAACCAAATACTGGGCATCACACCATAAAAAAAAACAAAAAAACTTGGAAATATTGGTAACCAAATACTGGCCTCACACCATGAAAACTTTGAAATATTGGTAACTGGCCTTACACTATGAAAACTTGGAAATATTGATAACCAAAATACTGGCCTCACACCATAAACAAATCTTGGAAATATTGGTAACCAAATACTGGCCTCACACCATGAAATAAACTTGGAAATATTGGTAACCAAATACTGGCCTCACACCATGACAACTTTGAAATATTGGTAACTGGACTTACACTATGGAAACTAGGAAATAATGATAACCAAATACTGGCCTTACACCATGAAAAAAACTTGGAAATATTGGTAACCAAATACTGACCTCCCACCACGAACACTATAAGTATTATTCCAAATTACTATCCTCACCCCACACAAACACTTGGGAATATTGCCCCGCAAAATTCTTCTTCTTCTGCGTTCATCCGGAGAGTTTTTTTTTCTTTTTCGGACGTGATTGCTTGTGCCTCTTTACAGCAGAGCTGCGTTCTTGCGCCGTTAGGCCGACACATCCGACTTATGCGGGCATTTGTTGACCGAGTTAACTTTCCCGGGGACCCCCAAATACTAACGGTCCACCCTGTAACAGTTTAAAGGATCCAATACTAATGGAGATAATATTCTAGGGAACGCAGTGCACTTGACTTTAAATAAGTGCGGTCGTTGAAAAATATGTCATTAAGTAACGTTCGAACACAAGTTTGCGATCTTACTAAGTACTATGAACGGCCAAAAACATTAAGCTTCGCACAGCTAGACACTGCTCTAGCACCTTGCTGTCTTGACAGAGGACAGATTGTCACACTGTGCTTCAAAAAGGGCATAATAACTACAGCTGAAAGCGGGGGAAATATGGATGGAGTTATACCTCTCCCCAGAACAATACCGGGGCTGAATTGTTGAGACTATGTTGCCCATGATCCCTCTCCCGGCCTACTTAGCTTACTCCAGGGGAAAGGTAACACCGATACATCTGGAATACGACAAGCAGAAAAGCATTGCTCTAACTGTCCATCCGTCTGTCGGAGCTACGATCTTACACCAGCTGCCAATCAAGGCTTAGGGCCTGGTCTACCCTGCTATGACATTTAACCTTTAGGTTGCATTTCTTCGCACTATGATAAGCTTGTACTCTTCCACTGAGCTCCTCGGCACAGACTCGTTTCACAGCTGGACAAAGCAATGACAGTAAGCTGTAACTCGTTCACACTGTTGAAACATTACGACAACAACAAGTGTTGGAAATGGACACTACACATGAAATCATCATCATCAAATGAGCTGCCATGCACAGTTTCGTCAAGTCTGTGGCTCGGTACATCCGACTTTGGCCAGCGTTTTTCGGGTTTGCTGTCCGTAACCTTCGACTGTCCGACTACAAGACTGCAGATTTTGTATCGCTTCGTCTCTTCTCTATCCCTTGATCTGTTAGACATGGCAGACCTCACTAATAGCTGCGTTACCGTCGACATAGCTGATCCATGGTTAGAAAGAGGAAAGGGGGGAGCGACGAGAGAGAGAGAGAGAGAGAGAGAGAGAGAGAGAAAGAGAGAGAGAGAGAGACACACACAGAGAGAGAGAGAGAGAGAGAGAGAGAGAGAGAGAGTGTCTAACAATTCCGGATTCCTATTGTGTACCAAACACATCTCAATTCTGTTCGGATCCAAGTTTTCAAGTTAGAGGTGATTGCAGTACGTCACCAGACTCCCTAAAATTAAGCAGAAACAAAGTAACTTACTGAAAAAAAAAGAGAAGGAGAAAAAAAAAATTACATACAAACAAAAAAGAGGGAACAATGATACAGCAAGAAATAAATAGCGGAAAAAAGAGGGGATGCTGAAAATGGAAAGTTTTTGTTTGCTTCTTTATTCACTCTCAACCGCTCACTTGGACTTAGTCCTCTCCGCCTCCCCCCCCCCCCCGAAATCTCAGAAAGACAAGAACTCGTGTTACTCCCCCCTCCATTTCTTTTTTCTCGCTCTGAGCTAATGAGGTGATCTCATCATGGCTGTCTGATTCTCGACTCGGTAAGGTATTAACAGTTTTTGGTTCTTCTGAGAAGAAATGTAGACAGATGAACTGTTGGACAGACAGATGGATGGATGGACGACTGACGAACGGAAAGTGAGATAGATAAATAGATTTGTCAATCAAACATTACTCAATTCATCTATCACTCCTTTAGCTATTGTTTCCCCTGCCCATACCAATGATGTCGGTGCAAAGGATTGTGATTACCATCGTACAATCAGTTTAATGAGTCACGTGACTAAAATACTAACGAGAATTATAATGAGAAAAAGAAGAATCTAGTAAAAGTCATAACATGTGATGGGAGATGCTTTGAAGAGATTAGAACAAGAATCGCCATGGCGAAAGTAGCCTTTAGCAAGATGAAATACACACTGACCAATAAAAAGATGTCAATTGAAACGAGAAAAAGAGTGTTGTGGGGATACATAGAGCCTGTTCTTTTGTATGGATGTGAAAATTGGACAATGAGCAGTCAAGCTGAAAAACAGCTGATGGCTGCAGAAATTTGGTTTCTGAGGAGAATGGAAAGAATACCTGGTCGGACAGAAAAACCAATGACCAAGTACTATAGGAGACACATGAAAATCGTAAATTGCTTAGAGAAATTAGACGTAGAGAGTCAACATTTTTTGGACATGTTATGAGAAGAAATAAATTGGAGAACTTGGTGACAACTGGCGAGATCGAAGGGAACAGACCCAGGGGAAGACCGAGAAGTAAATACCTGGATGGCTTGGCCACATGGCATGGTCGAGACAGGAACGCTGAGCTAATCCACGACTCTGGTGATCGAGTGAAATGGCGAGTCATGACCGTCCACGCTTTCCGGCATGGCACATGATTGATTGAGTAAAACCAGAAATTGGAGGATGAGCAGTGTGGATAAAAGTAGTAGTAGTAGTAGTAGTAGCAGCAGCAGCAGCAGAAATAGCAGCAGCACAACAATAAGGACTCCGCCAGTATGAGACAAGATCAACTAGAGTACAACTCTAAATCTGATCATGTGATCCACATGCAACAAGGGATATGCCGTCTACGTTGGAACGTGACAGTCAAACCGTCACGTGACCGACACATTATCACGCGGCTGAAACATGCAAATGGCGGCCTGGAAAGAAACCTGTTCGTGATACCGCCACCAATACAGGCAGCGACTTAAATAGTAACCAAATATACAAATATCAATCGTTGAACTTTCTTCTTCCCAGCCCGCTCCCCACCAGTCCACACATTTTCCGCTGTCAATCTTATTAGCTCTTTCAGATCGATACAAAATACAGGAGCAGCCGATAGTGCTCCCGCTGTACTGTACTCCCGCTAGCCTTCTGTTGAGGTTACTGTACTGTACTCCCGCTAGCCTACTGTTGAGGTTACTGTACTGTACTCCCGCTAGCCTACTGTTGAGGTTACTGTACTGTACTCCCGCTAGCCTTCTGTTGAGGTTACTGTACTGTACTCCCGCTAGCCTTCTGTTGAGGTTACTGCTGGTTGTCATCAGCATCATGTAACAGGTCCTGCATATGTACAACATACCAGTTGTTACCCGGGCATGCTCTAAGCGTGTGTGTGTGTGTGTGAGAGAGAGAGAGAGAGAGAGAGAGAGAGAGAGAGAGAGAGACCCCACACACACACAGAAAGAGAGAGAGATAGAGATACAGAGCGAGGACACCCCCCCCCCCCCCCCCACAGAGAGAGAGAGAGAGAGAGAGAGAGAGAGAGAGAGAGAGAGAGAGAGAGAGAGAGAGAGAGAGAGAGCATTTAAAGCGGTTGAAAGAAGGGCAGATATTCGGGTTTATTCATAATAACTTCAACACGGAAATACGGGACAAAGCAATATGACTGGCACCATGTCGTCTTGACAGACGATAGTTTGTAAAATGTTATACCTCTCCATAGCACAAAGCCTGGGCTGAATTTCGAGACTATGTAGCATAATCCCTCTCTCGGCCTGTCTAGTTTATTCCAGAGGAAAGGCAACACCAATACGTCTGGAACAAGATAAGCTGCAGAGCTGCCGGATCAACAAAGCAATTCTCTAACAGTCAACAGGTCGCAGCTTCCATTCTAGACCAGTTGCCGACCAAGACTTAGGGCCTGGTCTGCCCTGCCATGACATTTAGTCTTTAGATTGCATTTCCTTGCACTAGGTTAAGTCATGTACCCTGTCAACTGCGCTCCTCCAATCCGAAGCTATTGGCAATGTGGGCTGTTGGGTTTGGAGCGCCGCCCAACATTGACGCTGACAGAAAGCAGGTAGTACCGTCTACTGTCATACGGTAGCTTAGTGATTGATATCTAAGACCTGACTTATAGTAACAGCAGTAACAATATTAATTCTAGAAGCGGTAGTAGTTAGTCTCAACATCATGTACATGCCGATAAGCGGTCATGTTTCGCCATCTCACACAATCACCAGTCGTGGATCAGCTCTGTGTTCCTGTCTCGACCATGGCACGTGGTCAAGCCATCCAGGTATTTACTTCTCTGTCTTCCCCTTGTTTTATTCCGCAGTCTTGCTAAGTTATCACCATGTTCTTTAGTTTATTTCTTTTCATAACGTGTCCGAAAATTTGTGATTGTCTACGTCTAATTCCTCAAATAATTTTACGATTTTTATCTGCTTCTTGTAAGACTTGCTCACTGATTTTTCTGTCTGTTCATGATATTCTTTGCATTTTCTTCTGAAAAAACATTTCCACTGTTATTAGATATTTTTAGCTTGTCTGCTCATTGTTCACGTCTCACATCCATGCAAAAGTACAAGTTCTATGTAGCACTTCAATACACTTTTTCTCGTTGCAGTTGACATCTTTTTATTGGTCAGTGTGTTTTCCATCTTGCAAAAGACTACCTTTGCCACATCGATTCTTGTTCTAATCTCTTCAAGGCACCTCCCATCACATGTTATGACTGTTCCGAGATAGTTGTACCGATTCACTTGTTAAGAATATTACCATTTACCCGTATCATAGTGGTAAAATCTACTTAATCTACTACTAAATCTTGCAGATCCCGTTCATTGTCTGCGATCATTACTGTATCTTCCGCATATCTAATGTTATTGGTGTTACATCCTCCAATGGTGATTCCTCTCCTAGTAAGTTTACATACGTCCTCTTGGTCTCCACCTTGAAGTGGTAGAGGTGCTTGAGCGTCTCTATGACCCCAAGAAATATGTCGTCGGTAGCGATGCTACTGGGGTAAAATCTCCCATGTCGGACAGGTCAATGGATAGGTATTAGACGAAGCGAGACTGTTGATCTGCAGGTAGAATAGGGACAGTCAGAGGCTAGGGAAAACAAACCCGACAACAAAAGCTTGTCGAAATTGGATGTGTTAAGCCAAAGGGTTACGAAACAATGCACCGCAAACGCACTTTTTGGTGACGACATGGATACAAGAAAGCAAAGCGGTGCTAATCCCGTGGAGTGCGCCAGGCAGCAACAGCACTGGTCCCTCATCTAGAAGGGAGCCACCCAACAGAACTGACGCTCGTCTGCCACGGTTCTGTGGAGTCAAAGTTCATGGAAATGAATATATGAACAGCTATTGACCATATACCCCGGACACTCATCACAATAAAGTATGACGTAGACCAGCGGTTCTCAACCGGTGGGGAATTCTCCACCCAAGGGGGGGGGGGATTTGGGGTTTATTTCAAGATAGCGTTAATTCAAGAACCGATTACTTGATATTGTTTTCCCCTTCATACTGTACGGTTCTGTACGTCTCACCCTTCTAAAATTCAATTTATAAAGTAAGTAGACCCACAAATCATGTTTTTTGTGAACGTCTAGACTTGTTTTAGTATGTGCTATTAAATTTAGCTTCCATTATTACGTATACTGCGTAGGGGCGAGGGCGGGAGTTTTAGGTAGGAAATACGAAAAGGGGGGAATGACTTTCTGAAAATATGGTGAAGGGGGCACGGGCCAAAAAAGGTTGAGAACCACTGACGTAGACGAAGTCCTTAACTAGAAAGTCCAACTAACAAACAAATGACCTTCATCAAGACAAAATTAATGTAGCATGCACAGTTTAATGCCTATCCCATAATCTCAGTCATGGGATATCAGGCCACATGTTTCGACCGCAAAAGGCCACACGGTACCAGTTTTAATATTTACGCAAAACTCAATGCCAAGCAGAAAAATGCGTGAACTATAACAACCAAACAGAAATTATAAGGGTAGAGATATAATGATACAGAAAGTGAAAATCAGAATCTATAATCAGTACAACCCAGCAAATAAAGGTCTAACACCTTCAAGCATGGAAATAAATGACACAAACTGCATAGTAGTCGGGGATTTTGTATAGCCGCTGAGAAAGATGGGCATGCCCAGATATTCACAAGAGAGGAGATGACGTGGAGGACGTGGAAGTAGATTCTGATCTCCATCCAATCAACAAATCGGATGGCAAATACAGCTTCTACCCTGGAAAATGGTGTCCTACTTGGCCTTCTGCACAGGAAACATCCCTTACATATCTGGTCGCCATGTCCTAGCAGGACCACATGCCTAGTAAAACGTATGATGAATATAGAGTATATTCCACTGAAGCAAAAGCCACTGCCTCTCTGGAATAACAACTAGCTGACATGGATGGATTTGCCAGGCTTGCAGACAAGTACGGTGAAAACACAAAATGTGGTGTCAAATTTTAACATGGAAAAGATTAAATGCAATGCGTAAGTTAAGAAAGACAAAATCCCCCCCCCCCCCCCCCCACAAAAAAGAAAGAAAGAAAGAAAGAAAGAAAGAAAGAAAGAAAGAAAGAAAGAAAATGAAATGAAATTACAAATGAAACAGTAACAGAACTGGGTTAAAAAAAAAAAAAAAACTAGCCCTAAATTGCAGCTGCGAGAGAGGAAGAGTTCTCCAGACATAGAAGGAAGCTAGACTAATACCATATCCCTCCCCCCAATAAAAAATAAATAAAGGAAAAGACCTCACAGAACCAAGTGAGTGACTATCGACCTATCAGTCTCCTAATCTGTGTAAGAAAATTAATGAAATGCATTATCAATAGCAGACTAATGTGACATCTGGAAGACAAACACCTCTTAATTCCACAACAATCAGGATTAAGAAAGTACAGATCCAGTGAAGATCAAATAACCAATATCGCTCAGGAAATAGCGGCTATCTTCCCAGAGAGAGAAAGCACACACTAGCAGTCCGGTTAGATGTCGATAAAAGCTTTGGTAAAGTATGGAAGGAGGGACTCTAAAGTATGGAAGGAGGGACTCTAAAGTATGGACGAAGGGGCTGTAAAAAAAAATTACAGATAGATGAGCGACTACCTTGAGAAAAGACATGTCAGGACACAAGTGGAAGGACAAACATGCAAACAGATGGTTTTGTGGCCAGATGTTCCCCAAGGGGACGTTTTGTCACCAGTATTGTTTCAGGCGTGTATAAATTATATTACAGAACATTTCCCAGCCAGCGTACACATTTCCTCCTTTGCAGACACCCATGTCACGCGGACTTCAGAAGAGTATTTAGCATAGCTAACAATGAGATAAAGCATGTCTTATTCGTGTTAGAGGAATGATCAAAACATAGCTAGTGCAGATAAATGAGGAGAAAACAACACACACAGCGTTCCCCTTCTCAAATAAAACAGCACTCTAAAATATTGTTGACTGAAAAAATACTGCGCCAGGAAGAGAAACCAAACTACTTAAGTGTCACCTTTAATCTCTGCCTGTCATGGAAGAGACAGGTTGAGGCAATGTAACAAGAGCATGACAAGGAATAGTATTCACGGAGAAGCTTGCTGGTACATCAAGGGGAGCAGATGAAAAAGCTCTCAAGAAGATATATACTGGACGAGTGGGGCAAGTCCTTGAACAGAGTATTGCAGCTGGGTAACAACAGCTAGGGGAAACTTTAACACTTTTAATAGAGTCCACAAGAATGGGGATCATAAATGGAGGAAAGAAGACAACATCTATTAACGAAATGGAAAAGAACACGTTATTAACTCATGCAGAATAAAAGAAACAGCAACGCTCAGAGTAACGTGCGTGTGTTTACGAAAAACTGGGGTGAATGGACGAATTAAGAATTTTACAATACTATCAAGGTGAACTGGGTCAGAAAAGAATATGCGGATGTGAGGTCACAAAGGTGGAGTTAAGAATTCCAAAACAAAGGTGGGCCCGAAACACAATGGAGGGTATATCACGGAGATGTCAGTCTAAGTCACGAAGGCATAGAGAAAACGTGAGAGTAGACTAAGGGACAAAGAGAAACTCAGAAATGTTATGTTGGAGGAATTTAGATTGGGGTTTAAGGTGTTAAATGGTGTTTTGTGGGAAGTCCGAGAAGAGGGGATAAAAAGAGAAGTCTGGACAAATTAGGGCAATGGATTTTGGGCTGAGTGAAAGAGACTGAACGAGAGCAGGCAGTCTGAGTCGTGACTAGACAGTGGAGGTCTGAGTTATGGCCTAGGAGAATGGAGTCTTGGGCTGAGTGAGGGACATCAGCCAAGATAGGGCATTCACAGGGAGCTGAGCAGAGTTGAATTTCGAGCCGAGTCGAGAGAGAAGAGACTCAGAGGAGGTCGTTAAAGTCACGGACGGAGAAGAGCCCGTAACAGTGTATTGCGTGAGGCCATTAGACGGCAATAGCGTGGTCGCAGGATCGTATTGTGTTAAATTATGCTATGAGTTTGCTGGAACTGTTCATATGCAATGTAGATATATTTTACTGCTGAAGTTTCCTGATGAGTGTTATAGCATCGACTTTGTTCGAATTAAAATCTTGTGTGCGCAGTCTGGTGTTCGATATTGATTCATCGTTGTTGATCAGTCGTCCAACACAATACTCACACTGACATCCTCTACGCACAACCACAGCCACTTCTTTATGTCCATAACTTTGTGACACTCAGTAACAAGCAGACACATTTAGGAGGTTTACAGGCCATCGCATCTCATGCATCAGAAATGTTCTGGAAAAGAGAGAGAGAGAGAGAGAGAGAGAGAGAGAGAGAGAGAGACTAAAGTGAAACACCTGCAGAATCTGCACTAAGACAGATCAAGACAGATCCTATACTTAACAGCCAAAAGATCTAAAATGCACACAGGGTCCCATCGCTGTCTGACAGGACATGACATAAATGAGAAGAAAGAACACTCAGAATGAAACAAAAGAACAACAACAGCCCTAAGCTATATAGAATAACATTTCCTAAGTAGCGCATGTTTTATGTATTTACAGATGGATCAGCAAACTCCCCGAATGAAAACAGGGTGGGGGAATTCTCCTGAATCCAAATATGGTGTCAGGAAAGCACAATCAGTGGCAACAGTAAGATGTTCAAGTAACTGCTGTTGACAAAGAAACATACAGCTCTATCTCATATGCGAAGTCAGCTGTCTCTATACCGAAGAGCAAACACAGTGCAGGGGGGTCTTGGTTGCACAGTGAGTAGGCGCTCGCCTATAGTTCATGGGTTAGAATCTGCACCGATGCGAATTGTTAAAATGGGTACCAGAAGATATCTTGAGAAGAAATGCTGCTAGAGGGTAATGATGTCACCTACCAGGCGCCGATATAGGTTTATAAAGTTTAGTTTAATTTAGTCGACAGATCAACATCACGGTACACGGGTGTAACCCATAAGTGCTCCGTTCTACTCCTAACTTCAAGCCAGCGTCCGGAGAATCTCAGCTCAGTACACGAACTCCGTAGCACCGGCGAGGATCTTGAAAATACTTTGGGTACATTTTTAACTCAAAATTTTGCCCGGGCAGCGCCGTTGGTGTCCACGTGAAAAAATCTCGACCCGGGACCTCCATCACTTGAGGCGGACACCATACCTCGAGACGACTCAGCCTCCTAGGTTTATAGAATACTGGTCAAGCACCGTATGCCCAATATACCTTTAGTTGTATAAACCTCCATTTCCATTACCGAGTTATCATTCCCCCCTCCCCCAAACAGAGCCAAAATGTCACTTTCTGTGAAAATGTGCCCGTGTCGTGTTATATCCCATGAAAATGTGCCTGTGTCGTGTTATATCCCATGAAAATGTGCCTGTGTCGTGATATATCCCATGAAAATGTGCCCGTGTCGTGTTATATCCCATGAAAATGTGCCTGTGTCGTGATATATCTCATGAAAATGTGCCTGTATCGTGATATATCCCATGAAAATGTGCCCGTGTCGTGATATATCCCATGAAAATGTGCCTGTGTCGTGATATATCCCATGAAAATGTGCCTGTGTCGTGTTATATCCCATGAAAATATGCATGTGACGTGTTATATCCCATGAAAATGTGTCCTAGTCATGTTATATCCCATGAAAATGTGCCTGTGTCGTGTTATATCCCATGAAAATGTGCCTGTGTCGTGATATATCCCATGAAAATGTGCCCGTGTCGTGTTATATCCCATGAAAATGTGCCTGTGTCGTGATATATCCCATGAAAATGTGCCTGTGCCGTGTTATATCCCATGAAAATGTGCCTGTGTCGTGATATATCCCATGAAAATGTGCCTGTGTCGGGTTATATGCCAGCAAAATGTGCCACAATCGTGTTCTTTCCTGCAAACTATGCCACTGTCGTGGTATATACCCACAAAATATGCAACATTCGTGTTATATCCCCTCAAAATGTGCCAAAATCGTGTTATTTCTCGCAAAAACGTGCCACAGGTTCCCAGCAAAAAGTGACACAACCTAATTACTCCCCGCAAATTGTACCACAACCGTCATTTTCAGATACAACGTGCCACGATCGTGTTATTCCCTCCGCCACGTGACTTAGCGGTAGAGTTACAGAACCTGTTGCTGCTAGCAATCGAAACCTAATATACGTCCTTGAAGACCCCATTTTCGTGCACACCAAATTTAGGCAGCAAATTAAGACGCAACGCCATGGAGTATTTCAGTCGATCACAAGAGAAAATGTATACGTCCTAATCATCTATAAGTGTCACTCAATGTCCGTGAATTTAATTCCCATGTCACTTCAACGGCCTTCGGGGCTCCACGATGTCCGTTTGTCAGTGTCTTATGAAAAATCAGCACCCAACTCTCACATGGGCCAGTAAATTTGGCCTCACGTAAGCACAGAAAATACAACATTCATTACTAAGCAAATACTGAATTTTGAATCCGCGATGCTTACAGCTTTCAGATTGCTTTATTTGCCGTGTCCTCTTATATTTACGTCTTCCTCTTATTTTCTGTGGGTGCCAGTCAATACTTGTGCATGTGTTTGCCCGTAAAGACGCTGATGGACTCGGGTATTCCCTGTGCTATCTATTTGTGTAATACGTCAATACATTGAACGAATTGACCAATCATGTCTCTTCTTTAACATTTTCAGGAAATATCCAGAGAATCATTATCATCAAGTATCATCTCCGCAGTGGAGGTTGGTGGCAAAAGATCTCCAGATGAATGTATCGTGAGGTCTGCAGCATTTCCATTTACTAAGTTGTTGTCTGTTCCTTTTTTTATTTTTGCGCTCGCTCGCTTTGAACTCAAGCGTAGTCCATACACAATATTTATAGTAGTGATCGACTGAATTTTGCGCGTGGATTGACTTTCCTTATTAACATTGTCCCTCGCCATCAAGGGAACCCACTCCGACTTCAGAGGTACTTGCAATTTACGTCCCCAAGTCAAGGAAGACAGGTCAACATTGTAGTCCAGCTGCCCGGTGTAGGGGTTGAACCGCTTACTTCGGCATCAGCACACCGGATGTTTAAGAACATTCGTTCTTACCCTTTAGGTCATGCGGACCTGCGTCTGTTAGCTCACTTGAGCTGTTTTGGTTTAGAATTCTTTCTTAACTATAATTTTCAGTAGATAAGCAATGTTTCTTTTCTGACCGTGGCGTAGTGCGCTCCTTACAAACAGCCGGTCAGTTGGACTGAAATGTTGACTTTTCGTTGAGAAAGCAATGCTCCGTTGCTGTGCCAGTGAATATCACAAAATGCTCCTTACTGTCCCATGTGAAAAAGGCAGCAGTCCCAACAAACATACACCACGCAATGGCATGCATGAATAAGGCCGTTGCCAAAAATACCAACTCAACAGTCAGCCACGAAAATTACAGCTCATATTCGATGGCAGTGGCAGTCACTAGAAAGCAGCAGTTTCACACACATTACTGCATAATGCAGAACCAGCTAGTTCAGCAACCGGTCGTCCGCAATTTTTCTTAACATGGAGCTCAAAATACAAACAACCGCGGACAGATGTGAAAACATTCCGCATGAAATCCACAGCTCATAATATCGCTCCATGCACTTAACTCAGTAACTGGGCGACGGAACGTAGAAACCACTATTGAACGTAAATTTGCCTAGTAAATCACAAACTGCTTATAAACACGTGGGATGACCGGAACGCCCTGCAATGGACATGCGATGTGTTTAAGGTTCTATTGCAGTGGTTCTCAACCGGTAGGGAATAGCCCCCTCCCTTCCCCACAGGGGGGAATTTTAGGGTTTCCGGGGAGGGGGGGGGAAATTAAGATTATTTCAAGATCGTGTTAATTTAAGAACCGATTACTTGATGTTTTTTTTTTCCTTCCATACTCTACTGTTCTGTACTTATCGCTCTTCTGAAATTCGTTTTATAACGTAAGCAGGCCTGAAAATCACGTTCCATGTAGACGTCTAGACTTGTTCTAGTATGTGTTATTAAATTTAGCTTCCATTTTTACGTATATTGTAGGGGCGGGGGAATTTATAGGGTGGAAATACGAAAAAAGGGGGGGGGGGTGACATTCTGAACATATGGTGAAAGGGTGCATGGGCCAAGAAAGGTTGAGAACCACTGTTATATTGTGTTATGTGGTTAATGTAAGTTCCTTTTGTGAGTTAACTTCTTGCGAGATGTTTTCATTTCTCTTTCTATCCTGCATTTAACTTCCTGAATGCATCTTCCACCTGCTGTTATAAAAGTACCCACACACAAATACACTGACTTGTTTCAGATTGGTTCCATTCACTTAGATATTGTAAATGGAAAGACATTTTTTTTTTCTTTGTAATTACCACTGCTTCTGTTCTTCGATTATTCAGACTAAGTCCTTTGTTTTGAAGAACATTAACATGAGAATAATAACCAACCTCAAAGAAGTTTAGATCTGCCGATGACACGGCGTTCCTAGCAGAAAGTAAATAGCAGTTGTAGGACCTTGCTGAGCAAGTCAAGAGGCGAGGTGCAACATTTGCATATCCTATTTACAGGACATCGCTGTCAACACCAGCGTTTTACTGCTGTTGTTGATGTCTTGGCAAGTTTACGTTCAGTAATTTGCCATTGCTTTCTGAACGACTGGCTCCCATACCAACACGTTAAAACCCAGAGGAAATACCACCAAATTAGTAGGCAGCAATATAAGTGAGGAAATCACATCAAATTAGTAGGCGCGATACAAATTGGGGAACTAACAGCAAAAGCTGCACGGCCAACAGTGTGTTGAAGCGTACACACCAGTCGGACAGAGCAGTGGATCCATTGCAGCCAACTTTAATTGCAGAGACGGCATTTGATTGATTGGGGTAGCATTTACTATACACAGCACAAGTGATGTGTTTGTTCGCTTGTTATTTGGCCCAAGTGTGTTTAATCGAAAAACACCAGAGATTTATGGTGTCATAAAAACGGCTCAAGTTGAATTCTGTCCCAGCTGAGTTGCTCGATCTAGTAAACGACCTGCCTCTGTAGTGGTGTAGTCTTGAAGTGTGTGTACTACTTTACTCAGCCAGGCAATGGTATCACATCTAGGTCACGAGTTCGAATCTCATTAATTGTAGTTTCTTATCTATTACTTTACTGAATACCTTCTTTTTTGGCCTTAACTACCGTTTCCACGAATATCCTCTTCTTTATCCTTATTTAGTGCTTTATTGAATAAATTCTGCAGTATGTAAATGACGAGATGCAGCGAATTATGCCAGGCAATATATCGTACAATCTATGGTTTGTGTCTTAGTTATTCAAATTCTTCTTTGCCCTTTTCTAACTTTTTCTCAAATATCTTCTTATTTATCCTTATCTAGTTCGTTCGTTCGTTCGTTCGTTCGTTCGTTCGTTCGTTCGTTCGTTCGTTCGTTCGTTCATTCATTCATTCATTCATTCATTCATTCATTCATTCATTCATTCATTCATTCATTCATTCATTCATTCATTCATTCAGTAGCATGTCCTTTGCAGAACCTCGCTTCCATAACAACCTTCCGGAAAACTTCTCGATCACAAGCAAGATGTCCCGCATGCTCTTAAAAATCTAATATTTGTAGTTCTAGCTGACGGAGTTAATCCTTATCTAGTGCTCTATTGAATACCTTCTTCTTTGTTCTTATCTAATGTTTCCTCCAATATCTTTTTATTTATCCCTATCTAGTATTTTTTGAATACTTTCTTATTTGTCCTTGTCTAATGTTTCCATAAGTATCTTATTTTCATCCTTATCTAGTGCTTTATTGAATACCTTCTTCTTTGTCCTTATCTAATGTTTCCACGACTGTCTTCGTCTGTACCCGTATCTAGTACTTTATTGAACACCTTCTTTTTTGCCCTTATTTAATGTTTCCTCAAATATCTTCTTCTTTATCCTTATCTAGTGCTTTATTGAATTCCTTTCTCTTTGTTCATATCTAATGTTTCCTCGAATATCTTCTCCTTTGTCCTTATGCGCTAGAACTTCCGATGCGCTGATGTCGGGGTAGAGATCGATTCCTACATCGGTCAGTTGGACTTCAACGTTGACTGCCCTGTCAGAAAGCAATGGCAAACTACTGGTTGTAAACTCGTCTGGAAAATAAACCCGTGGTTCGGGTTGATCGCAAAGTCTTGCAAAGAACATGCAGCTGATCAATGTATTGCTATCTAGCGCTTTCTCAAAAATGTTCTTTGTTCTTATCTAGTGCTTTCTTATCTAGTGCCTTCTCAAAATGTTCTTTATCTTATCTAGTGCTTTCTTATCTAGTGCCTTCTCAAAAATGTTCTTTCCTCTTATCTAGTAAGCTCTTGAATATCATCTTCTTTGTTCTTATATAGTGTTTTCCCTATTTTCTTTTGTTCCTGTCTAGTGAATTTCCGAATATCTTCTTCTTTGTATTTATCAAGTGCTTGTCGACTATCTTCTTATAATATTTGTACTTATCACTTATCCAGTGCTTGTCGAATATACTCTTCTTTGTACTTACCTACAGGAAATCAATTTGGGAACCAGTTGAGGCCACTGAAACAGTTACATAAATAAACACATGTAGTATTGTTTGGCCGAGGAAAAGGCCGACCACATAAACGTTGGACGGAGGGAATAGCAGAGTACATAATCGGGCACTTTCACGATGTTTATACTTCACCTCGACACCGCAAGGTACAAGAGGAAGATGATGAGATGAGACGAGATGAGTATTGTTTGGCGCTCACAGAAGGAGAAGAAAGAAGTAGAGGTTAGAGGACGCACTAGACAACATAACATTTGAAAGCTATAGTTACCGACCGGGATTCGAACCTGTCACCTCCAAATGGCGACAGCGCCTCGCTGCAGGAACAGGTGTACTTCGACGCATGACCAACTCATTTTGAGTGTTTAATCTCTACTTCTTCTCCTTCTGTGAGCGCCAAAGAATACTATGTGTGTTTATTTATGTAACTGTTTGTACTTACCTAGTGCTTGTGGAATATCTTCTTCTTTGTCCTGTTCTATTTGTCCTGTTCTATTTGTCCTGTTCTATTTGTCCTGCTACTATTTCTTCTACCATGAGGTCAAGGACTTCTATGACTATTTCACCTTAAATATCCATATTGATTTCTACTATCGTCACAGACAAGGAGCCGTCTTCGCAAAGATTATCGAGACTATACTTTATTTCCACACGTAAACTTGCCAGAAAATCAAACAAAATGAGATAACAGGATAGTTGGGAAAGTGACACAAAAGCAGCGGGCGTCAAAGGAAAGCAACTTCATTCACGAAAACAACCACAATTGGAGTTCACAGTCCAGTAGAGAGACGGAATGGAAAGCACAGAAAGACGGACAGAAAAGCAACAGACATGGGAAGAATACAACTCTATTCAGCGAGCCGCAGAATGTGTACAAGAAACGCCATTCATGGGACACCACGTGGTAATTGTGTAGAGTTGGGTGAAATCGATTTCCCACCACATTCTATAGTATCGATTTTTTTGTTTTTTTTGGTTATATATTTTCCCCCTCTAGAAAATATCCGCCGGGCGATTTTCTCCCGCGCTGTCCGAGCCCGCCCTGCTTGTACCTCCAGACATCACATTGACTTCTTGTTCTCGTGCGTGTTGCCGGATTTGTCTGCCTCTACACACTGACTTCTCCCTCATCAACACCAACCCGTCTACACACGGGCTTCTTCCTCACCAAAACCAACTCCCCTAGACACATTTTATAAAAAATCATCAGATCTCATTTAACACCGTCCACCAATAGCCAAAACAATGGTTTTTGTTAGCGCAGAGGATTACAAACAGAAGGTAATGAGGGTTCAATCTCCAGTAATAGAGGGAATTCTATCTCTCCTCCCCCCCCCCACTACTAGTGCTGTTGTGAGGTCAATCCTGCCTCGTTCACTTATATGGAGAAGCGACATGAAGGCAAGGCATCGACTCGTTCACTCATATGGAGAAGTGACACGAAGGCAAGGCATCGACTCGTTCACTTATATGGAGAAGTGACACGAAGGCAAGGCATCGACTCGTTCACTCATATGGAGAAGTGACACGAAGGCAAGGCATCGACTCGTTCACTCATATGGAGAAGTGACACGAAGGCAAGGCATCGACTCGGTCGCTCATATGGAGAAGCGACACGAAGGCAAGGCATCGACTCGTTCACTCATATGGAGAAGTGACACGAAGGCAAGGCATCGACTCGTTCACTCATATGGAGAAGCGACACGTAGGTAAGGCATCGACTCGTTCACTCATATGGAGAAGTGACACGAAGGCAAGGTATCGACTCGTTCACTCATATGGAGAAGTGACACGAAGGCAAGGCATCGACTCGGTCACTCATATGGAGAAGTGACATGAAGGCAAGGCATCGACTCGTTCACTCATATGGAGAAGCGACACGAAGGCAAGGCATCGACTCGTTCACTTATATGGAGAAGTGACACGAAGGCAAGGCATCGACTCGTTCACTTATATGGAGAAGTGACACGAAAGCAAGGCATCGACTCGTTCACTCATATGGAGAAGCGACACGAAGGCAAGGCATCGACTCGTTCACTTATATGGAGAAGTGACACGAAGGCAAGGTATCGACTCGTTCACTCATATGGAGAAGTGACACGAAGGCAAGGCATCGACTCGGTCACTCATATGGAGAAGTGACATGAAGGCAAGGCATCGACTCGTTCACTCATATGGAGAAGCGACACGAAGGCAAGGCATCGACTCGTTCACTTATATGGAGAAGTGACACGAAGGCAAGGCATCGACTCGTTCACTTATATGGAGAAGTGACACGAAGGCAAGGCATCGACTCGTTCACTCATATGGAGAAGTGACATGAAGGCAAGGCATCGACTCGTTCACTCATATGGAGAAGTGACATGAAGGCAATACATCCACTCATGTTTTCTGTTTTTTTTTTTTTCGTTCGCACGCTCTGAACTTGAGCGTAGTCCAAACACATGCAACTGTCCTACTAGTAGGAGTGCAGAAGACTGCTGTTTGCGCATGGATTAGCTTTCCCTATTTCCAGTATCCCCCGCCATTAGGCAAACCCACCCCAACTTCTGAGATACTTGTAATTTACGTCACAAGTCAAGGACGAGAAGTCAACATTGTAGCCCACCTGAACTGTGTAGGGGTTGAACTCGCTAGCCCTGCCATAAGAGAATCTGAAGTGTAATAGCTAGCGCATCGTGCCATCTGATATAGTTGTATATCTGAACGCACTTCACTCCACACTCCTACGCAACACAAACTAGGGAGGCCTCTCTTTACATTGTTTACACGATCATTTGGCAATCCCCGAGGCTATGGAAGTAACAACATTCACAAGTATTAACTGGCGCTTATGGGCTGAACTAAACAAATAGCAATAAATCTAAAGGTGCGGAAAGGACGCCAGCGCTGCATAGGCTCTACACCAAAAACACCGGAGAATGGTGTGTGGGATCCATAGGACACACGAAAAAGCACAATCAGTCTCCACAATGAAGGTTGGCTGCAATGGATCTCCAACACTGTCCGTCTCTCGTCTTGATTGTGCATTCTGTCAGACTGCTGTTCGTCCATCTCTTGATGGTTTCTTCCCACTTGTATCGTTGTCTACCTCTTGTTCGTTTGCCTTCAGCCTTGCCATCCAGTATGATAGTTATATAAGCGTGTCATGTCTTAACGTGGATGAAATATTTCACTTGCCTCTTTTTTTATTTCTTTCACTAACTATCTTTTCATTCACTGTTTTTCTAGAACCTCTGCATTTGATTGTTTTTGTTTCCATTACATAAGACATATTCTTCTGTGTGGCGAAAGCCTGGCTGCACCCTTCCCTCTTGCTCAGTACCCAGTACTATAAAGGTTCTTTAAGATATGCTAACATATCTGACACTGACCGGCGTGGTTGAAGCTGGATTTAGACAAGGAAGAGGAACAAGAGATCACATATTCAACATGCGTTTAATAATAGAGAAGTGCAGAGAATTTAATGTAAACCTATACTCATGTTTTGTGGATTATTCAAGGGCTTTTGACTGTGTACAACATCAGAAACTTTGGGACATCATGAGGAATATGGGCTTTCCACCACATGTAATACAACTCATAAGAATGCTCTATCTAGATCACAAAGCAGCGGTCAGAATAGATGGCGAGACATCAGATTGGTTTGACATCAAGCAAGGAGTCCGTAAAGGATGTGTGCTGCCCTATTTGTTTAACCTGTACGCCGAAAATATAATGAGAAATGTAAGAGATGATATAAACAGGGAACTACATGATGCTCTAAATATCGGAGGTCATGACATACCGGAGATTCGGTATGCTGATGATACAGTATTGCTATCCATAACACAGACTGGCATAGAAAACCTAATAGCCTCAACACAATTGAATAGTGAAAATCACAACTTATATCTTAACATAGGAAAAACAAAGATAATCCATATTGATAAAACTACTATGGAGAAATAAATATATGTTAATGAGAAAAAACTGGAGGTGGTGGAAAATTGTGAATATCTTGGGTCATTGATTACCAACAACGGTGACACAATGAAAGAAATTAAACGACGACTATCAACTGCTCTTCAAAGACTAAAACAACTGAATAAATTATGGAGTGGGACAGGCAGAACTACAAAAATTAGATTTTTAAGAGCATGCATCTTTCCCATTGGAACATACGCTTGTGAGACCTGGACACTTACTAAACAAGCTGAGCAGCGCATAAATGCCTCTGAATATAAATGTTATAGACGAGTTCTAAGAATATCTCGGGTAAAGAAAAGAACAAATGCATCCATACTTCAAGAGCTGAATATTGAAGAAGGTTGGCTATTAAAGAAGATAAAATAAAGAAAACTGAAATAGTTTTGTCACTTGAAACGTCATGAAAGTTTGGAGAGAACAATAATGGAGGGGTCTATGCCTGGGAAGAGAGGAAGAGGAAGGCCAAAGAGAAGGTGGGTGCAGGATGTGGCGGGTGATCTCCAGATGGGTGTATCGAACGCGGGAGATCTTGCTCAAGATCGAGAGGTTTTCTGGAAGGTTGTTATGGGAGCGAGTTTCTGCAAAGGACATGCTACGGAATGAATGTACCCAACCTGGCAAGTGCCCACGGACCTGGGTATTGCTACCCGCGCCACAGATCAGGCAAGTCGCATCAACCTTCACAGCAACATTTAGTCAATGTTCACAACAGTTACCATAGTCATACTACTAGTATTGGAAGTCACGACAAATATTTAATAAAGTTAAACAGGCCCGGCTGTGGTTGTGGGGCAATCGACCACGTAACTGCACGGTTAAGTTAAATATTTATAAAATATGCTTGTTGTGAAACCCCTGTGGTGTTAATATTTTTTTAATTTCAGTATAGCAATATTTGCCGGCTTCGTGGCTTAGAGGTTATGACTTTTCTCCGTAATCTCGTATACTCTCGTCGGTGACGTGATGACGGTGAGAATCAGCAGTGGTTCGAATCGCATCGGTAACTTACGGGGTATGTGAGTCGGCCGCTCAGAAAGCAATGGCAAACTACTGAGCGTAATCTTGCCAAGACATCAACATACAGCTGAAAGATGCTGGTGTTGATAGCGATGTCCTGTAAAGGATATGAAAAAAAAATAGCAATAGTTAACTATGCCCCCAAAACGGCATGGTCGCCCACAGAAGGTATATATTAATAGAATATTCAAATTACGACGGAGGTAAGCCAAAGCAAAGGAACATAACAAAACTGGTCTATAGAACGAAACCTGTTCTAGAATATTCGTACAAATTCTGTGTCGGGGAATAGGATCGCTAGCAGACAAAGGCGACACTTCAACGTGGTACAAAACCCGCCAGTTTAAAGTATACTCAGGTTGAGATACTTTGTTAATAGGGTTACCATTAATATGGTGCTAATACGAAGAAGATATAGATACTGAATATAATGGTTTAAATCAAAAAGTATGTAATTCATTAAAATAGTATCGCTATATCTAACACCGCAGTGCTCCTTGGCCGAGTGGTTAGCAGCTTTCTCCGTAACCCCGAATACTCTCGTGGTTGATGTGAGCGCACGAGAATTGGAAGCGGTTCGATTCGCGCCAGTGACTTATGAGAGTATGGAGCCGGTCGCTCAAAAAGCAATGGCAAACTACTGAGCGTAATCTTGCCAAGAAATCAACAATCAGCTGAAAAAATGTTGATGTTGACAGCGATGTCCTGTTAAGGATTTGCAAAACATTTATATCTAAAACCAGCCCTACGCCATGGCATGACCTAGATGTCAGGCCCACGTAGGGTTACCAGAGGTCCGGCAAAGAGAGGACATGTCCTCCTTTTTAGCCTAATGTCCTCCGTCCGGCAGGCAAAGCTAAAAACCTTTAAAATGTTCGGCTTTTTAAATATTTTATGTTATCATTTTTTTTTATGTATTGTCGTTACAACCTTCAATGTATCTACACTCTACCGTGTGTTTACATTCTTTATTAAAACCCATTGCTTAATAATATTTATTTAATTTTCCTATTTATACCAAATGTGAAACATCAATTATTTGTATAATTTGAATCTAACTGTTGCTCTATTCGGCAACACTAACAATGCTGTAGTCCCTATTCAAAATGTTAATGTTATTTCCGGTTCCGGTAGCAGAGACGCCATTTAAAATTGTGTGTGTGTTTTATATTTTTTTAAATTTGCAATTTCTGCGGTCTATGTTTATGAAAATGGCTTCTACAAAGAGAAAATGCAAATTCTCGAACACTATGAAAAATAAGTTTCCATGCTTCGTTGAAGGACGCAACGAGAATGAGACAAAGTACAATTTGCGATAGTTACTTGTCCGTTGCCAAAAAAGGAACTACTGACTTGGAGCGCCATGTTGACAGTGAGAGACATAGAAACCTAATCAAAGTGTCCGCGACATCTAGCACATTGACGTCTTTTATTTTCAGCCTAAGTACTCAATTGTATTGCTGAAAGCGTATGCGGCTGAAGCAACTTTGGCATTTCATACAGTTTGTCATCATTAATCTTACAACTCGATGACCTGCACAGCTGGTTTGATGCACACATTATTTGAAGATTCAAAAATTGCTAACAATATTACTTGTGCAAAAACAAAGACTGAAGCAATAATAAACCAGGTTATTGGCCTCCCACACTGTTGATGAACTGGATAAATCTTTAAGTGGTATTTCATGTTTCGGTCTTTCGACAGATGCTAGCAATCACGATTCGCAGAAAATATTTCCGATCGTTGTTCAGTACTTTGACTGGAAAGCAGGTGGAATCCAAACTAAGATTCTCGAGGTAGACAACACACCAAATGGAACCTCAGAAACTATATCACAGTATATTTTGAGAACACTCTAAAAACATGATATGTACTCCAAATGTGTTGCTTTTGCTGGTGACAATGTCAATGTGAATTTTGGAGGCATTAACAGAAGAGAAGGTAGAAATGTGTTCTCGCATTTGAAGGAAGCATTGAGCAAGTCATTAGTAGGCGTTGGATGTTCTGCTCATGTTCTGCACAACTGCATCCAACACGGTGCAGATTTAATGCAGATTAACGCTGAATCTGTTGTCTTGAAGATATTCAATTACTTTTCTATATACACTGTCAGAACAGAAACTTTAAAGAATTTTTGTGACTATGTCAACATTAACTATCAGCAACTACTCTATCACTCTAAAACTAGATGGCTCAGTTTGTTTCCAGCTGTTGAGAGGCTGTTGAGACTATTTACTGCTTTGAAAGAATTTTTTCTTTCTGTAAACCAATCACTTGCTATGATAAAAAAAAATTATTGGTAGCTATTGTAATAAAATTCTACTGATTGTGGGTGTAATCTGGAACGATGTAAATAAAACGTTCAGTATGTCCTCCTTTGTCCTCCTTTTTGTCTGATTATGTCCTCCTTTGTCCTAATTTTTGTCTTATTATGTCCTCCTTTTGGTGCCCAAGTATTTGGCAACCCTGGGCCTACGCAGCTTTGGCGCCCATACTGTTCTTTTCTAGACCAGCCCATTTCTTAAGTATGTATAGGATCTCTTAGCTATTTAATACATTCTCAAGAGGAAGACTCTTTTTTTATCACACACACACACACACACGCGCGCGCACACACACACACACACACACACACACACACACACACACACACACACACACACACACACACAGGTGGGTGACCATCACAAACCTAGGAAGTTGGAGACTATTCTTAGGCATATAGGAATGAATATCAGTAGAGAGCATATTCATACACCTTCGTATCTGGAGCAATTTCATTACTTTACAATACACCCTTGTGTTTCTTGTACACCCAGGAGCGTCAGTTGTGGTGATTGGGTTTGTGATCAGTTTCCTTTCCTATCACATCAACAGTACAGTCACAGTTAGGGATTGGTTTGATAGCGAGATCCAGAATGAAGATTTGGAGTTACTCACGGCTAGTTACAGAATCATTACTTGTCTTGAATATTTCTATTCACTGCAATGGAATTTGATCATTTCACTCATGGGTATATTAATTCAGGATCAGACAGTACTTTCCTCATGAATAGAGATAGGCACTGTCATGTACTAGTGTAGCTCAATTCTTTCTATATTGTCTGTACGTCCAGTTAGAATAACGGTTAGGAATCTGTCCTAATAATTAGAGCTAACTGTACCTTATGAGAGGACTATAGCTATAACAGAATGGTTGAATAGCGATGGAAGAGTGATTCCAGACCACCGCCTACCAGATGTTTTGTTTGAATATAATTGTAGAGTTGTTGCGGTTCACTCTCAAGAGGCGCCATCATCATAAATCAGCAGCATCATCGAGTTCTACGATCTAGATACTACACGTGTTATCTATTGTATTGCCTGAGTCACCAAGGCCCATGGTAACGGACATAGCCATAACATAGACAATTTACATATCACAGGCCACACAGACTTTCAATTAAAGCTTACCAAAGCTAAACCATTTGATTGTGTGACACTTACATTAGAAGTTACATGAAGAGTGTTTAGTATGCATACACCCAACGATCTAAAGTGGTACAGTCACCTTTGCCCAGTTAGAGCTGAGGAAGGACAGGAGAGGAAAGCTGCAGATACTATTGTGGGAGTTACGGACCTGAGCTAAGTACTGAGCCATCAATCTGACTCCAACCCATCGCAACGCGCTTTGCTGTTCTTCAATGATTAGATATCCAATGAAACAGCCATGTTCGTTGTAGTAGCCAAGAACAAATATTGAAAGGATACTTCAACAACTTTGGCTTTTTATATCTCCCGAGGGGATCAACTCTTTGTTTCATTTATAATTAAACCGTGAGGTCTGATTTATAGACCATTACACAAAAACTTAATCTACTGAAGTTTTGTGCCTTTTACAGCTTGTAATAATTAGTAGTGTAGTGTGCAAGGATAGAAGTTGCATGAACTAGTTGTGTCTCTCCTGTATGTTATACTCGAGGGCGCTGGGGGATTTTCCTTCATCACAGGGTAGCGTGTCGCGGCTAACTAAGTCTACTATCATCTATCGGTGTATACCTTCCAAGTTTACTTGCTGTTCCCTGTGCCACTGATAGGAAGGTAGACTCGTTTGGGACCAGAATTCATACTACCTAGCCCACTACGAGCCATTTTGTCTTCTTCTCCTACAGTGGACCGACCTCACCAAGGGTCAGCTTTTCTATCTACATTCTTATTCATAGGGTTTTCTTATACGACTGTAGATCACGCGACATTTAGTATATCAAAATCGCCAGGGTCTCTATTCGACTTTCTAATTGTGTGTTAATTGTCTAGGCTTCTGGCGATATAGTAATGTTGAATATACATAACATTTGACAATTCTAATTTTTAATGCGTTGTTAATCTTGATAGACGTTAATATTGACTTCTTGTTAAAAACATGAAAGAAGCGGCTGGCCGAGTGGCTAGAACGCCGGATTCTCGTTCGGGAGACCCGGGTTCGAATCCTCGGTAAGGTGTGTGATTTTTTTTTTCTGTCGGGGGCAAAAAGAAAATCCTAACCAGCACAGTTCAGGCGAGTGCACAAGCCAAGCGGCCTTAATTACTCAGGCTCAAAGACCTCCCTGCCATACACCGCAAGGTACTATATTGGCAGTAAATGACAGTTGACAACATGTTTGGCCATTCCTATTCTCTTTTTCATTTCTGTTTCACTTCTGCCATCATCTGTTATTACATGTCCAAGATAAGAGAAACTTGATACACTTCATACTTGTTCTAGTATCTTCCAGTTTACTGTGATGTTAATTGATGATGGCCTTTCCTCTTCACTGCTTATTATCATAGTTTTCGTTTTTAGGATGTTAATATCTAAGAATTCAGGAACTTACTAATAAAAGAACAAGTACATCAGCAGGCTGTCTAAAAACTAAAGATGGCAAAATCACAATAGAAAAAGATCAGGTTCTATATGTATGGTCAGACTGTGTGAAAAACCTTTATGATGATAACAAAGATGGAACAGTATGATATTCGATTTAATAATGAAGGACCGCCAATTTTGATGATGGAGGTTTGAAATGTCTTAAACATATGAAAGCTGGCAAGGCCGCCGGTTCAGATAACATCACAACAGAAATGATTAAAGCTTTAGAAGAATATGGAATAGATCAAGTCACCAGACTGCTGAGAACATTATGTGATACCGGACATATATATACCTTCTGAATTATGTAATTCTGAATTTATTGCAATCCCAAAGAAATCAGGAGCCTTGGAATGTGATCAACATAGAACAATTAGTATAATGAGTCACATCACAAAGATTTTGCTACGAATTATCATGCAAAGAGTGAGGAAGAAAATACAACCTGAAATAGGGGACAATGTGGATTTGTAGAAGGAAAGGGTACATTAAATGCTGTGAATATGCTGCGTTCAGTTATTGAACGTTCTATAGTAGTAAACAAAGGTATACATCTTTGCTTCATTGACTACACAAAGGCTTTCGATAGAGTCAGACATGTCAACATGGTGAATATGCTTGCAGATCTACAAATTGATGGGAAAGACATTAGACTTATAAAATACATGTATTGGAAACAAGAAACTGCCATAAGGATTGATAACGAAGTGGGACAATATCAGCCTATTAAGACAGGTGTTAGGCAGGAATGTGTAATGTCTCCAGATCTTTTTCCCCTCTACAGTGAAAATATTTTCAGAAATGTAGAAGATACTGAGCAGGATCTGCAACAATTAGTAGATGCGGTTGTTGCTCACAGTGAACAACTGGGATTAGAATTAAATTGTAAAAAGACACAGATTATGGTCGTCACTAGGAAGAACGAAATACCACAATGTAATGTAAAAGTAAATGGGAATATTCTTCAACAAGTGAATCGATACAATTATCTCGGAACAGCCATAACATATGATTGGATATGCCTTGTAGAGATTAGAACAAGAATCGCCATGGCGAAAGTAGCCTTTAGCAAGATGAAAAACATACTGACCAATAAAAATATGTCAATTGAAACGAGAAAAAAAGTGTTGAGGTGTTCTTTTGTATGAATGTGAAACTTGGACAATGAGCAATCAAGCTGAAAAACATCTGATGGCTGCAGAAATGTGGTTTCTGAGGAAAATGCAAAGAATACCACGGACAGACAGAAAAACCAATGACCAAGTACTACAGGAGACAAATGAAAATCGTAAATTGATTAGAGAAATTAGACGTAGACAGTCACAATGTTTTGGACATGTTATGAGAAGAAATGGATTGGAGAACTTGGTGACAACTGGTAAGATCGAAGGGAACAGACCAAGGGGAAGACCGAGAAGTAAATACCTGGATGGCTTGGCCACATGACATGGTCGTGACAGGAACACTGAGCTGATCCACGACTCTGGTGATCAAGTGAAATGGCGAGTCATGACCGCCCACGCTTTCCGGCATGGCACATGATTGATTGATTGAATATGTAAGCCACATTCTGTACTATGCCTGTTTACTTGTTCCACTACGTTTTGTAACTCTTGCTCACTTTCTGCTAGTAACAAAATATCATCAGAATACCAAAGATTGCTTATGATTCTTCCATTGATGTTAGGTCCAGGCAGTTCTCAAGCTTGTTTAAAACATTTTTTCTGTGTATAAATTGACGAAGCTTGGGGCAATACACATTCCTGTTGTACTCCTATTTTTATCTCTGTGGGCGACGAATAATTATTTCCATATCTAATAGACGCCACTTGTTCCCAGTACAAGTTACACATAAGTATGATGCCCTTTCCGTCTACTCCTATATCTTGATTTCATCAGCCGTTTCACAACTAGGGGGAATGAGTGGGCGATATGAAAGGACGAGAAACGATTGGCTCGAACAAAAACTGAGGCGCCCGCCAGATCCCTGAGCATAATTGGCGGTGAAAAACAATTCAGTCCACGCCAAGCTTTTGAGACAGCAACTAACATTTTCTGTTAGGAGGTGGTCTGGGTCCCCTCAGGTGAGTTTGACTTTAAATATGTGCGAAGATACTCCATGATGTTCAGGTAACACGGTGTTTGTGTGAATAATGGTGTCAATGTGATGTTTAAGCTTCTTAAAAATTATCAAAATCAATGCTCTTGTGCGAGAGAGAAATGTCGCCAAACGCCATGTTCCATCCATTGCTGCAACTACCATGTTAGAACCTTTCTGATAGACCAGTGGTTCTCAGCCTTTTATTTTTAGCCCATGCACCCCTTCGCCTTATGTTCAGAACGTCACCCCCTTCCCCCTTTTCGTATTTCCTTCCTATAAATCCCCCGCCCCTACACAGTATGTACACGTAAAAATGGAAACTAAACTTAATAATATATACTAGAATAAGCGGATATGCCTACATAAAACGGTATTTGCAGGTCTACTTACTTTTTAAACGAATTTCAGAACAGCGAGAAGTACAGAACCATAAAGTATGGAGGGAAAAAATTATCAAGTAATCGATTCTTTTATTAACGCGATCTTGAATTAAATCTTAACCCCCCCCCCCCCCCCCCCCGGGAAACCTTAAAATCCCCCCTCCTGGTGGGGTGGGGGGTATTCTCCACTGGCTGAGAACCACTGTGCTAGACATTCTATCGTCATATGTTACAGAATGCTATTGCATCCTAAATGCATCTATATATAAACACTTTTCTCTATGCAATGGAAATGTTGCTGTTGCAGAGAAAATACTGATAAGAGTCTATCTCTTAAAACCCTTGTACACAGACTCACACCTGTACGAATATATATTATGTGAAATATCTGTTCACATTTTTCATGAATATGCTTTGTGAATTCGCCATTTTCATGTCATGAAAATTAATGCTCATTAAAAAGGAAAGATAGTTGCACATATACCTAAATGGTTGCCAGACGTTGCACACACCACCAGCCTCACACAAATGCTGTTGATGACTGGGTGATTATTACATTCAGGGGCCTGCCAATCGTGTTCTGAAAAATGGCCAGAAAGCAAGTCTATTTCTAAACTGTATGCACGAAATTTGCTTGCAGCAGTGGGTAGTTCTATTGAAACTTCGTCTTCAACCCCTTGCTCAGAGGAGAAAGCTGGGAGGGACAATCTGCGTTTGTGTTCGAACCATTGCTTATGCTGAATGCATAACTATCTAAAGGCTCTAGCATAATTTCATGAGATAAGTGAAATGTTTTCATTTGTGATTATTGTATATTTAATGTTGGTTCATGATCATTACTTTTGTTGTGGGAGGAAAGGTTCGAATTTTCCCCCGTGTGAAAAGGCAAATGTGTTAATGATGAGGAGGGCACTTGAGAGCTAGGACTAACTCCAGAGGAATGAAGGCTGGTGTTGCATTACAGACATAGGATGAGAAGTTGTTATAATGGAGACTTTATCTCAACGTGCTTGTGTCCCAACAAACCTTGTCTTAATATGCATCAGTCTCAACATACATCTGACTTACCAGACAGTTGTCACAATATGTATCTATCTCAACATGCATCTGTCACAACACGCCTTTGTCCGTCCTAACTTACCTTCATCACCCCACAACTGTGTCACATCATTGATGACTTTGTCTCAACTTCCCTTGATCACAACCTGAGGACTTTGTCACAACAGGACAACTTGGTCTCATCTGTATGACCGTATCTTGTTTTACTGTCCTTGTTTCATCAAGAGTTGATCACATCATAACAACACGCCACCAGATGTAGGAATGAATTCCATCTAGACAGAAGAGGGTAGTGATCCCACCATTGAGTGGAACCCCCCTCCTGCCCCCTCCTATTTCGTTTACCCCTTTTCATGTTTATATTATAATGACATTATATCAATTGCTTATGTAGTTTGTATTTTGTTCGTACTGTACATAGGCGGTGTACATTTAAGCCTAACCAAATGAATGCTGTTCATTCAGTCCTGGTGATGCAGACTTACTTGCTAACAGTGGTAGAGGTTTCGAGACCCTGTCCATATCATATCAGGTCAATTATGATTCTAGCATCCCCATCCTCCAGTAGATGGACATGAGAACGTTTAATTGAATACTGGGGAATCAGATTTTGGAGACTACCAGTATAAACCGTACCATGCTTGACTCAACCTGGGAGAGGACCCTTAAAGAGAAATTGACCCAAGAGAGGGACCTTCATCTACGGCAGAGATTCCAAAACCACGGCCCGCGAGCCACTTGTGGCCCGCCAGCTGTAAGAAAGTCGCACGCGAGGCCTCGTTGTTTAATATAATATATTTTAATAATTAAAAAAAAAATACACCCGGAGCGCCTCGTCAGTGTACGATAATTTCCTCTGCTCGTGGTTGTTATGCTTAGATATTATCAAATGCGCTTGTTCAGATCACAACGAAACGTTATGAAGTTCCCATATCCCTGCCTTGTCGATCAATCAGAGTGCGCATGGCGCCATGTTGTCGTCTGTTACAACTGTTTAGCAGAGTCGGTAGTATTGTGTTGAAATTATATATATATATATATATATATATATATATATATATATATATATATATATATATATATATATATATATATGTTAAATAAAAATATGCCGTTAAAGCCTATAAACATGAGTGTGGAACATTTAAGATCAAAAAATGGTAAAAAAAGCGAAAATATGAAGATGTTGCTTGTCGTGAATTCAATGAAGATTGGAAGGAGAAATGTATGTATATGCCTAGCCTTAGAAGTCAAACAGTTTGCTTAATCTGCAGATTTTAGATTTCTGTTACAAAAAAAAATAATCTGGAACGACACTTCACGACCACACATTCAAACATAAATGCTCAATATCCGATCAATTCGGAGTTAAGAAAAGAATTCATAGAGAAAGTTCTCTGACCAGACAGCAGTAATTTTTCACCAAGGCTAACGAACAGAGCAAGAGTGCTGTTGTTGCGTCGTACGAAGACGCACTTCTGTTGGCTCGCAAAAAGAAGTCGTTCACCGATGCAGAAAAAAAATAATAATCAAGGATTCCCTTAAAATTGCTTCTAGAATGCTTGGCGATAAAAAGTGTGAAACAAAATTTGATCAGATTCTTTTGTCTAATAAAACTATGGCCAGGCGAGTTGAAGAATTAGCCAACGATGTTCATCGTCAAGTAACAGCACATATCAAAAATTTTAATTTTTTATTTCATTGGCAGTGGATGAATCCATTTCTGACAAAGTTGAGGTCGCAGTTTTTGTTCGAGCAATAAACAAGAATTTTGAAGTCATTGAAAACCTTCCATGACTTGAATCAATGCATACAACTACCAAAGGGACTGATATGTTTGAAACTCTGAAGTTGTGTGCAGAGAAAAACGCAGAATAGACCAAATTGGACAGTGTATGTCTAGCATTATTGGAACAGTTTCTTGGCAGCACTATATTAAAATATCATTGTATCATTCACTAAGAAGCTATGTGTGGAAAGACTTTAAATCTGAAACATGTCATGGATGTTTTTCTGAGATGTGCGAACAAAATTCGAAGTAAGGCGATGAACAGGCGTTAGTTCAGATAGTTTCTATCAGACCTGAACGAGGAATACGGTGAGCTCCTATTACACTGTGATGTCAGATGGCTATCCAAAGGTAAAGTTCTGTCACGTTTCTGGGCACTGAAAAATAGTGTCTATTTGTTTCAGTCTGGAAAAAAATTCATTGCCTACAGAACGGGAATGTCGGCTGAACGATGACTGGCTTAATGACCTGCCATTTTTGGTGTCCATCACGTGTCACATAAACTATTTAAATGCGAGGATCCAGGGGAAAAAAATCTATTCACAAATTTGTGCGATGACATTTCTTCATTTAAAATTAGACTACGACTGTTTATCGGACAGCTGACTGGAGGGACTTTAGAGGTGTTTCCGTCTTGTGGTGGAAAAGAAATGTGACTTGATACAGTACAAAGTAAAAGTTGAAAGTCTTCTGGATATCTTTCAGTCGAGATTTCAAGAGTTCACAATAGAGGAGGATAATGTTGCCCTGTTCATCAATCCGTTCGAATTTCCTGATGCCAAGCTCTGCAAATTACAGCAAAACCTTCAGCACAAAGTAATTGATTTGAAATGCAATTCTACACTGAGATGTACATTTCTGGAGCTACCTGCTTTAACTTCAGCTGATCATATGATTTCATTCTGGCGAGTATTGCCTGCCGAACAATTTGAACACTTGCATTCATTCGCCCAGAGATACATTTGTCGTTTTGGTTCGACTTACAGATGCGAGCATTCATTTTCTTCAATGACCGTTATAAAAAAAAAAAACAAGCATCGTTCCAGACACACCGACAGTATTCTAGCTGCGCTTATGACTTTGGGCACGACAGATTTGTTCCCAGACATTGATAAATTGGCATCTGAACTTAAGTAACTGGTTATGAATAACAGTTGCGATTGTAAATCAATTACATTAATAGCGATTTTCGAAACTGGTTAAAAATTTATTGTTAGATGAAATTTTGATTGTAAACCAAAAAATGACCGCAGTGTAGTACTGACACTGACTGCCTTTAAAGTTTTAGAATTTTGTTGACCAAAGTTAAGAAAGGTAAGAATGATATTGCACGACTTTTATAATTGTATAACGTTGTGGCCCGCTTAACTACCGAAAATAGTAGATATGGGCCTCTGCTTGAAAAGCTTGGGAATCACTGATCTATGGGTTTTAAACACTTAATTTTTCCAGTCAGTAGTTAGAAAAGAAACTGTACCACAATACTTTGTTCAAGTGACACAGGAGATTGAAAGACCATTTTCTTAATTTAGTGACTACATCTATTTATAAATAGGTATTGTATTGTTGTACATTTGATGATACATTTGTTTGGTTCTCAAACCCAGTGATGATAAATGTTGAGCATAAAGCTATTTCACAGAATGACACACACTCCAACCGTTGATTCCACAATTTTGTGTTATGAATCAGGCCTTGGATGATTTTTTGATGACTGTTCTGTGATACCAGTGTATGTTCTGCTCATCCAGTGAATGTTCTGTGATGACGGTGTATTTTCGTTCTGTTTATACAATGACTATTCTGTAATCACAGTGACGTTCTGTTCACACATTGGATGTCTTGTGATAACAGTGTATGTTCAGTTCACACATTATATGATCAGGGTATACATCACCTGGGTATAGACTACTGGAGACCCCATGATGGCGGACAAAAACACACTAGTCCCCTTTTCAGTATAGAGGATATCATCTTCTTTAGGGATAGTGGTTAACTTCCGTGGCCTCCACGCCTTCCAAAGGAGCCTATATTTCTAATTCTGTGAGAGCAAATGCTATGGAGACATTCCCACACACATACCGCTAATGACGACCACTGAAGTATTTACTCATCTCAGTAACCTAAAAAAACAATAACTCAATAGGACTAGATGGAACCAGTAATCGGATCCTTCGCTATGCTGCACCGGCGATCTGCGAGTCACTAACTTTTATATACAATCAATGTCTCACAAAAGGTCACTTCCCATCACCCTTTAAAATCACTAAAGTGTATCCTCATTTAAAAGCTGGTTCATTAGACGATTGCATCATGAGTAATTATAGGCCAATTTTCATATTATCCTCTTTATCCAAACCGCTAGAAAAGCACATCCACAAAATAACACTAGGGCACTTAGTGCGCCACAAACTAATAGCTGACAGACAGTCAGGATTTCGGCCAAAATATTCCTGCCATACAGCCCTAACAAACATGATAGAAAACTGGCATCAAAATATTAACAACAATACTCTATGTGGAACGATGTTTATAGACTTTAAAAAAGCATTCGATATGACAGATCATACTATCCTAATTAAAAAACTAGAAACAGTGAAACTAAGCTTTAATATAGTGACATTAATAAACTCATTCTTATTAGACAGAAAACAAGTAGTATCACACAATAAATCTCTATTCCAAGCCATTACCATTAATACTGGAGTACCTCAGGGGTCTATACTTGGCCCTCTGTTATTTGCCATTTATATAAATGATCTTCCCTTATATCTGTCATCGTCCTGCGATATATTTGCAGATGACTGTACAGTATATACAAACGCTATTGATCGTAATGTGCTAGAATTATCCTTGCAACAGGAAATAAATAGTGTAGTTAACTGGAGTCATGCAAACCGCATGCAAATTAACATTTATACAACAAAATCTATGGTAATAGGAACCAGGCAAAGACTTCACACTCTAAACTCACAGAGAACGCTTCAGCTGCACATTGGTAGCACGCCTATAGAAAGTGTAACCGAGCACAATGCACTGGGTCTTATCATAGATAAAAATATATCCTTCAATTCCTATGTCCATGCTCTAGTTAAACAAATAGCCCAAAAAGTATACCAACTTGCCAAAATTAAAAACTTCCTCGACGAAAACACAAGATATTGTATACTTCCCACATACAAACACATATTGACTATTGCTCCACAATCTGAGATGGATGCTCCAAATCAATAACAAAACGCCTTTATTCACTCCAGAAAAGGGCAGTGCGTCTAATCAATGGTGATAAGTTTACAGACAATTCTAATCTACATGAACGTCTTCAATTACTGCCACTCCACAAACGCCTACTTTTTAATAAGGCTAAACTAACTCACAAAATCCTATTTCAAAATGCCCCAAGCTACCTTTGGCCATTGTTTAAATATAGCGCAAGACATAGCGAACGACTAAATATACTTCATGTCCCTAAACCTAGGATAGACTTATATAAAACAAGCTTAGCATATTCTGTCACTCAGTTGTGGAATAATCTTCCACAAGAAATCAAAGACACCACCAACCATTATACATACAGTCGCAACCTGTTTGAACACTACCTCAGGACAGACTACATGCCCCCTTAAAAAAAAAAAAAAAAACAGGAACAAAGACAATAATAATGGTAAATTATCTCGAACGACAACTAGAAAAAAAAAAAAAAAACACACACACATTCCCATATGTGTGGCACGTTACACCCACCTTGGGTATTTATGATGCCCATGTTAAACATTGCCTCAACGTGTTATGTAGTATTGATTATTTTTCATGCGTTTTAATGCTTATTGTTCTTTTGTTGTAAAGAATTGCTTCATAAGAGATGTTGAATGAAAGAATGTATAAGAGGAAATACAGAAGAAGGGCAGAATGTCAGACGGGCCTGCGTGCCCAATTCTTAACCCTTAGAAAATAAATAAATAAATAAATAAATAAATAAATAAAGTTCGTGTAGATACTTGCTTTATATTTAGGTGTCTTCACGTGGGGGTAACAAGCCAAATTCCAAGCTTCCTGACGAAGGCTACAAAGAACATGATCCCATCCCAGCCGGGATACCCTTATCAATATCCTAGTCTAATTATTTTCCAATTGGACGCGGTTCTCGCCGCGTTGGTAACTTACGGGTTAAGTGAGCCGGCCGCTCAGAAAGCAATGACAAACTACTGAGCGTAATCTTGCCAAGAAATCAACGACAGTGGTAAAATGCTGGTGTTGACAGCGATGTCCTGTAAAGGATATGCGAAAAACAAATACTGTCCCCCTCACACACATATATTTTTCTCAACTTCCAGATATTTTTCAATTAACACTCTCAAACTGATTACTGCTTCTCTCGTGGCGCTATTTTTGCGGAATCCAAGTTGTTCTTCAGCTACTTCCTCATCTATTTTATTTTTAATTCTTTCTTGTATGACCTTGAGGAATATATCAGTTATATGGCTCTTTAAGCTATTAATTAGGTAATCATCGCAATCAACAAATCTTAGCGTCTTGAGCAGTGTAATGAAAATGAATGTTTTCAAATCCTTGGGGATGTACCCAGTATTATATACATCATTACGTAATTCCGTGATAGTATATCAATGCCAAAGTTGATACGGGTTTTATCATCTCTGTTATTATCTTGTCAGGACCTGCAGCCTTTCCTTGTTTCCTCATTTTAATAACCTTATCTACTTCATCCTTCAATATGTTTGGTCTGTCTTGAGCATTATACAATGTTGGTTTGTTGCCCCTGTTGTCCCAGCATAAATCTTCCGGATATTCTATCCATCATTTTATTACATCGGTATTATTAACTATAATGATTCCATCTTTTATTAAAAATTGGATCAACGACTTCCTGTTGCATTATTATTATTATTATTATTATTATTATTATTACTATTATTATTACTATTATATTTTGTAAATCTGTTTATATATTTAAAACAAAATAATATGATGACATAACGATACAAGAGGAAGATACTTAGAGGCAGAAATGACTAATAAAAAGGAGGGCATGGATTAAGCTGCATTAGACAGAATACTATAGAAATTCTTCCAAGGTGACGGTCTCTACTTATCCGTGGGGTGTTCTTTTTCTTAACATTGTTGACAGAGCGGTGATTTTATGGCCTACTATCGAGAAAAGCTACTTTGGGCTTTTATCTGAGGTTCGTTGTGATAGTTCACTGCCAGAGAGTAGATACGGACAATTTATTCATTACAATTGCCGGTGCTGGCAACGAACCCGGTAACTTCGGAGGTAAAGGCTGATAGTAAAACCTCTCAACCACCTGTCCTGACACGCCATTATGTAGACACCTCCACCAAGATTAGATATCAGTTGTACTCGCTATTGTCTTTGGCAACAGTTGTAGTAATATTAATTAGTAGTGGTGGTGGTGGTGGTGGTGGTGGTGGTGGTGGTGGTGGTAGTAGTAGTAGTAGTGGTGGTGGTGATGGTGGTGGTGGTGGTGGTGGTGGTGGTGGTGGTGGTGGTGGTGGTGGTGGTGGTGGTAGTAGTAGTAGTAGTAGTAGTAGTAGTAATAGTAGTTATGTTATGTTGTTTGTCCATAGTAGTAGTAGTAGTAGTAGTAGTTATGTTATGTTATGTTGTTTGTCCATAGTAGTAGTAGTAGTAGTAGTAGTAGTAGTAGTAGTAGTAGTAGTAGTAGTAGTAGTAGTAGTTATGTTATGTTATGTTGTTTGTCCATAGTAGTAGTAGTAGTAGTAGTAGTAGTAGTAGTAGTAGTAGTAGTAGTAGTAGTAGTAGTAGTAGTAGTTATGTTATGTTATGTTGTTTGTCCATAGTAGTAGTAGTAGTAGTAGTAGTAGTAGTAGTAGTAGTAGTAGTAGTAGTAGATAGTAGTAGTAGTAGTAGTAGTAGTAGTAGTAGTAGTAGTAATAGTAGTAGTAGTAATAGTAGTACTAGTAGTAGTTATGTTATGTTGTTTGTCCATAGTAGTAGTAGTAGTAGTAGTAGTAGTAGTAGTAGTAGTAGTAGTAGTAGTAGTGGTAGTAGTAGTAGTAGTAGTAGTAGTAGTAGTAGTAGTAGTAGTATAAATAAATTATAGGTAGAAGGTAACTCAGAAAACAGGGGATATATTAAACAAATAGAGCAGAAGAGAGCTTCCTTCCCACACCCCCCCCCCCCCCCTTTTTTTTTCCCCCACACACACACGGGACAAAAAAAGGGAATCAATAAATGAATGATACACCAAAGAAGATGACCGAATAAAAAAAAAAAAAAGAGAGAGAGAGAGAGAGAGAGAGAGAGAGAGAGAGAGAGAGAGAGAGAGAGAGAGAGAGAGAGAGAATACCTTCACTGTGTTTCCTGGTTTCCTTAGCCGCTGCCACGACTACCGAGCTATCAGCGGCGGAAACACTGGTAAATAGGTACCCTCCTCTGCTAATGCAACAACGACAACGCCGCTGCAAACAAATCCAAGACTGATTCTGTGTTTCCTTGTAGCCCTCCTGGCATACGTGCGTCCCCAGGGTAGCGTGCTGACAGCGACAACCCGCTGGTGCCCCACCTATAGCGATTTACTCTCTCTCTCTCTCTCTCTCTCTCTCCTCTACCCCCCCCCCCCCCCACCACAGACCTTGATTTTTGGTCCACATTTGCCGTGAGGCCTTGTCGACCTTGAGCCAACTATATTGTCCGGATCGGGGGTCCATTTGTATTTGTGTAGTATACAATAACCGGCTCCGTGGCGAAGAGTTTACGGACGCAGTTCGTAAACCCGCATACCGCGTTCCGAACACAGCTGCTGGCGATTTGGCAGCAGACCGCCGTCGTTCATAAAGCAATGGCAAACTACTGAACGTAAACTTGCCAAGAGATCAATCACAAACATAAAAAAATGCTGGGGTTGACTGCGGCGTCCTGTAAAGGATATGCAGCTAACTTTAACTAGTATACAATAGGGGTGGGGGAGGGGCATGACAATGAGGTCACAACGTCCGCCTCTGGCTCGTGCTGCCCTGGTCCAGTTCACAGCCGGCTGTGTTTGTGTAAGAAAAAGGCTGAACCACGCTTCCACCCCCAGCCTCCCTGATCAGGCGGTAGTGTATCAAATGTCTGGCCTTCTAGGACAAGGGCAAAACACTCGGCGGGCTCATGGGCGCGTTAAACATATCGTTAAACATATCGTTAAACATATCGCGGCAATTGAAGATTGAATATTGCAGGCATAGTAGGCAGCTGCCGTGGCTAACTTTCGAGATAAGAAAGCCACCCCCAACAGCTGGCCATTTGTGGCTCCGGAGTTTGTGAACGTAGTTTCCTAATTCCATGGTATAACAGGTCAAGGGTTCGATATCAACCGCGGGCGATTTGGAAGCAGATCTCTCTGCGTTGATCTCGATTGCACGAGCGTCGACCGTTAAGTAAGCAATGACAAACAACTGAGCGTGTAACTGTCATATGCATAACAAACAGTTAATAAGAGATGGAGTTGATTGCAACGTCATGCAAAGGATACGCAGCTAACTCTCGCCATTATATATATATATATATATATATATATATATATATATATATATATATATATATATATATATATGCAATCAACCCCATCACTTATTAACTGTTTGTTATGCATATGACAGTTATACGCTCTGTTGTCAGTATACATATAGCATACGTGTTCTTGTATATACACACCATTGGAACCTTGCCCGTCACACAAGTACGTGCACAGCGATGAGTTCCTTGTTGTGTGATCATTCGTGTGCAGTGAAAGTGATCCTTGAGAGTATCGAACTCTAGACCTTCCCCCGGCCCTGTTTCATCATGTAGCAGGTCCTTTGACAGTATCTAACCATCAAATCCTTGACCTTCCCCCAGCCCTGTTTCATCATGTAGCAGGTCCTTTGCAGGACGACGATCTGACGAGAGCCCACGGAAAAGGTTCTCGTATTTTCACCAGTTCTCCTGCTTCATGCAGTTTCATGCCCAAGATGTCTACAATGTCCCGTGTCCATATTCGCGCTGGTTGACCTTTGCCTCTTCCTCCAAGAATCCTGCCGTGAATCACTGTTCTTTCCAAACAGTGCAGGCATGTTCTCTTCCATCTAAATACGAGTCGCTTTGAACACATATGTCGAGTCCAGAGCACATGGCCGCGCTTCACAACAGCTAAGTAACCTTTATATCACTAGGTGGGTGATCATGTATTGTGTTAGATCCACATTTTTATACAACAATCGGCACTAGGTGGGGGATCATGTATTGTGTTAGATCCACATTTTTATACAACAATCGGCAATAGGTGGGTGATCATGTATTGTGTTAGATCCACATTTTTATACAACAATCGGCACTAGGTGGGTGATCATGTATTGTGTTAGATCCACATTTTTATACAACAATCGGCACTAGGTGGGTGATCATGTATTGGGGCATATAGTGTTAGATCCACATTTATATAGACCAATCACGCATCACGTGCCAGATATCACCGACCGCCTTGACTTCCCCATGACATTTTCTGGTACCAATTTTAGGCTCGACCAACATGGGAGCCCCGATCAATTACAAAACATCCGCCTAAATGGGGATTCGAACACATGGCCACCGGGCACACACCACAGGTTGTGACAGCTCAGATCAAATTACTGCTTTTTCCGACCCCTTCTTAGGCCGGGGGGGGGGGAAGATGGCTGGGGTGGGGTGGGGGATGGGGGTGTATGAACAAGATCTTGCATGAGTTGTGCCTGTTAGTGCCTGGGTTGGGTTAAGGTGAGCAATGCCTTTCTGTGAATTGCGCATGTCAGTGTCAGATTAGGGAGAACTTTTTGCGTCAGACAACAGGACATCCATCTGAACAAAGTCATTTTATTAACTACGTTTGTCAACGTCATGTTAGAGAATGCTATTTGAACAAGGCCTTTGTATGAGCTGCGTCTGTCAACGTCAGTCATTGGAGAGCTTTCAAAACAAGGCCCACTTTTGAGCTGCGTCACTCAGCGTCTGGTTAGGGGGTGCTATCTGATCAAGGCCATTTTATGAATTACGTCTGACAACACCATGTTAGAGGGTGCTATCTGAACAAGGCCTTTGTATGAGCTGCGTCTTTCAGCGTCATATTCTGGAGTTTTCTCAACAAGGCCTTTATGTGGTTTGCGTCTCTCGACGGCATTTTTGGAAGAGCTTTCCGAACACGACCTTTGTGTGAGCTGCGTCTGTCAGCGTCGGGTTCAGGCGAATTTTCTCTACAAAGTCTTTGTATGAAGTGCGTACAAAGTGTATTCGGGTTCGAAGAGGTTCTGAACAAGGTCTTTGTCTGAAGTGCGCACAGTGTGTATTCAGGTTCAAGGGAGTTTTTCGAACAACACCTTTGTGAAAGCTGCGTACAAGGTAGTGTTCTTTGATGCTACTATTCCGCTTATCCAAAGCTTGCAGGGCTTGTTTCTTGTCCGATTTCCGCTGTATGCAAATGTCAATGCTGTTTGCGGTGCACGTCTGGAGCCTCTACAACATCAAGGCAATGGATTCAAATCCTCGGCTGCCTTTGGGTCAAGTTGGTACGTTGCACCGTTAGGAACCGACACTCCATCCTTTGAATTGTTGCACAAGTTCTATAATCTTTAGGATAACATTAAAATAACTAGTCTTGTCTGCAGATCTGCCGCGAGACATCTTCCAAGCGTTCGCTAAACCGGGCGAGAAACAAAGCATTTAAAGATCAATCTATTCTTAACGCAGGCTCCCCCTTGTAATGTTCGGATCGTTGGCACGATCGAAATACACGCACAGGAGACATGTTTTCTTGTGTGTAGGAAGTCGTGTTATCTTTTTGGAAGGTATACTTGTGCTACATGTCATATCAGCACAGGGATATGGGTTCGGATTCTCAGACGACGATTGATATTTTTTGTAACATAATGCTATTCTGTGAATCGATCTAGCAACTTAAAACTGGGTACGAGAGAGACCAGAGCACAACCGCGCCAATAAGCTAGACAGGTACGCGCGGGGAAGAATATTCAGAGGTCCACCGGAGCAGAATATTCAGATTCAGAACAGACACAGTAAACACAAAGCACACCTTCACTCTAAAACTTGCATATGTGCAGCGTCAAAGTAAACTTAAGATAACCTCCAACAAGACTACAGTGATTGTGCCTGGCAGAGTGAGGACATGTGGACAAAGGAGTGATCCTTCAAGGCATATTATAAAGGACTGATGAAGATCTCATGGACATAGTCCTATGTGTGACCAACGCCAGAGTAGATTCATTGCTGCTGCTGCTGCTGAAGCTGGAGAAGATGAAGAAGAAGAAGAAGAAGAAGAAGAAGAAGAAGAAGAAGAAGAAGAAGAAGAAGAAGAAGAAGAAGAAGAAGAAGAAGAAGAAGATCCATCTGTCCTACCCAAATGTCACATTACCCCACTATATCCCAGTGACTACTTTACCACAGTTATATGTTGAATCGTTTAGACATAAAAGTGTATTATAGCACAGCAACAAATACTTGGAATAGAACGAATAAAAGAAACTGTTGAGTACAGAAGGAGTTTATCATCAAGTGTCATGTCGACAGGCGTGAGCGGTAATTGTCTGCAATCTCACACAATCACTAGAGTCTTCGATAAGGTCTGTGTTCTAGTTTCTATTATGCCCTGTAGTCAAACCATCCAGGCATTTATATTTCTGCCTTCACCTTGGCCTCTTACCGTCAGTTTTGGCAGTTATCACTAAACAGACTAGTTTTTCTCCTCGTTATAATATGCCCATAATATCGTTACTGTCTACGTTCAATTTCTCTAATAAATTTGCGATTTATATGTGCTTCTTCAACGACTGTCCAATTCGTTTTTTCTGCCGGCCCATAATATTCTTCGCAGTTTCCTAAGAAATCACATTTCCTGCGACTGCCATTGCATGTTTGGTAATTGTCCACGTTTCGCATGCGTATAACATTATAGGTCCAATGTAATACTTAATGCTCCTTTCCTCAATACAGATTCCAACGTTTTATTGGTGAGTTAGTTTGTTTTTCATCTTGCAAAAGGCTATCTTTGCCATAGCGATTCGTGTTCTCTAATCTACATATGGCATCTTCCATCAGATCTAATTATGATATGAAAGAGTTAGTGAATGCCTACTTGCCTGTTTCTGTCCGTTGCGCTTATCAGTACAGCAGCAATAACCACACATAACAGGTGAATACTGTAAGTATGGTTTTAATTTTAATTTGTTTTGATGTCATTGCTTTATAAAAGTGGTCCTTGCCTGTTGAAGTGTTTATGTTGAGGTGGCTGCCTATTCCTTTAACTTGATGTTTGTCGATGCCCTTCTATGTTTCTACAATGTGATCTATGTTGCTACCCTAATATGTTTCTTCAGTGCTTTCAGGAGGATTCTCTGGTGGTAAGAAAACTGAGCAATATGTGATATAACTCGGTGCATTGTGTTTTGCGTTTGCTCGCTTTGATCTAAAACGTAGTCCATACACAATACTTCTAGCCGCACTGGATTGAAGTTTTTGTGTGGATTAGCTTTACCTATTACCAGCGACCCCCATAAGGCGAACCCGCTCCAACTTCAGAGGTACTTGTAATTTACTCTCCCAAGTCAAGGACGACAGGTCAACAGTTTAGTCCAACTATTATCCATTCGGCCATGTTGACCTCTAGCCGGTGCAATGAAGTTGATCAGGTTTTAAAAGTTTATTTCGTACAAAAAATGTGTTTTTACAGGATGTGGTGTGTGTGTGTGTGTGTGTGTGTGTGTGTGTGTGTGTGTGTGTGTTACATTTGTACATACACCATAAACATCAATACACACATAATAATACTACATTAATGGCATGGTGTAATTATCTACATATTACATGTCGATAATGATGATCGAGTAATCATTTGTTCTCATTCATAATAAAATCTTTCAAAGGAAATTATTTCATACTCCAAGTATTCTCATTCACACTAAATGTTTATAAAAACAAGTTTAACGGTATCGCTGAGTTTTTCATACTCCAAATATTCTCATTCGCTTTTGCTTTCTGAAAATGGTACATCTTGTATGTACCTACAAAATCTTTCATACAACGAACATTTAAACCAGCATTCCATTTTACAAAGTAAATTGCAAACCAGGTATATATGACGTTTGCTTGGGCGTGCACGAAAGAGAGCGAGAGAGAGAGAGAGTGAGAGCGAGAGAGAGAGAGAGAGAGAGAGAGAGAGAGAGAGAGAGAGAGAGAGAGAGAAATAGAGAGTCTGCTCACGCACGCCTGCGTGCGCGAGCAAACAGGCTGAAGTTTTTGTTTTTTACATTACTTCACAGGCACAATAGATTTATTTGGGTTGGGCGGGGTTTGGGTAGGGGTTAAAGGAATTCCCTTGGTCAAGGTCGTACTTCCACTTCTCTGCTGACAAAGAAACTGATCTACGAGGTACGGCCTCCTTTTGTGCTGTCCGTGATTGTGTCATATTCCCCAATCCCCTGTGTCAAAGAAGGAAAATGTGCTGATTCATTCTCCCCCATGACGGGAATTGTAAATATATAAATAAAGGATCTACGAGCCTAAATGTCTCTTTTTCAATACTCGCTCTTGACGGTCATATTAATAAATATTTGTAATGTGTACTCCTCTATATCTGTGGGGTATTCATTGGGTGAAAATAAAATGTGATATTTAAGATGGTAAAACATAAATGAAGGTAATAATACTCAGAAAGGTTGACTGAGTTCAGTGGTACACATTAGGAGTATAGAACTAACTGTGAAAGTATGTGTTTGAACGTGTATAGTATGAAGTGTGAACTTGATGGGAGCGGCCTCTTGCTTAATCTGTGAATAGCTGAGAAATTTTCTGTTGAAAAATGTATGATAATACGTGTGAGTGTATTGATTTATTGTGTGGCGATTGTGGGTGGCCGAGTTTCGGTTAGACCATGACCATATTCTGTATTCAGCTAATGATACAAGTTGTGTCGTGTATTGGTCTTTTGTTGTTGTAGGTATTGTGTTTAAGAAGACTGCTGTGTATATGTCCGTTTTCTTGTTAGTGTGTGTTTCTATTAGATGTTGCAGAGCAGTTTAGTGGCTGTGATTGTTGGACTTGTATAATAACTATGTTCTTCTGTTTCGTGAATGTTATATCTGCATAGTTGGCATTATGCTATTTCCTTGGATCTCTGTGCTGCTCTTCCTGTGGTTGGAGTTATGTTGAAAATTAGTCTGTATGCTACTTCCTTGGCTTTAGGTGTTATATGTTTGTTGTGTAAGTTAGTGAAGTTACAGCTATAATCTTTAATATAATATGTGTATCCTGTTTTGATTTTCAGGTGTAGTGGTGGTGCTTGTTGTTTCACTAAGTATGTGTATATCTGCTTGGTTGTCTGTTGTGTTAATGTTCATTGCCATTGCTTGCATACATTTTATGTTGAATTGTGGTAGTGTGCCGTAATAGTGCGGTCTTGTGTTGTCTATTTCCCAAGCCGGTGCAATATGATTGCAATGTAGTATAATGCTAGTGAGTTTTGGTCTGGATGACTAATGATGCGTCCTACATGGTTGATTCTTAATGCTTGTATTTTTGTGTGTAGGTCTTTTAATGCTAGTCCTCCTTTTTATTATCTTGTATTAATGTTTTGTGATGCATGCTGTGAATTCTGTTGCTGAAGGTGCAATGTCATATGTGTTTATGTCTGTGACTGTCTGTTTCATGCTTTAAACTGCTGGTTAACATTAACAATGTGTGAAACCTCACAGAGAAAGAATTGCCCTGCGTCATACAAGAGGGAAGTCGCACATTCCTTAACAGTTCATTTAAGATATTTTCTTTACTTGGTTTCTCACAATTGATCTTTTGGGATCAGTCTATTTAAAGCTACTCAAATTATTCACTCCACCTGTTCGTTTTATCTTTAATGTCCCACGTCTCTCGTCTGTTCCTGTTACGTCTATTTAGTGGCTTCTATTTCCAAGTGATCTGCCTTGTGATGCTGTTTATTTCTCTTTCATTTCTGTTTGATGTCATCTTCTCTGCCAGGTAATCTAAATATTGTCTTTTATGATGAAGATCTTCCTTTGGCTTCTTCATTTTCGTGTGTGCATTTATCACGTTCTCTTACTTGTGAGGTTTAATACTTGCTGGTGTGATTCATGTTTCATGTTTGATTTCTCCAGAAACTCCCACGCTTCGACTCAAATCCGTTCACCTGTTGCCTTAAAAGATGAAGGGAGAAACTACCGTTAGGGTCAAAGGTTAGTAAAAGTCAAGGACCATTTCACACACCTTTAGGCGCATTGGGCATATGGTGCTAGACCCATTTTGTTATAGACCAATCAGTATTCGGTGCAATGACGTGGTCAGTATGTCGCAATGACGTGGTCAGTATGTCGCAATGATGTGGTCAGTATGTCGCAATGATGTGGTCAGTATGTCGCAATGATGTGGTCAGCATGTGCACGATGTGGTCAGTATGTCGCAATGATGTGGTCAGTATGTCGCAATGATGTGGTCAGCATATTGCAATGATGTGGTCAGTATGTCGCAATGATGTGGTCAGCATGTCGCAATGATGTGGTCAGTATGTGCACGATGTGGTCAGCATGTCACAATGATGTGGTCAGCATGTCACAATGATGTGGTAAGCATGTCGCAATGATGTGGTCAACATGTCGCAATGATGTGGTCTGCATGTCTCAATGATGTGGTCAGTATATGCATGACGTGGTCAGTATGTGCATAATGGTCAGTATGTGCATGATGTGATCAGTATGTGCACGATGTGGTCAGTATGTGCACGATGTGGTCAGTATGTGCACGATGTGGTCAGTATGTGATAGACGTGGTCAATATGTGCATGATGTGGTCAGTATGTGCATGATGTGGTCAGTATGTGCATGATGTGGTCAATATTACGCTAAGACGGCGTTTACTTCCCAAGACATTTACTGGTACTCATATTAGACTAGTCGGCTCTGCTGCGAAGGAGTTACGAACGCCATTCGTAATCCCGCATACCGCGTTCGAAACACAGCTTCGAGCGATTTGGCAGCAGGTAGCCTTGAGTTGCTTTTCATAAAATTGTATGATTAACGGTCGTTCAGAGAGCAATGGCAAACTACTAAGCGTAAACTTGCCAAGAAATCGCAAACAGCCAAAAAACAAAAAAATACTGGGTTGACTTAGACGTCATGTAAAGGATATGCAACTACCTTTAGAACATTTAACGTGGAAGCTACATAGATGTGGTCCCTAAGACGAATGTTGTGAATTCCTTAGACTGCCAGATTAACTATGACGATTGCCTTAAAGAGGCTAATAAAACTAGAACATTATATACAACAATAAGAAAGAGACAAACAGCTTTCTTTGATCATGTGATGAGAAGAGAGGCATCGGAAAACATCGTGACGACTGGAAACATCGAGGGAAGTGAGGCAGACCAAGAGAAATGATGCTGGATGGATTGAGACGGTGGCATGGAGGAATATCAGCAGCAGAGTTGATCTAAACGCCAAAGACCGAGATCTGTGGAGAGACATGAACGCCTACGCCAGCTGGCATGACAATGATGATGATAATCAACCGGCTAATACGCAGTCAAGGCACGCACATTTTGTGAGTCAGTTAACACAGGTTCATGTACCAGGCCCCGTGGAGAACCCTGCTCTCATCACATCCGACAGAGGAGGTTATCAATCTCTGGTTTCTCCTGTCTCATGCATCCTCATGCATGCGTCCATCCATCATGTGCCATGCCGGTAAGCGTGGGCAGTCATTACTCGCCACTTCACTCTATCACCAGAGTCGTGGATCAGCTCAGTGTTTTTGTCTCCACCATGCCACGTGGTCAAGCCATCCAGGTATTTACTTCTCTGTCTTCCCATCGTTCTCTTCCCCTCGATCTTGCCAGTTGTCACCAACATGTCCAAACCATGTAGACTATTGTAGACTGGTGACGTCTAATTTCTCCAATCAGTATACGATTTTCATTTGTTTCTTGTAGGACTTGGTCATTGGTCTCTCTGTCTGTCCATGATATTCTTTGCATAAGGTGTCTGAAATGTCCGTTGTCCATCTTCGTGCTGGCCGATACCTGTCTCTTCTTGCAATCGCCATGCATTCCAACATTTATTTCCACGCCCTGCGAACTTTCATATAGCTTTCATGACGCTGTTTATGGGCAAACTTTCTTTGATATTCAGATCTTGATGAATGTCAGTAACATTTCTTCTGGTTGGTGTACGATAGTCTAAAAACTTGTCTTTAAGATTTGAGCTCAAAATCCCCAATTTCATTCTTTAGTAAGTCACTGGATGATGAAAGTGAACAACACTTATTTCATTATCTCTGCTGCTTTGAAAATCTGTGCAAAATATATCCCTAGCTAATTCCCCGTTATCAGTTTTGGTGCATAAACCCGGATTACAAGTACACACACTTTAATTTGTGGGATTTTGAAATGTTACTCACTGCTCCCAGTTCTATCAGTACAGAGTCTGTCTCTGCAGAACACTAAGACCATCCCTCCCAGTCGGGAACAATATTCTCTGCGTACCCCGAGGAGATAGCCGCGGTAACGGGGTGGCTAGCAAGTTTGTCGACTCGGTTATCATGTATTCGCATACTCAGCGAGACGGCGATTTCTTATGTTTTAATTGACCTGAACTCCCAGATCGATCCAGTCTTACATGGGTATCAAAAGATGATCTAGGAAATAGAGGCGGCTGGCGTCACACCACCCACTGAGTGCCTAGGGTTGATAGTAATACGAGGCCGGTACCAAATATCCAAATATCCATACGCATTAAGGCGTGGAAAAAGAGTCTATTTACTTGCCAGGAGATCAGCACTCTTTCTCCCCTGTCTAGAAGTTTCTTAAATTATTGTACACACAAATCCAACCACACTTTGTCGCTTTTTACGACACGCCTGTACGCTCTTGTATTCTCTCTCTCTCTCTCTCTCTCTCTCTCTCTCTCTCTCTCTCTCTCTCTCTCTCTCCCCCCCCCCCCCCCCCCCCCCGCTTTAGTTGTTTTCAACATTGTTTTTACTAATAGCTTCCCTCTGAGCGTCAGTTATTGTCAGGCCACATCCACCACTAATCCTACATTACAGCCTGTTTAGTTCATGGTTGGTTAGTTGGTTTAAATCCTCGGTGATACTGAGCCTCAACTCTCAAGTCTGAGTGATCGACGTTCAGTTCACCTGAATCCTGAACAGGGCTTGTATCTTTCAGAGTCAGTTTGGTATAGATACTTTACTGCCGATCCTTACTGAAGTACCATCCCGAAGGGGATCTTGCTGCAGAGTGTTCCTCCCCCCTCAACCCTAGCAACCAGGAATGTATGTAATACCATTATTGGAACTTCTGCGAAGAAGTATATTAGGATGTAACTAGGTCATGATTCAGATCAGCTCATACGGACTGGCTGGGGTAATGTTTCCTCAACACGTTTTAGGAATGTCATCGTCTACAGATTCCATAGGCCCAGTTTGGTGATGTCCTCATGTTTTAGGAATTTCATCTCTACAGACTCCATAGGCCCAGTTTGGTGATGTCCTCATGTTTTAGGAATTTCATCTCTGCAGACTCCACAGGCCCAGTTTTGTTATGTTTCCTCCACCCGTTTTAAGAATGTCATCTTTACAGACTCCATAGGCCCAGTTTTGTGATGTTTCCTACACACGTTTTAGGAATGTCATCTCTATAGACTCCATAAGCCCAGTTTTGTTATGTTTCCTCAACAAGTTTTAGGAATGTCATCGTCTACAGATTCCATAGGCCCAGTTTGGTGATGTTTCCTCCTCATGTTTTAGGAATTTCATCTCTGCAGACTCCATAGGCCCAGTTTTGTGATGTTTCCTACACACGTTTTAGGAATGTCATCTCTATAGACTCCATAAGCCCAGTTTTGTTATGTTTCCTCAACAAGTTTTAGGAATGTCGTCGTTTATAGATTCCATATGCCCAGTTTGGTGATGTTTCCTCCTTATGTTTTAGGAATGTCATCTCTACGGACTCCATAGGCCCAGTTTTGTTATGTTTCCTCCAGCCCTTTTAAGAATGTCATCTCTACAGACTCCATAGGGCCAGCTTAGTGATATTTCCTCCACACGTTTTAGGAATGTCATCTCTATAGACTCCATAGGGCCAGCTTAGTGATATTTCCTCCACACGTTTTAGGAATGTCATAGTCTACAGACTCCATAGGTCCAGCTTGGTGATGTTTCTTCCACACGGTTTAGGAATTTCATTGTCTTCAGACTCCGATGCTTTCAGTTTATGATTGGTGCTTACAGCTATGATTCATGAGATTTATCTAACATGAACAAACACTGGCTGTTTATTTTTAATTATTAACAAAACGCGGGAAATGAATGAAAGTCAAGCTGTTATATTCTTAGAAATAATATTGCACAAGGTGACTACCCCGCTATAACAAAGCAAAATTAAACAGAGGACATATTGAAGTCACTATTAATTCCGTGGCGTGAATGCTCCAGGTTATACTGGAATTTTGGCAACTTTTAGAATTTGGTGAACTATGAACTCCGTATTTGAGTCACAGCGGAGCTCTGCTGTCGCGGAGATTGTCTCCGTCCCAGCACTACCGTGGACCTGATACTAACCTTCTAATGATGAAATAAACTGGGTTTAGACTTGCCGAGACCCCAAGATATATACAGCTTGGAGGTCCCTCGTTAAAAACATTACTTAAATATAATGTGTAACATAATTAAGAGAAAAACATGTAATACCGTATACAATATATTTAAAAAAAAACATATGCAATCAGGCACTTCTTTTTCAAACTGAGAAAAATGGTAGTTAAATCTAACATTAAACTGACTTTCTATCTTAACTTCCCCACAGCAAAACCACGAATAAATTCCTTAAATAATTTTATGAGAAGGCGGTACATTGTAGTTCGTTTCTTTCATACAAAAAACTCGTTCTGTATGTACCAGTCATTTCTATGGTAACTAAAGGTTCGAGGATTGTGAATTCTGAAACCAACAGAAACAGCGAGGTTTGTATACATTTCCTGCCATATATATTCTCAGGACACTATTAGAAGAGCTATAGAAGTAAAAACTTATGCTTTATATACTACACAAAAGCGTTTGCCAATGTGAAACACGAGGACATAATTAAACTACTAGAGCAACTAAACATTGATAGCAACGATCTAATTAATAAGGAACATATATTGGCAGAAAACAGTAGCCATACGAATCAACAACCTTTTAGAAACATTTCAGTGCACAAAGAAGGGCGTCAGACAAGGATGTGACCTGGGTTCCAAGGTCAACTTAGCCAAAAATGGATAACAGGAAATGACCTGGGAATGGAGGTGGTCGGCGGGATACCGACCAAACCACCCAAGTGAGTGTCGTTTGGTCTATACAAATATGGGTGTAACCCCCATATACCGAAAGCGCCTTCACTTTAACTTTAGATGATACAGTACTAACTGCAGAAAATCAACAGGATCTGCAGCATGTAGAGGATGATGTTGTTGTACACTGTGAGTTATTAGAGTTAGAATTAGACTAAGACAACAGATATTATGGTCATTTCCAAGAAGGAAGAAATACCACAATGACATCCCAGTAAATGGAAACATTTTTTAACGGGTAAATCGGCACAGTCATCATGAACAGTTATAATTGTTTTGTTTTTGTTTTCATATCCCTTACAGGACGTTGCAGTCAACATCAGCATTTTCCAGCTGCTGTTGATGTACTAGGCAAGATTATGCTCAGTAGTTTGCCACTGATTTCTGAGCGACCGGCTTACATGCCCGGTAAGTTACCAACGCGGCGAGAACCGCTACCGATTCTTGCGCAGGTTACGTTACTCACGATAATATACGGGATTACGGAGACAGACTTTAACTCCTAGGCCAGGGAGATCGGCGAACAGTTATAATGTCTTAAGGGAAATGCCTTGCAGAGATTAGAACAAGAGTTGGCACCACAGTGAAATTTTTTCAAGATGGAAAATATACCAATAAAACGAGGTTACATAGTCAGAAAACAAGCGTTAACAGTTCTATATACATAGGGTGTATGTTTTAATGATTGTGGGGGTTTTGAAAATATTATCTTTCCAAGTTTTGTATTCACCCTCTGCGAATGCATGCAACATAAAAGGTAAATACAAAACTTGGAACGGAAATATTTTCAAAACCCCACAGTCATTAAAAATACACCCCGTAGAACCTAGACTGTTGTATGCACGTGAAACATGGGCAATAAGTAGGCGAGCTTTGAAACATCCAATGGCACTAGAAATGTGATTTCGGGGGGGGGGGGGGGTGAATGAAGACAAATACCATGGACGGAAAGACGAATGGACGGAAAGATGAATGAACGGGCGTCCTTCAAGAAACACATGAACAGTGTAATCTAATTAGAGAAATTAGGCGTAAACAGCGAAGATTGTTTGGGCATGTTGTGAAGAGAAATAAGCTTGAACACTTAGTGACAACTGGCACAGCTGATGGGAAAAGAGCAAGGAGAAGACAAAAAGATTAAAACCTGGAGAGATTGTTCACATGGCATAATCGAGACAAGAACACAGACCTCATCCAAGACACTAGTGATCTTGTAGGACGGCGAACCATGCCCAGAAACACTAAACGACATGACACGTGATGATGATGATGATGATGATGATGATGATGATGATGATGATGATGATGATGATGATGATGATGATGATGATGATGATGATGATGATGATGATGATGATGATGATGATGATGATGATGGTATCGGGTCGGAAGGGAAGTCTGAACACTGCGACATATGAATGTCTGGCTGGGACTGGAACGATCTGAACACTGCGATATATGAACGCGTGGCTGGGACTGGAACAACCTGAACGCCAAGGTACGGGTTCGAATCCGCATCAGGACGGAGTTTTCAAATTGACCGGGACTCCCAACCTGAAATGGCTACCAGAAATTGTCTAAGGAAATAATGGCGGCCGGCGTGATGGTGACCACATGACCCACTGAGCGTCGACTGGTCTATACAAATAACAGTCTACCACCATATGCCACATGCGCATTAAAGCGTACAAATGGGCCGTTTACATACTTACATTGCATGGAAACAGTAGCCTTGAGCAAGATGGAAACAAACCATTCACCAATATAAAGATGTCAATTGCAGTTAGAAAAGAGTATTAAAGTGTTAAATAACCTACATGTGGAATGAACGTGAATAATGGAAGTAAGTAGAGAAATTAACCAGCATTCCACCTCTCACTGTTAAGAAACGCTTTATTCAAAATAGCGCCTCTCACGGCTCTCTTTGAACCTACACTGAACTGTCTTAAACTCTCCATTTCTCAAAAATTATCTTGCTATTATAGGCGTTTGTCATTTGGCACATTTATCGCTCCTTAACAAACAAAATTTCTTCATGCTCTACATAAGAAATGCTCATACATGCTCTGTTCAATGAAGGATACGTTAATTTACGTGAGATTTCTAAACAGAACATTTAACGATCTGTTAGGTTAATTTGTTTGCCCGATTTACTACTGCATGCACAATCTTTAATTAATTAACATTCACCAGCATAGGTTTAGCGCTGGCAGCGAGATAAAGCAAACAGTGGACTGGTTGCGTACAAGAACACTTGGTACAGATCAATACTTTGAACAAACCAACAATCGTTTCTTTCTGTCTCTGTTGGTCCTCTTAAACCGTGGAGGAAGGAAGATGTCGCTGTCTTGTATATTTGGCATATGAAGCATATCAAGCTACAGCTTCGAGTATGGGGAGAGAGCTGCAACTGCAGGTATGGGGGGGGGGGGAGTTGCAACTGCAGGTATGGGGGGACAGTTGCAACTTCAGGTATGGAAGGAGGAGGGGGAAGAAGAGCTGCAACTTTAAATATAAGACAGAGCTTCAACTGCAGATATGGGGGAAGATCTGCAATTTCAGGTAGAGGCGGGGAGGGGCCTGATGGGGGGGGGGGGGCGCTGCAACTTTAAATATAGGACAGAGCTACAACTGCAGATATGGGGGAAGATCTGCATCTTCAGGTACCGCAACTTCAGGTATGGAGGAAGAGCTGCAACTTCAGGTAGAGGCGGGGAGGGGGTGAGTAGGGCTGCAACTTTAAATATAGGACATAGATACAACTTCAGGTATTAGGGGGGGGGGGGGCTGCAACTTCAGGTACGGGGGGAGCTGCAACTTCAGGTATGGGGGGAGCTGCACTTCAGGTATAGTGGGGGGGGGGGAGCTGCACTTCAGGTATAGTGGGGGGGGGGAATGAGAAGGATAACTGCAACTTCAGGCATGGGAGGAGGGGGAAAGATCTGCAACTACAGGTATAGGGGAGAGGTGCAACTTCAGGTATGGGGGAGGGGATAGAGCTGCAACTGCAGGTACTGGGGGGGGGAGAGCTGTAACTTCACGTACTGCTACTTCAGGTACGGGGGGTGGGGAAAGATCTGCGAATTCAAAGAGCTACAATTTCACATATGGAAATAGGCGTGCAACTTCAAGAATGAAGATAGAAAGACACGCCACATACGCGGGTTGCCGTACAAGTTCAAGTATGGGAAGAGAAGTACTACTTCAAGTATGGGGAATGAGCTACAATTTCACATATGGGGAAAACGGTACAACTTCAAGTATGGGGAGAGAAATACAACTTAAAGTGTAAGAATAGAGCTACAATTTTAAGTATCAAGATAGGAGTACAACTTCAAGTATAAGTAAAGAGCTACAACTTCAGGTATTCAAAGAGAAGTACAACATCAATTATACATAGAGCTACAACATTAAGTATAGAGACAGAAGTACAACTTCAAGTATGGAGACCGAAACTCAACTTCAAGTGTCGAGGAGAGAAGTACAACTTTAAGAACGGTGGACAGAGCTATAACTTCAAGTATGGAGATTTAGGTACAACATCAAGTATGTGGATATAAGTAAAACTCCAAGTATGTCCCATCTGTGTAAATGACTAAATTACCCGACGAAGAGTTCTTAGGTATCAAGGCCTTAAATTCTATAATTACCGACTTTTGTTGTCTACACAATGATGTAAAGACCATATGGAACCAGAAGAAGAGGCCGACCATGTATATGAAGGATAGAGGGAATAACAGAGTCCGTGAGAATCTCGATATATGAAACCCTTGCCGAGAAACATCTTCTCCTCAAGGCACATTTGAATGACCCAAAGTCGGCATAAAAAATAAGATGCCTTCAAGAACATTCAGAGAGTAGTGAAGCAGAAACATCGGCACATGCGGGACTCCTGGCTGAGCAGCAAAGCTGATGAAATTGAGGGCTTTGCTGACAGACATGATATGAAAAACTTCTACGACTCACTGAAAGCGGTCTATGGTCCTTCATCACCAGGCATAGTTCCCCTCCTCAGTGCAGATGGGGGAATATTGGTCACCGATAAGAAAGAAATCCTTCAGCGCTGGGCAGAAAATTTCAGCAACATCTTAAATGCAACTTCCTTCTTCGATGATGAAACCATCAACTGCCTTCCTCAAGTTCCCATCAATGATACACTTGATGACCTGCCAAACATAGTGGAAGTAAACAAAGCCATCCAGCAACTCTCCAACGGCAAGGCACCTGGTCCGGACTCCATCCCAGCAGAGATATACAAGGCAGGTGGGCCGGTCCTAACAGAGCAGCTTCACCAAGTCTTTACAAACATATGGGCGAACGAGACCATGCCACAAGATTTCAAGGACGCGTCAATAGTCCACCTTTACAAACGAAAAGAAAACCGTCAATCCTGTGACAACCACCGAGGCATCTCCTTGCTTTTAATTGCAGGGAAGATACTCGCCAGAATTCTTCTCAATCGCCTCACGGCCCATCTCGATCAAGGTCTTCTTCCTGAGAGTCAATGTGGCTTCAGAAAAGAACGTGGAACTGTTGACATGATTTTCGCTGCAAGGCAGCTGCAAGAGAAATGTCAGGAACAGAACTGCGAAATGTTCTCCACTTTCATTGACCTTACCAAGGCTTTTGATACAGTCAGCAGAGGACTGTGGAAGATTATGGCAAAATATGGCTGTCCACAATAGTTTGTACAAATAGTGTACAAATTTCATGATGGCATGCACGCAAGAGTACAGGAAAATGGTGAACTGTCTGAGCCCTTTCCTGTCAACAATGGAGTGAAGCAAGGATGTGCTCTGGCACCAACACTGTTCAGCCTCATGTTTTCAGCTATGTTGACGAATGCCTTCGAAAACAACGACATTGGAATAGACATCAACTACCGCATGGATGGAAAGTTATTCAATCTCAGAAGACTGAAAGCTAAAACCAAAATTAACAGCGACACCGTCAGATAGCTCATGTTTGCTGATGATTGCGCTCTATACGCCAACTCAGAGGCGGACATGCAACATAATGTTTCAGCATTCTCACATGACTGTGCCAACTTTGGGATCAATATCAATTTGGAGAAGACTGTAGTTATGTACCAGCCAGCTCCTGGAAATATTGTGCCGAATATCAAAGTGAATGGTCATAGTCAAAGTGTTGTGGACAAATCACCTATCTTGGCAGCACTGTGTCACAAGCTTCCACAATTGATGACGAAGTGAATGCAAGAATCTCCAAGGCCAGTGTGGCCTTTGGCAGACTGTACAAGAATGTATGGGACAGAAATGGAATAAGCCTGCAAACAAAGCTGAAAGTCTACAAAGCAGTTGTATTATCCACACTGCTATATGCTTGTGAAACCTGGACTGTTTATCAGCGACACGCTAGGAAATTAAACTACTTCCACACAGTCTGCCTTAGGAAGTTACTGAAGATTAAATGGCAAGACAAGATCCCAGACACTGAAGTTCTAGAAAGAGAGTCCATGCCCAGTATCCACACTCTACTAATGAAGAATCAGATTCGCTGGGCTGGTCACTTGACTCGCATGCTAGATCACAGGCTCCCTAAACGAATTTTTTTACGGCGAGTTGCGTTGTGGTAAACGCTCCCAAGGCGACCAGAGGAAACGCTTTAAAGACACTGAAAATCTCACTGAATACTTTTGGAATTCATCATGACACCCGGGAGACTGCAGCCAGAGACCGAAATTCGTGGCGTGCATCATTACGCAAGTGTGCAGTCACTTGTGAGGCAACCAGGACTGCAAGAGCTGTGAAGATAAGACAGAACAGAAAAACCACTGCAGGAAATCCTCCTCCAGAAACGTCAAGCATTCTTTGTCCACATTGTCAAAGAACATTTCGAGCCAAAATAGGCCTTATCAGCCATCTTAGAACTCACGGCTCCATACTTTCAACCCCACTGGATGAAATGAATGGTCATCATCATTGTTGATGGACAAACAACATATGAAACCCATAAACGGGCAGTCTCCCGCTGTTTATGCTTCCCCTTGATATCGCAAGGTACAAGAGGAACAAGATTAAATGTCTTCACTCCCAATCCAGTTTAATGCATACTTGAACGGCCGTAACGCAATCTGTTGATATTTGTATCAATTCCCCACCAGATTCTAACATAATGGGGACGACCCGTTGCCGTTAAGTAGGAACTGCGACCGACCGACCGACCCCCCCCCCCCCCCCTCGAGACTCCATTGCACAAGCACGAACCATGTCACGACTGCTTTCGTCGGATTAACTAATTGTTTCTGCAATGTGATCTACCTTTATGTTGCTGCCCCGTATGTTTCTTCAATGTGACCTATGTTGGTGCCCCGTATGTTTCTTCTATGTGACCTATGTTACTGCCCCCGTATGTTTCTTCAATGTGACCTGTGTTGCTGCCCCCGTATGTTTCTTCAATGTGACCTATGTTGCTGCCCCCGTGTGTTTCTTCAATGTGACCTATGTTGCTGCCCCCGTGTGTTTCTTCAATGTGACCTATGTTGCTGCCCCCGTATGTTTCTTCAATGTGACCTATGGTGCTGCCACCGTATGTTTCTTCAACGTGACCTATGTTGCTGCCCCCGTATGTTTCTTCAATGTGACCTATGTTGCTGCCCCCGTATGTTTCTTCAATGTGACCTATGTTGCTGCCCCCGTATGTTTCTTCAATGTGACCTATGTTTCTTCAATGTGATCTATGTTGCTGCCCTCGTATGTTTCTTCAATGTGACCTATGTTGCTGCCCCCGTATGTTTCTTCAATGTGACCTATGTTGCTGCCCCCGTATGTTTCTTCAACGTGACCTATGTTGCTGCCCTCGTATGTTTCTTCAATGTGACCTATGTTGCTGCCCCCGTATGTTTCTTCAATGTGACCTATGTTGCTGCCCCCGTATGTTTCTTCAATGTGACCTATGTTGCTGCCCCCGTATGTTTCTTCAATGTGACCTATGTTTCTTCAATGTGACCTATGTTGCTGCCCCCGTATGTTTCTTCAATGTGATCTATGTTGCTGCCCCCGTATGTTTCTTCAATGTGACCTATGTTGCTGCCCCCGTATGTTTCTTCAATGTGACCTATGTTTCTTCAATGTGACCTATGTTTCTTCAATGTGACCTATGTTGCTGTCCCCGTATGTTTCTTCAATGTGACCTATGTTTCTTCAATGTGACCTATGTTGCTGCCCCCGTATGTTTCTTCAATGTGACCTATGTTGCTGCCCCCGTATGTTTCTTCAATGTGACCTATGTTGCTGCCCCCGTATGTTTCTTCAATGTGACCTATGTTTCTTCAATGTGACCTATGTTGCTGCCCCCGTATGTTTCTTCAATGTGACCTATGTTGCTGCCCCCGTATGTTTCTTCAATGTGACCTATGTTGCTGCCCCCGTATGTTTCTTCAATGTGACCTATGTTGCTGCCCCCGTATGTTTCTTCAATGTGATCTATGTTGCTGCCCCCGTATGTTTCTTCAATGTGACCTATGTTGCTGCCCTCGTATGTTTCTTCAATGTGACCTATGTTGGTGGCCTCGTATGTTTCTTCAATGTGACCTATGTTGCTGCCCCCGTATGTTTCTTCAATGTGACCTATGGTGCTGCCCCCGTATGTTTCTTCAACGTGACCTATGTTGCTGCCCCCGTGTGTTTCTTCAATGTGACCTATGTTTCTTCAATGTGATCTATGGTGCTGCCCCGTATGTTTCTTCAATGTGATCTACGTTGCTGCCCCCGTATGTTTCTTCAATGTGACCTATGTTGCTGCCCCCGTATGTTTCTTCAATGTGATCTATGTTGCTGCCCCCGTATGTTTCTTCAATGTGATCTATGTTGCTGCCCCCGTATGTTTCTTCAATGTGATCTATGTTGCTGCCCCCGTGTGTTTCTTCAATGTGACCTATGTTTCTTCAATGTGATCTATGGTGCTGCCCCGTATGTTTCTTCAATGTGATCTATGTTTCTTCAATGTGATCTATGTTTCTTCAATGTGATCTATGTTTCTTCAATGTGATCTATGTTGCTGCCCCCGTATGTTTCTTCAATGTGATCTATGTTGCTGCCCCCGTATGTTTCTTCAATGTGATCTATGGTGCTGCCCCGTATGTTTCTTCAATGTGACCTGTGTTGCTGCCCCCGTATGTTTCTTCAATGTGACCTATGTTTCTTCAATGTGATCTATGTTGCTGCCCCCGTATGTTTCTTCAATGTGACCTATGTTCCTGCCCCCGTATGTTTCTTCAATGTGACCTATGTTGCTGCCCCCGTATGTTTCTTCAATGTGACCTATGTTGCTGTCCCCGTATGTTTCTTCAATGTGACCTATGTTGCTGTCCCCGTATGTTTCTTCAATGTGACCTATGTTGCTGTCCCCGTATGTTTCTTCAATGTGACCTATGTTGCTGTCCCCGTATGTTTCTTCAATGTGACCTATGTTGCTGTCCCCGTATGTTTCTTCAATGTGACCTATGTTTCTTCAATGTGACCTATGTTGCTGCCCCCGTATGTTTCTTCAATGTGACCTATGTTGCTGCCCCCGTATGTTTCTTCAATGTGACCTATGTTGCTGTCCCCGTATGTTTCTTCAATGTGATCTATGTTGCTGCCCCCGTATGTTTATTCAATGTGATCTATGTTACTGCCCCCGTATGTTTCTTCAATGTGACCTATGTTGGTGCCCCGTATGTTTCTTCAATGTGACCTATGTTGGTGCCCCGTATGTTTCTTCAATGTGACCTATGGTGCTGCCCCCGTATGTTTCTTCAACGTGACCTATGTTGCTGCCTCCGTGTGTTTCTTCAATGTGACCTATGTTTCTTCAATGTGATCTATGGTGCTGCCCCGTATGTTTCTTCAATGTGATCTATGTTGCTGCCCCCGTATGTTTCTTCAATGTGACCTATGTTGCTGCCACCGTATGTTTCTTCAATGTGACCTATGTTGCTGTCCCTGTATGTTTCTTCAATGTGATCTATGTTGCTGCCCCCGTATGTTTATTCAATGTGATCTATATTGCTGCCCCCGTATGTTTCTTCAATGTGACCTATGTTTCTTCAATGTGACCTATGTTGCTGCCCCCGTATGTTTCTTCAATGTGACCTATGTTGCTGCCCTCGTATGTTTCTTCAATGTGACCTATGTTGCTGCCCTCGTATGTTTCTTCAATGTGACCTATGTTGCTGCCCTCGTATGTTTCTTCAATGTGACCTATGTTGGTGGCCTCGTATGTTTCTTCAATGTGACCTATGTTACTGCCCTCGTATGTTTCTTCAATGTGACCTATGTTGGTGGCCTCGTATGTTTCTTCAATGTGACCTATGTTGCTGCCCTCGTATGTTTCTTCAATGTGACCTATGTTGCTGCCCCCGTATGTTTCTTCAATGTGACCTATGTTGCTGCCCTCGTATGTTTCTTCAATGTGATCTATGTTGCTGCCCCCGTATGTTTCTTCAATGTGATCTATGTTGCTGCCTCCGTATGTTTCTTCAATGTGACCAATGTTGCTGCCCCCGTATGTTTCTTCAATGTGATCTATGTTTCTTCAATGTGACCTATGTTGCTGCCCTCGTATGTTTCTTCAATGTGATCTATGTTGCCGCCCTCGTATGTTTCTTCAATGTGATCTATGTTGCTGCCGTCGTATGTTTCTTCAATGTGACCTATGTTGCTGCCCCCGTATGTTTCTTCAATGTGATCTATGTTGCTGCCCTCGTATGTTTCTTCAATGTGATCTATGTCGCTGCCCCCGTATGTTTCTTCAATGTGATCTATGTTGCTGCCCCCGTATGTTTCTTCAATGTGATCTATGTTGCTGCCCCCCGTATGTTTCTTCAGTGTGATCTATGTTTCTTCAATGTGATCTATGTTGCTGCCCCCGTATGTTTCTTCAGTGTGATCTATGTTTCTTTAATGTGATCTATGTTGCTGCCCCCCGTATGTTTCTTCAGTGTGATCTATGTTTCTTCAATGTGATCTATGTTGCTGCCCCCGTATGTTTCTTCAATGTGATCTATGTTTCTTCAATGTGACCAATGTTGCTGCCCCCGTATGTTTCTTCAATGTGATCTATGTTTCTTCAATGTGACCTATGTCGCTGCCCTCGTATGTTTCTTCAATGTGATCTATGTTGCTGCCCTCGTATGTTTCTTCAATGTGATCTATGTTGCTGCCGTCGTATGTTTCTTCAATGTGACCTATGTTGCTGCCCCCGTATGTTTCTTCAATGTGATCTATGTTGCTGCCCCCGTATGTTTCTTCAATGTGATCTATGTTGCTGCCCCCCGTATGTTTCTTCAGTGTGATCTTTGTTTCTTCAATGTGATCTATGTTGCTGCCCCCGTATGTTTCTTCGATGTGATCTATATTCCTGCCCCCGTATGTTTCTTCAATGTAATCTATATTACTGCCCCCGTATGTTTCTTCAATGTGATCTATGTTTCTTCAATGTGATCTATATTCCTGCCCCCGTATGTTTCTTCAATGTGATCTATGTTTCTTCAATGTGATCTATGTTCCTGCCCCCCGTATGTTTCTTCAATGTGATCTGTTTCTTCAATGTGATCTATGTTCCTGCCCCCCGTATGTTTCTTCAATGTGATCTATATTCCTGCCCCCGTATGTTTCTGCAATGTGATCTATATTCCTGCCCCCGTATGTTTCTTCAGTGTGATCTATGTTTCTTCGATGTGATCTATATTCCTGCCCCCGTATGTTTCTTCAATGTGATCTATATTCCTGCCCCCGTATGTTTCTTCAATGTGATCTATGTTTCTTCAATGTGATCTATGTTCCTGCCCCCCGTATGTTTCTTCAGTGTGATCTATATCGATGCAATCCTCTCTCCACCACCACGTAGTTATGCGGTCGAGCTGTGTATGACGTTCTCTGGCAACCTGCTCCCTGTCTCTGCCTGGCCATGAACTCAAACATCCCCGTCATGTGACAGTATGTTACACAGTTAGACCTGCTGGACTGGATGTTGGCTGCATGTCCTTTACAGGACGACGCAATCATCCCCGGCATGTTTTGACTGTTTGTCATTTCTGGGCAGTTTTACGTTCAGTAGTTTGCCATTGCCTTCTGAACTACCGACGCTCATATCACTGTTTAAAAAAAAAAATCAGCACATGACGGTCTGCTTCTAACTGGATTACAGCTGATTTCGAACCCCAAATGCGGGATTCTGAAACGAGTTCGCTACCCCTCAGCCACAGTCGTTGGCGGACAGGATATGACGTGTTACACATTTTTAATCCTAACGTGGAAAATTCACAACAATAAACAAAAGAGTTAACTAACATCCTTGTAATAATTTAATCCGCGGAATAACGATGCAACACAACCATTTGGTATTTGATTCAGAATGCCCTTAACAAACTGATCTCAGTGTATAATTAGTAATCAATGGGGGAAACGGTGAGAACAGTGTGGATGGCATTTCCAGTTGTGATTAGTGCCGCATCTAAGTGATATTCCCGTACCGTCGTACACGCCCCTAGAAACGCTAAGTTTGGACTGGTATACAGTGTATTTAGATATTGATGTTCAGTGAGTATTCTTAAGTTATTTAATTACTGAAGTACATGGTGTATTATATCGGGTCTGCTACTGTGAAAATTTAATGGTCAATGTCTGGATCCTAGTAGAGACTGCTTGCAATTCTACAAGAAATAGAAATAGGACAGTAAGGTAGCAGTGAATGATGTGTGTGTGTGTGTGTGTGTGTGTGTGTGTGTGTGTGTGTGTGTGTGTGTGTGTGTGTGCGCGTGCGTGTGTGTGTGTGTGTGTGGGGGGTGTATGTATCATCATCATCAAGTGCCGTGCCGACTGGCGTAGGTGTTCATGGCTCTCCACAGATCTCGGTCTTTGGTTTTCTGGATCACCTCTGCCGTTGATATTCCTCCATGCCATCGTCGCATTCCATCCAGCTTCATTTATCGTGACCTGCCTATGCCTCTCTTACCCCTCGATCTTTCCAGCTGTCACGATGTTCTCCAACATTGAAGCGTCCAAAAATTCCTGCAGCTTAACAGCGACTATATTCTCTAAAACCTTCCCAAATGTATTTTGAAGGGTGATGATCCTAAAGCCGCTAAGCTTTGAATGATCCTTGAATGGTTTCGGGAGAGGGATGAGATAGCTGTGCACCCAATCCCGCGGTACTGACGCTGTCCTAATGCTCTGATTAAAGCAGCCGGCCATCTCCTTCAGGTCTACATCGCTCAAAGCCTTCATGTGGCCATACCTGACACCATCAGGCCCTGGTGCCGTGTCTTTTGCCTGTTTCAAAATATGTTTAACATCTTCAACCCGTATGAGGTCTTCATAAGGCATATTCTCCATTGTGCCAGATAATTCCACTCTAACTGCATCCCTGGTATCCGCATCATTATGATTGGTCTGCTCTAAAAATGTCTGGAGAAACGCCTCCCCTTTCTCCTTGTCTGTTGTCACGCGTACACCATCCTCTTTATAATTGTTCCCACTGTCATAGGCCGATCTTTTCTTTGCATTTGTCTGTGAAGTTTCCAGAATTTATGCAGTGTTTTATCACCTCCAATCTCCTTCATAAAACATTCCCATTTTACTTTCTTGGCCTCTGCAGCACATCGCTTGAAAGCCTCCACCTTGTCTTTCTTGTCATTTTCCGCTGTGTCCACTTCCTCTCGTGAGCTTCGGGGTGTCTGTCGCAATTCCCTTAGCTGCTTCACTGCAGCTCTCTTTGCTTTCCACGCATTGTCTACTTCTGGGGTCCACCATGGGGGCTGCAAAAAGGGAGTTTTAACAGTCCTGTTGCATGCCTCCTGTCTGAGGCGTCCAAGAAGGCTGTCGGTCCACTCATACCGTTGCTCTTTGGTTAACAACTCTGTATGTACATTCACCATTTGTTTATGAGCTGCGCATGCGCATGAGACACCTAGCGCCACCTAACGAACGGGAATATAAAGTTCGATGTTGCTGTCATCTAATGACACGTGTAGAAAACACCAACTACGAGGGTAAGTTAATAAGTAAGTCACAAATGGCTGTAGAAAAATAACTAAATATGATAAAAACTTGAAACAAGTTTATTTTTATACATACATTGTCCCTTTATTTCTCAACATAATTTCCACCAATACTGATGCACTTATCCCATCCTTTTATCAGTCCTCCGAAACCGGCTCCATAGAACTGCGTGCTCTGTTTTCTAAACCACGTGTTCACTTCACATTCAACTTCAGCGTCATTCGCGAAATGTCTCCCGCCAAGGTGGGTTGTCGGTGTTTATTCTGACAAATGTTTGTCCCGTAAAGCGGTGCATAGCTGGGTAGAAAACGTTACGACGGCGAGTCAATAGGTAAGTCACACAGTTCTGTGGGATGGCCGGTAAATGAAAACAAAGCACCCAGTTCTATACAGCCGGTTTGGAAGGACTGATATAACTAAATAAATAACAAATATATATATATAAACTGGTTTCAAGTTGTTATGTTGTGTAGTTATTTTTCTACACCATTTGTGACTTACTTATTAACTTACCCTCGTACATTTACCTGCCATCCCACAGAACTATGTGATTTACTTATTGACTCGCCCCCATTCACTTCATCCAGTGGGTTTGAAAGTTTGGAACCGTGAGTTCTGTGATGGCTGGCTAGACCTATTTTGATTCGAAATGTTCTTTGACAATGTGGGCAAAGAATGCTTGACGTTCCAGGAGGAGGTTCTTTTGTGTCCAGCCTTTTTTTTTTTTTTTTTTTTTTCACAGCTCTTGTTTGCTTCACAAGTGACTACACCCTTGCGTAATGATGAACGCCACGAATTTTGATCTTTGGAAGCAGTCTCCCAATTGTCCGAAAGCTTTTAGTGAGATCTTCAGAGCGTCTTTAAAGCGTTTCCTCTGGCCGCCATGGGGGAGTTTAGCACAGTGCAGCTCACCGTAAACAATATGTTTATGGAGCTTGTGAGTCAAGTGACCAGCCCAGCGAATCTGATTCTTCATTAGTGCAATGTGGATACTGGGCATGGGCGCTCTTTCTAGGACTTCAGTGTCTGTGATCTTGTTTTGCCATTTAATCGTCAATAGCTTCCTAAGGCAGACTGTGGGGAAGTGGTTTGATTTCCTGGCGTGTCGCTGAGATAGCAGGAGATGGCAACATAGTGGACGGATTGGCGGTAGCTGCTTGAGGACCCCTGCTACAATGGGAGACGAAGGCAGCAGAAGACGACCACGACGAGGACAAAATGTTATATAAGAGTGGGCGGTAATTCTATACACATCTAAGTGGTTAAGCATGATGGTCCATGGCGGTTAGCCAAACACTTGATGATGATGAAGAATATGACAATTGAACTCGGAATGTCCTAGCTTCCCTTTCAATGTTTCATATCCTTTGATGACGTTGTGATCAACCCCAACTTACTCCCAATTACCAATTTACTCCCAATTATAAATGGAGTAAACTTAAGGAAACTATTTATAAAACAGCGGTAGGGGTTTACGGCACTGTGGATCATAAGAGGCAGGACTGGTTTGCGGCAAACAGCCAGATACTGCAGCCCTTGATTGATAAAAAGAAGATAGCTCTCTTAAGAAACAAGGAAAGACCAACGCGTAACACTCTGAGTGAGCTGAAGCAAGCGAGGAAGGATGTACAAAAGGCTGTCAGGCAGTGTGCGAATGACTATTGGATCAAGTTATGTGAGTCCATTCAAATCGTAAGTGATAAGGGAAACATCAGAAGCATGTATGAAGGGATAAAGAAAGCCTGTGGTCCAATGATCAAAAGAAGTGCACCGCTGAAAACCTTGACTGGAGAAAACATCACTGATAAGAAACAGCAGATGGATAGATGGGTCGAGCACTATTTAGAGCTTTACTCAAGTGAGACCAAGCTGGCGGATGATGCCCTCAACGCCATAGAGGCCCTGCCAACTCTTGACCACCTGGACACACTTCCCACTATAACAGAAGTTAAGTGTGCTATAAATGAGCTTGCATCTGGCAAGGCTCCAGGTAAGGATGGGATTCCAATAGAGGTGATCAGGAGTGGGCAAGACACCCTCGCTCTACAGATCCACAAGCTAATAGAGCTATGCTGGCGAGAAGGACAAGTCCCACAGGATTTCAAAGATTCAAACATCATAACGCTGTACAAGAACAAGGGAGATCGGAGCGACTGCAACAACTATAGGGGTATCTCACGTCTGTGTATTGTTGGGAAAGTATTTGCCAGAATTGTCCTGCGCAGACTTCAAGTCCTGGGAGATCAAGTCTACCCCGAATCACAGTGCGGCTTCCGTCAGAACCGGTCTACCATTGATATGATATTCTCATTGCGACAGATGCAAGAAAAATGCCGGGAACAAAATCAGCCACTGTTTATTGCGTTCATCGACCTCACAAAGGCATTCGATTTGGTCAGTCGTGAGGGTCTGTTCAAAGCACTAAAGAAGATTGGCTGTCCACCAACTCTTCTGTCCATTGTGGAATCGTTCCACACAGGCAAGAAGGGTATAATCAAGTTTGATGGCTCAACTTCAGAAGAGTTTGAAATCAAGAGTGGAGTTAAGCAAGGTTGTGTACTATCCCCCACCCTCTTTGGGATATACTTTTCACTTCTACTGAAATATGCCTTTCGTGATCAGGATGACGGTATATACATTCACTCACGCTCAGATGGTGGCCTCTATAATGCTCAGAGATTGAAGGCCAAGACCAAAATTAGCAGGGTACTAATCAGAGAGTTGCTTTTTGCGGATGATGCTGCGATTACGACCCACTCTGAGGAAGAATAACAACATCTACTATCTGCATTCTCCAATGCTTGTTCTGAATTTGGTTTAACAATTAACAAAAAGAAGACACAGATTATGTCACAAGGTGCACATGGTGTACCATCAATCTTTATTGACGACGCCGAACTGGAGATAGTAGACCATTTTACATATCTAGGGTCAGAGGTAAATAGCAAATTATCCCTGGATCAGGAAATCAACAACAGGATTGGCAAGGCAGCGACAACAATGAACATGTTAGCAAAAAGAGTCTGGGAGAACAGGAAGCTTACTGCCAAAACAAAAGTCCTCGTCTACCAAGCCTGTGTCCTTAGTACTCCTCTTTATGGCAGTGAAACCTGGACAACTTACTCACGCCAAGAGAAACGTTTAAACAGCTTTCATATGCGGTGTCTGCGAAGAATACTTGGTATTAAGTGGCAAGACAAAATCACAAATACTGAAGTATTGGAAAGATCAGGTTGTGTGACGGTGTATTCCATGCTCAGTCTTCGTAGACTTAGATGGATAGGACACGTTAGGAGGATGGATGATGGTAGAATACCAAAGGACATCTTTTTTGGTGAATTACAGACGGGTAGGAGATCTCAGGGTCGGCCTCTACTACGATACAAAGATGTGTGTAAGCGGGACATGATTGATACAGGCATTGATAATGCACAATGGGAGCACGTCGCCGCTGAACGTGTTGCATGGAGGGCAACTATCAGAAATGGAATAAAGACAAAGGAGAAAATGATTGCAGATAAAGCACACGCAGAGCGTGAGAGACGTAAGATGGTGCAAAATGGTGGAAATGAATATGTTTTCACATGCACCTACTGTGGGCAAACATTTGCAGCAAGAATTGGCCTTACCAGCCACACTCGCCACCGCCATGGATCGTAGTTATTGCCATATGACAGTTATTTAAGCCTTTTTGAAGCACAATGTACCAAACTATCGTCTGTCAAGACGGAAAGGTGCCAATGATCAACCCCAACTCCAGATTTAATATCTAGACATTTTTACGTACAGTAGTTTGCCATTGCTTTCTTATCGAGTAGTTACTGAAGTCCAACTGACCGGGTGTAGGGGTTGATCCCACACCGTCAGTGCACCGGAAGTTTAAGAGCTAGAGCACCCTTATATCGATACCTTCAACTGTTGCATGTTCTTGCAGGGCGTTTCAATTAACCCCAACACCAGGTTGATTAACTAGACAAGTTTACGTTCAGTAATTTGCTGAACAACGCATACATGCCTTTGAATATAAATGTTGCAGACGGGTTCTAAGAATATCTTGGATATAGAAAATAAACAATGCATCCGCACAACAAGATCTGAATGTTGAAGACGGTTGGCTGATAAAGCCGATAAAACAAAGAAAATTTAAATATTTTGGTCACTTGAAACGTTGTGAAAGTTTGGAGAGCACAATAACGGAGGGGTATATGCCCGGGAAGAGAGGAAGAGGAAGGCCAAAGAGAAGATGGGTGCAAGATGTGGCGGATGATCTCCAGATGGGTGTACGGGACGCTGGACATCTTGCTTATGACTGAGAAGTTTCCGGAAGGTTGTTATGGGAGCGATGTTTTGCAAAAGACATGCTACTGAATGAATGAATGAATGAATGAATGAATGAATACATTAAGGAAAGAATGAGTTTGCCATTGCTCTCTGAACGAGAAGTCACCTTCGAAGCACAACTGATTGATGTAGAGGGGCTGATCTCCTTACCCCACCGCCTACAGCCTTCAATAATCAATTTAACCCTTCTAACCACGAGTTCAAACAAGCAGCCGTCTGGAACAAAGTGGGTTAAGTGAACCTCTCCGACTCACCGTCGCGTCGATACCAGCACGCTATAATCTCACTCGACTATGGCACAAGAAAACATCAATACACAGCTTGAGCTAAAAACAAAACATCTGGCAGATTGTTTACCACACCTGCACATGTTTTGACACCGACTTTGTGGGTGAGTTCTCCACGACGCACGGATTTCTCTAGTTAAATATAGATGTGGCAGCCGTACCGTTCGATGCCGCAGTGCAGAGTACAACATAGTCTCGAATAAAACCGTTGAGAATATAGCAAATATATAGCAAATCTGAGTGCGCTTATAGTGTCGCACATTATTGATGATCTGGGGGTTTTCAACATTTTGTTAACTGAATTACATTGCTGGCTCTCTCTCTCTCTCTCTCTCTCTCTCTCTCTCTCTCTCTCTCTCTCTCTCTCTCTCTCTCTCTCTCTCTCGCTCTCTCTCTCTTTCGCTCTCTCTCTCTCTCTCTCTCTCTCTCTCTCTCTTCGCTCTCTCTCTCTTTCGCTCTCTCTCTCTCTCTCTCTCTCTTTCGCTCTCTCTCTCTTTCGCTCTCTCTCTCTCTCTTTCGCGCGCTCTCTCTCTCTCTTTCGCGCTCTCTCTCTCTCTCTCTCTCTCTCTGCCGGTGTTACCCAATCTCTCTCTGTCTCTCTGATTCACTTAGGTCTCTCTCTCTCTCTCTCTCTCTTTCGCTCTCTCTCTCTTTCGCTCTCTCTCTCTCTCTTTCGCGCGCTCTCTCTCTCTCTTTCGCGCTCTCTCTCTCTCTCTCTCTCTCTGCCGGTGTTACCCAATCTCTCTCTGTCTCTCTGATTCACTTAGGTCTCTCTCTCTCTCTCTCTCTCTCTTTCTCTCTGCCAGACAGCTTAGCCCTTTCTCTATGTGTCTGCCTCTCTCTACTTCTTACTACTTATTTTACAGTCGAACTCTCTCTCTCTCTCTCTCTCTCTCTCTCTCTCTCTCTCTCTTTCGCGCTCTCTCTCTCTTTCGCTCTCTCTCTCTCTTTCGCTCTCTCTCTCTCTCTCTCTCTTTCGCTCTCTCTCTCTCTTTCGCTCTCTCTCTCTGCCGGTGTTACCCAATCTCTCTCTGTCTCTCTGATTCACTTAGGTCTCTCTCTCTCTCTCTCTCTCTCTCTCTCTCTCTCTCTCTCTCTCTCTTCTCTCTGCCAGACAGCTTAGCCCTTTCTCTATGTGTCTGCCTCTCTCTACTTCTTACTACTTATTTTACAGTCGAACTCTCTCTCTCTCTCTCTCTCTCTCTCTCTCTCTCTCTCTCTCTCTCTCACTATCAGATATATATATATATAAAACCTGCTGTTTCCTGATAAAATCTAGCGCTGCTATAGCCCCAACTTTCGCCCTATCAGAAGTAAGAAGTAAATTACGATATTACGCGACTTAAGGCACATCGGGCACATGAAGGTAGAGCCATCTATTTGAAGCTGGGTCGACCAGGATCCCACGACAAATTGTCACAAAACTGAGGGGGATCGACCACTTGACCAACGGACCGAAAGGCCAGCGAGCTAGCCACTGGGCTACGGCGGCTCCCTGAAGAGAACTGCTGGAAGGAAACGTGACGCACAAGACCCTCTGTGGACAGCAATCACCTTCAAATGGACATATACTATTTATGGAAGACTCAGTCATCATAATCAGCTTGTGCCATGCTGATAAGCGTTTGCGGTCATGTTTCGCCATCTCAGCCGATCTGATGTTCTGCAAGTGAAAGCAAAAAGTTTTTTCTACTCTTTCTAATGTTTTGTGTAGTTAATGAAGGGAAGACGTAGGTCTTTGTTTGCTGGCCCTTGTGTAAAGTGTACTATAGTTTAGTTACAGCCGGCATAATCTAGGTCGACGTGACAGCATAATAGTGCACACTTCAAGAGAAGTCTGTCATGTTCAAGGTTATTCAATCTGTGGACTATTAAGTGTTTCGGGACACATGACGTCATCACAGGCGCCACGGTTGCACAGTGATTAGCGCAGTTACTTACCAAAACAATGGCTATGGTTCAAGTTTAACCAGGTATCTAGCCAGCAGATGTTGGGCCAACGGAACGAAAATGCGACAGGACTCGAGGATTAGAAGATAGTAAACTGCAATTAAAATCGTCAAAAGTAAAGACTCGGGGTATTGCAAAACTATCTCAGTCATAATGTCTGATGGAAGGTGCCTTGAACAGATTAGAACAAGAATCGCTATGGCACAGGTAACTTTTTGCTGACCAATAAAAACATGCCAATTGCAACTTGAATAAAGTATTGAATTGCTACATAGAACCTGTACTTGTGTATGGATGTGAAACGTGGACAACGAGCAGACAAGCTGAAAAACATCTAAAGGCAGTGGAGACGCGGTTTCTGGGGATAATTGAAAGAATACCATGGACAGACAGAAAAACTAATGAACAAGTCCTACAAGAAGCAAATGAAAACTGTATACTGATTAGAGAAATTAGGCAGTCAAAATTGTTTGGGGACGTTATGGGAAGAAATAATCACCACAACTTGGTGACAACGGCAAGATCGAGGTGAAAAGAACAGGGCAGAATAGTAAATATCTGGATGGCTTGGCCACATGGCATGGTCGAGACAAGAGCACAAAACTGATCCACGACTCTGGTGATCGTGTGAGATGTCAAGACATGACAGCCTACGTTGATCGGCATGACACATGATGATGACTCCAAAAGTAGACATGTCCCGTACTGCCAAGTTTTAACGTTAAACGTTGTGGAGGGGAACAGCTGACGTTTCAGCACCTTTAGTTGTGAAGCGTAATTCTCGAGCAACAGATTTTGGAACAAATAAATTCCCTACCGGTTTGCCAGACCAGTCGTTGGTTCATTACTGAAAAAATAGCCATTAAAGCAGGTATAAACATCACAGCTGTGCAAATGATTTCAGAAAGTCTGGATGGCTTAAACAATAACAAGAAACTTAAGGGAATAACTGGCAAAGGGGCCAAACGTTGAACGTCTATAGCAGTACGGCATTGGCAGAGGGATGGCGTTATTGTCAAGGCACCGAGAAATATTACGCAGCTTTGTTCTGGGATGATGAAAGAGACCCACAGACAAACATCTAGGAAAGTACAGGCATATTTCTCACAGAACACATACTGCACTTGCAAGACATGACGTAAAACAACAGTACCGCAAAGTACTCAATAAAGAAGAATAATATGTCGGAGATTTTCTCTGGCCACTACTCACAACTCCGATGGTCTGATAAACATGACGTACAAAAACAGTACTGCAAAAAAGGGAAATTAACTCATCACTTGATATCATTTCCCTGGACTACGCTTCTGACAGCCTTGATTGGGAGTCTCTATAGGGATTGAAGAATCATTATCCAATTTCTCCAGAGCTCATTAGCTGGATACGACAACTAAAGAAAACATGCAATTAGTTTCTCGCAAAGGAAAACTAACCGAAGCATTGAAATAAATAACAGGAAAGAGGAAGGTTCGTTATCTATATCTTTACAGGTAGGTCAGCATGGCGGAATGGATTAGGGCGCTCGCTCTTAAACACCCGGTGTGCTAATGCCGAGATAGCGGGTTCAACTCCTACAACAGTCAGCTGCACTAAAATACTGACTTCTCGTCCTTGACTTGCTGATGTAAATTACAAGTACCTCAGAAGTCGCAGTATGTTCGCCTGATGGCGAGGGACATTGGTATTAGAGAAAGCTAATCCACATGGAAAAATTAGTCCAGTGCACTACAGTAGTAACGCGTGTATGCACTACGCTTGAGTTAAAAGCGAGCCAACGCACCAACAACAAAAATACCACTGCGGTACTTCCACGGACGTCCAGTATTTGGCTCCTTTGCCAAATATTCTCTACAAGTCCTACTGGCTATGAGATGGATGGGCAACGATGAACCCCAGTGAACTTAGGCTAAGCAGCTTCGCAAGTGACTGGTTCCTTCCATCTCAAACTGGAAATCAAAGTAAAATTCAAGAATATTTGTGCGAAAATACGAATTCTAGGTTCGAAAAGGTATCATCGTTATTATGTTATGTCATGCCGATAAGCATGGGCAGTGATGTTTCACCATCTCACCCGATGACCTGAGTCTTCGATCCGGTCGTAGTTCTTGTCCAGAATATGCCTTTTGGCCCAAACCATTAAGATATTTATCGGTATGCCTCCCCTTTCTCTTTTCCCATCAATTTTACCAGCTGTAACTAAGATTTCTAGTTTATACCTCTTGACAATAATACAACAAATAAAAATGACTAATTCTAAGTCAAAATTTTTATAACCAATTTTCGGTTTGAATTAATTTCTTGTAGGATTTAGGAACATTACAGAGAGAAGACAAATGTTTATTAACATTTTAAGCAATAAAATTATGGCTGCGGAAGTTAATGATTAATTAATCGATTAACCGTTAATTTTATTTGACAATTAATTTTTTTTTTTACGATTAATCGAAAACTTTTCTCCCATCACTTATACAAATGAACCGAATGTCGAAAAATTGTCCGACATTTTAAACATAGTGCTGCAAACACAATCGAGTTGCAAAATTGTACTGAGTCACCATTGTGTAAGCTGCAGCAAGATGTACCAATAAGATGGAACAGTATTTTTTTTATTATGCTATAGAATCTTCTACAGGCCAGAGGAGCATTAACTGTCTTCATGTAAGATGAAAATAAGCAATACAAAGGTCCAAAACTGTCAGATTAAGATTGGGAGAAGATTTCGAAATATGTCAAAGTTTTGGACTTATTCTGTCAGACCACGGTCCTGCTTGGCGGTCAAGATTTTGTTTCATGTAGCTGTGTATTGCCACTGCTATCATCGTTGACAAAGCATATGACTGTACACGGTGATGATCCGGGCTACATAGCTAAATTTAAGGCAGCATCTTTTAACGACTTCAGTGAACGTGTAGCTAATATGACAAATATTGAAATACTACAAATTGCAGCAGCATTTGATCCACGCTACAAATATCTGAAGTGTTTGTCAAAAGATGCAAAAGAACGAAATTGGTCACGTATTGAACAACAAAATAGCAGTTGATGTTCACGAGGAGCAGATGGAGACTGCTGCAATGAATGATACTGACATTGACAATGAAACTATATGTGAACCAAATGAAAAGCGCATTAAGTTAATGGAGTCTGAAATGGAAGAGAAAGTTGCTGAATCGATTGCCCCTCTACAAAGGTGGAAACTTAATAAACATTGATATCCAAAATTGGCATTCCGTGCCAAGACCATTCTGTACATACCGGCTACCTCAGTTCCATGTAAATGATTGTTCAGCTCTGCAGGTTATTTTGTTAAAAAGACGAGCTCGTCACTTGAACCAAATACTGTCAACATACTCGTCTGTTTGCATAGTTGGCTATTAGATGACATATCCAGGCGAACCTTCTGGCCTAGAGAGACAACAGTGGAAGATAAACTTTATGGACCGCTGAATGAACTAAAAAAGACTGTTAGATTCATACAAGAGACGACATTGCAGTTGTAGACATGTTTCAAGCGAACGAAAGAAGAAGAAGAAGAAGATGACATATGAACAAGACAATCCAGTGTTATTTCGATTTTTCACAAATATTACTATAATGTGAGTTATGTGACTATAAATGTTTTGCTTTAATCGAAATTAACTATTAATTCATCGTTAATTTTTCAAAAGTTAACTATTAATTTTAAATGAATCGGTCGCAGCTCTAAATAAAATTCATTCAAATTCTGGCTAGAAATATAGTGTACATTCTGACGAACCATAGGCAAGTCTGTGACACAGTTTCATAATGTCACCCCAATCTCACGTACACGGGAAATAAGGTGCCATATATAACACTTATTACCGTGTTATCTATTACAAACGCCAGATGCGCGGCTAATGTCGCGTGTCTCGTCCCACCAAAAGCACTCTGACGGTAATGACATAGTGTTGTCTGCGAGAGTCAAGAGTTTTCTGAGACTTGATAAATTAGAGAACTTGGTGAGCTGACAATTTTCCTTTCTTTACTGCTGTTGGTAAGATAGACTGTTTTCTACGGCTGTTACTGCCGATTTTACTGCTGCTGTTACTACTACGAATACAGGGTGTATTTGTAACGACTGCAGTGTTTGAAAATATTGCCGGTCCAAGTTTTGTATTTACCTATTATGTTGCATGAACTTTACAGAGGGTGAATACAAAACTTGGACCGGCAATATTTTCAAACACTGCACAGTCATTAAAAGTACACCCTATATTATACTGCTATTGCTGCTGATGTTGCTGCTGCTGCCTTTGCCCTGGTCACTATCAATATTATTGTGGCGCATATATAACCGATGATACCTACTCAGAAACCATTTTTATAAAACCCTTGAACCGTTAGGGCTGTAACACTGATGATAACTGGTGACATTACCACATGGACATTGCCCACAGCTGTTAACTTACTGTTATCTATAATTTGTCCCTAAGCAGTTTCCTCCTACAGGTCTGCGATATGACAGGGCCATCACATGTTGCAGGCCTGCAGTCATGGATGAATAGGTGGTCAAGCTTTCCCTCAATTAACAGGCGACGAGTCCAGGCGTCTAACCCTCGTCCGAGTGCTCAAGACACCAGCGCAGCTACCTATGAACTTCGCCAACAGGCCACCCTTTATTTTTATATACTTTATCTGTATTAGATGGTCGAGTTGGGGAAAAAAGGGGGTGCGTGTGTGTGTGTAGAGAGAGAGAGCTGAGGCTGAAAGGTTGAGGTCTCCGCCTCAGGCACAGAAGGCACCGGTTCGATACCAGAATAAGCTGGGAATGATTCCAAGAACCATTGGTGCCTGATGATATCACAACCCCCCCCCCCCCCCCGATCTCTTGGGTAGTGGGGTCGGGTACCTAGCCTTCTCGCCTTGTGGAGACAAACAGGCGGTCCCGTGTGCAAGTTATAAATGCTGCGGAAACTGAAAATATCAAAAGAGTAGGCCGTAATACCGCTGAGCTGGCAACATGATTAGGACAGGAAATCTACCAAAGGGTAAGATTGAGCCCGTTACCTTGGATGGAATCTGTCTAGAGGAAGTTAACTGTTCAAAAAGGCCTGCCCAAGTCGGACATACTGACCTGTGAGGTGCACAACCAGGTGTGAAGCACTCACACCGGAAGATGAACGAAGAGGAGGGAGAAGATGATCAAGAGGTACAATCTACTGATCTCTGTTGGGGAAGAGGCGCCCGTCGTTAGCCAAGTCAAGTTGCAATTACCGGTCTGTCCAAATCTTTCACACGTGTACCCATAGTTTTGTCACGCGTACCCATATTTTTTACACGCGTACCCATATTTTTGACACATGTACCCATATTTTTTACACGCGTACCCATAGTTTTGACACGCGTACCCATAGTTTTGACACATGTACCCATGTTTTTTACACGCGTACCCATATTTTTAACACGCGTACCCATAGTTTTGACATGTGTACCCATAGTTTTGACACGTGTACCCATAGTTTTGACACGTGTACGCATATTTTTTTTTACATGTGTACCCATATTTTTGACACGTAAACGCTCTCTATTGTTTTCCCTCTGCTCTACTTCTATGTCAGTGATGTTTTCTCATCTCATCTCATCTCATCTCATCTCATCTGATCAGGTTCTACCTTGCGGTGTCGAGGTGAAGTATAAACAGCGGGAGAATGCCCGCTTATGGGCTTCATGTATCGATTTTCCCACGGACTCTGTTATTCCCTGCGTCCATCGTTTACGTGGTCGGCCTCTTCCTCTACTTCCCTCTGGTCTGTACATCATTGCTTGTTGTGGTATACTGTTAGTTGGTACCCTACTTGCATGGCCAAACCATTTGTCTTGCTGCCTTCTAATAAAATCTAGTGCAGCTACAACCCCCACTTTAGTCCTGATTTCTTCATTTCTGATCTTATCTTTTCTTGATACATTGAGTATTCTTCTCGGGAATCTCATTTCTGTTGTCATTTTTCTTTTCTCTCTTTTTCTGTCATTGTCCAGGTTTGGCATTGGTAACATAGAGTTGGTAGGAAGATTGTGTTGTAAAGTTCTTTCTTAGTAGTTATTGATACATGTTTGTTCTTTAGTATTGGTGCCATTTGTCCAATGAGTTGGTTTGCCTTATTGCATCTATTTTCGATCTCGTCTTCTGATCTGCCATTTGATAATATTATACTTCCTAGGTACTTGAAGCCGGTCTCTCTGGCTGTGGGGTTACAACACTTTCTCTCTGCAATCCCGTTTATCACGCAGAGTCTCGCAGCGGAGCGAGAACTGAGGTGGTTCGACCCCCGCTCGTGACTTGCGGATACTGAGCCGGCCGCTCAGAAAGCAATGGCAAACTACTGAGCGTAATCTTGCCAAGAGATCAACAGACAGCTGAAAGATGCTGCTGTTGACAGCTAAGTCCTGTAAAAGGATACGCAAAAAACAATGTAGGTACTTGAAACTCTTTACGTGTTTCAAGGGATGTTCGTTTAGATGAATCGTTGTTGTTTTATCTTCTTTAGCTATAGTCAATACCTCTGTTTTACTTGTGCTACTTTTCATGTTATGTTCCCCACACATTTCATTTAGACTATTCATGTGGTCTTGTAATTCAGCTTCTGATTTTGCTATTAGTCCTTGGTCGTCCGCAAACAGGAGTTCTCTAATGGTTAGATTTTCAGATGGTTCTTCTTCTGTGTTCTCGTCATACGGTGTTCTTGTGGTCTCTGTTTGGCTGGTTTCTTTACATATGTTGTCTATATATATTATGAACAAGAGAGGGGACAGCTCACAACCCTGTCGTACTCCGGATCTTATGATGTTGAGGTATACTGTTAGTTGGTAATCTAGTTATAAGGCCAAACCATTTAACTTGCCATTTCCTGATAAAATCTAGCGCTGCCATAGCCCCAACTTTTGCCCTATAAGAAGTAAGAAGTAAATTACGCTATTACGCGATTTAAGGCGCATTGAGCACATGAAGGAAGAGCCATGTCGGTATAGATCAATCGCAGTCGGTGCATGCTGTGATCAGTATCACTCCGGCCGAATTAACTTCCCAAGGCACTAATTGTAGTTTGTGTGCACCTGGGCGGCCATGTCAATGTAACAACATTCGCCGGGATTCGGATTCGGATTCGAAACTGACCACTGGGCCGGAAGGCGAGCGTCTATCCACAACGCAAAAGGTGCTGTTTCGCTCCATGAGTGTGCATCAATACGTAATTACTGTTGTATAATGTATGAATTGCCGTCTCCGTGGCTAATGACTTACGGACGCGATTAGTAAGCCCGCTTACCCGCGTTCGAAACACATATGCGACCGATTTGGCAGCAGACCGCATTGCGCTGGGTTTTAACGTGTTGGTATGGGAGCCGTTCGTTCAGAAAGCAATGGCAAACTACTGTTCGTGAACTTGCCAAGACATCAACAACAGTAGTAAATATGATATGCTGGGGGGGGGGGGGTGTATGAATCGGAACAGATAAAATATGAAAGGTTAAATAATAAGAGCATACATGTGCAACATATAGGCGCAAAAATTGGCCATGTATCAAATCAGCAGAATGTCACATAATCGCCTTTGAATTTAAGTATTACAGAAGTGTACTAAACATTTATTGAATATAAGTGTTACAGAAGTGTACTAAACATTCATTGGAAATAAGTGTTACAGAAGTGTACTAAACATTCATTGGAAATAAGTGTTACAGAAGTGTACTAAACATTCATTGAATATAAGTGTTACAGAAGTGTACTAAACATTCATTGGAAATAAGTGTTACAGAAGTGTACTAAACATTCATTGAATATAAGTGTTACAGAAGTGTACTAAACATTCATTGAATTTAAGTATTACAGAAGTGTACTAAACATTTATTGGATATAAGTGTTACAGAAGTGTACTAAACATTCATTGAATTTAAGTATTACAGAAGTGTACTAAACATTTATTGGATATAAGTGTTACAGAAGTGTACTAAACATTCATTGAATTTAAGTATTACAGAAGTGTACTAAACATTTATTGGATATAAGTGTTACAGAAGTGTACTAAACATTCATTGAATATAAGTGTTACAGAAGTGTACTAAACATTCATTGAATATAAGTGTTACAGAAGTGTACTAAACATTTATTGGATATAAGTGTTACAGAAGTGTACTAAACATTCATTGGAAATAAGTGTTACAGAAGTGTACTAAACATTCATTGGAAATAAGTGTTACAGAAGTGTACTAAACATTCATTGAATATAAGTGTTACAGAAGTGTACTAAACATTCATTGAATTTAAGTATTACAGAAGTGTACTAAACATTCATTGAATATACGTGTTACAGAAGTGTACTAAACATTTATTGGATATAAGTGTTACAGAAGTGTACTAAACATTCATTGGAAATAAGTGTTACAGAAGTGTACTAAACATTCATTGGAAATAAGTGTTACAGAAGTGTACTAAACATTCATTGAATATAAGTGTTACAGAAGTGTACTAAACATTCATTGAATATAAGTGTTACAGAAGTGTACTAAACATTCATTGGAAATAAGTGTTACAGAAGTGTACTAAACATTCATTGGAAATAAGTGTTACAGAAGTGTACTAAACATTCATTGAATATAAGTGTTACAAAAGTGTACTAAACATTTATTGGAAATAAGTGTTACAGAAGCGTATTAAACATTTGTTTTATATGTGTTACAAAAGTGTATTAAACATGGCGATAGCTTTGCGGGACGCGATTCGTAACGCCGCTTACCAGCGTTTGAAACACAGCGGCGACCGATTTGGCAACAGACCGTGTAGCGCTGGTATTAACGTGTTGGTATGGGAGCCGGTTGTTTATAAGGCAGTGCCAACTTCTGAACGTAAAAAACTTGTCAGTACATCAACAACGGCAGTAATATGCTAGTGTTGACTGCAACGTCCTGTAGGGGATATGCAACTCTAAAAAAAAAAATTAAACATTCAATGGAAGGAAAGCATTTTTTTTTTGTTCTCTCGCTTTGAATTCATGTGTAGTCCACACATGTGCAATTACTTTTAGTGCACTGGACTGATTTTTGTGTGTCGATTAGCTTTCCCTATTACCAGTGTCCCTCGCCATGAGGCGACCCACTCCAACTTTAGATTAGTTGTAATTTACATCCCCAATTCAAGGACGAGAAGTCAACATTTTAGTCCAACTGACCAGTGTAGGGATTGAATCCGCTACCTCAGCATCAGCACACCGGAAGTTTAAGAGCGAGCGTCGTTATCCATTCGGCCATGGTGACCTCGAAACAAATATGTCAAACAAGATCTCAATATTGAAGGTATTAGGACAAACACAACTAAGGACAATGAAGTATGTGTGAGATGTCAGATGACAGGAGAGTGTCACAGCTAATGATTGATGAAAGCATGTGTACCGGCGAGGAGACAGCAGGCCAGAACTGCAACTTGATTGGATTCAAGGTGAGATTTAAAAGAATTTACACACGACAACAGAGGTGAGTCATTTGGCTTACAATAGAGGGACATTCGACAGACTGTTGTGTGTGTGTGTGGGTGTGTGTGTGGGTGGGGTGGGGGGAGGGGGGCACGGAATGCTTATATGTGTTTGTGTGTGAATTAAAGGAGGAAGGGGTGTGGAGTGGCTTAGAGGTACGACATTCATGCAAACCGGGTACACAGACCGGGTACACTACACAGACCGGATTCACTGCACAGACGGGTAAACTACACATAACAGTATAACATTACGAGTAAATATAACAAAATAAGAAATCCGCGGATGTTATACTCCCCCTGCCCTGATCCCGACTTAATGGGTCAGCAACCCCGCGGTCACTGTTAACCCAACATGTTACCATAAGTTCAATGACGACCTCATACACTGTATGCCTGTCATCAAATTGTTCTCCCCCAACTAGTTGTTACATCAATCCACTAAATCATAAATGTCCCTTTAACTCTTCTGTCCCATACGGCTATTACTTTGCGGCCTTAGGCTCAATCTATTGTTATTGTATGTTACCACTGCGTAGAATTGCAGTTAAAGTAAGTTGCATGTCTTTTACATGACATCGCAATCAACCATAGTATTTAATGACTGACTGTAATTTTCAAGGCAAGTTTTAATCTCCGTGGTTAATCAATGCTTGTTGAACGCTGACGCCCATACATTTGTGAAAATCAAGGCAAAGTGATTTGAACCCAAATCTTCTGCGGCTGATTTCGAACCATGCGTTCATTGCCTAAGCATTATAAACCGGCCGGCTTAGAACTCAATGAGTTAAAGTTAACAGCTGAGTGGAGCTGAAAGAGTTACCCTCTTTAAACGACAGTACAAACTTCTCAACGCCACCACAACCTTCTTCTCAACGCCACCACAACCTTCTTCTCAACGCCACCACAACCTTCTTCTCAACGCCACCACAACCTTCTTCTCAACGCCAGCACGGACTTCTTATCAACGCCACCACAACCTTCTTCTCAACGCCACCAAAACCTTCTTCTCAACGCCACCACAACCTTCTTCTCAACGCCACCAACACCTTCTTCTCAACGCCACCACAACCTTCTTCTCAACGCCAGCACGGACTTCTCAACGCCACCACAAACTTCTTCTCAACGCCACCACAACCTTCTTCTCAACGCCAGCACGGACTTTTTCTCAACGCCACCACAACCTTCTTCTCAACACCACCACAACCTTCTTCTCAACGCCAGCACGGACTACTTCTTAACGCCAGCACGGACTACTTCTTAACGTCAACACGGACTACTTCTTAACGCCAGCACGGACTACTACGCCAACACGGACTACTTCTTAACGCCAGCACGGACTACTTCTTAACGTCAACACGGACTACTTCTTAACGCCAGCACGGACTACTATGCCAACAGGACTACTACTTAACGTCAGCACGGACTACTTCTTAACGCCAGCACAGACTACTTCTTAACGCCAGCACGGACTACTTCTTAACGTCAGTACGGACTACTTCTTAACGTCAGTACGAACTTCTTCTTAACGGCAGCACGGACTATTTCTTAACGCCAGCACGGACTACTACGCCAACACGGACTACTTCTTAACGCCAGCACGGACTACTACGACAACACGGACTACTTCTTAACGTCAGTACGGACTATTTCGTAACGCCAGCACGGACTGCTTCTTAACGCCAGCACGGACTACTTCTTAACGCCAGAACGGACTACTTCTTAACGCCAGCACGGACTACTTCTTAACGCAAGCACGGACTACTTCTTAACGCCGGCACGGACTACTTCTTAACGTCAGTACGGACTACTTCTTAACGTCAGTACGAACTTCTTCTTAACGTCAGTACGGACTACTTCTTAACGTCAGTACGAACTTCTTGTTAACGCCAACACGGACTACTTCTTAACGTCAAAACGGACTTCTTCTTAACGTCAGTACGAACTTCTTGTTAACGTCAGTACGAACCTCTTGTTAACGCCAGCACTGAATACTTTTTAAAGTCGGCTTGCTCTGTAAAACTTGGTGGAGTGTTGATGAATGACAAGGCAGACGTGGTTGCGGTCTTGTGGGAGCACGTGTACACCTCGGAGGAGCAAATGGATCACCAAGGTCTGGCAAGAATGAGGCAGCGAGGAGTGACGAGGGGATCTGGCCGAAGTTCGACGCTTAAAGGAAAGGCGAGACGGACATATAATCAGATTGCTACTGGTACTATTGGTGTTGGAACTCTTCGCTGGCTGCTGAAGATGGGGACGGAGCGCCTATGAGAATGCCCCGAATGCTGTGATGTCGGTTCCTAGATCAGTCAATCAATCAGTGTCAACGCCAGTACCAACTTCTGAACGCAAGTACCAATTTTTGAAGGCCAGTGCGACTTTCTTCTCCACGCCAGTACGGAATGCTGAGTTGAAGTAACACTGCCGGCCGTATGCTAGATATGTCCAGATCCAGAGAAGCCAGCCCAGGACTGTTGAAGTGGGTAGTCACATATTTGTGGTCTGATTATACCGTGTCCAAAATGGGTTGGCTGGCTATAAATGTGCCAACATGACCGACTAAAGTATGCGCTGGCACACCTCTGGCAAACAATCATCTATGACTACTTATAGGTAACAGATGACAATACGTTTGTAATAAGAAAGGTGCCCTCAAGACAAGAAACTGACAATCATCAACATCATCATCATATGTCATGCCGATAAGCGTTACAGGTCATTGTTCGACATCCCACGTGATCACAAGTCATGGATCAGGCCCGTTCTTGTCGCGATAAAACCATGTAGCCAAGATGACCAGGTATTTTTTCTCTTTGCCCTCTCTTTGCTGTTTATCCATACAGTTTGCCAGTTGTCACTTAGTTATCTAGCTTATTTCGCTACATAACGTGTCCAAAAATCTTGTGTCCGTTTCTACGTCTAATTTCTCAAATCAAACAACGGGGTTCATATTCGTCTTTTTGTCCGGTCATGATATTCATTGAATTTCTCCCAGAAATCACATTTCCAATTCCTTCAGATGTTTCTCGGTCTGTCTGCTAATTTCCTATGTATCACACGCATACAACAGTATGATTTCTGTATAGCACTTCAACACTCTTGTTCTCACTGCATTTGAAGAAACGGATAATATATAAACAAAAACTTGACAACACCTACAGATCGGACGATTATAGGAAGCAGAACTGGAAGTCCCTTAGGGAGCAGCCACAGGCAGTAGGAAGTCAACTGTGGACCAAAATATACTTGACACGTTGGCCATTTCGAAATCCCAGCACCAGATCATAGCTAAATATCGCATCTATAATATGACCAGAACAGATCATGGCTAAATGAGCATCTATAGTATGATCCGAACAGATCACGGAAAGAGCTGCAGGAGATAGCAAAATATAGGAACTCTTCGTGTGGGTTGGTTTGGGTTTATGTCCAATGGTGCTTAAAGGGGGGAGAGAGAGAAAGAAGAAGAAGAAGAAGAAGAAGAAGAAGAAGAAGAAGAAGAAGAAGAAGAAGAAGAAGAAGAAGAAGAAGAAGAAGAAGAAGAAGAAGAAGAAGAAGATGCAAATGGAGGATACGTACGCGTGTAAACAAATCGTTCTGAATAGGACAATGAGAATAAAATGTTAACGTTAGTTTGGGTCTGTCAAGACAATGGCGAATTCGTATCTCAAGAACCATTTGTTAAGTTACCCGAAAAACACCAACGAAAGCATCATATAAAATGTCCCAAAAAATATAAATAAATGGCGGTTGAAAAGATCTCATTTTCCCTGAGATTGCTCACATAAATCACCGTCTTGACAGATTTCACACGTCGCAGAGGCTGGACGCAAAGGATGACATCTTGACAACTGTTTAGGGTGGTTATTTGGACACAATAAGGGTAAAGCAACAGAGACATATGTGTCCAGAAAACTGTCAGAGTTAGCAAGGATAGAGGATGTCAACATTCCTGTCACGTGGAGTAGGCAATCATGTCTCTCCTCAAATCTCGGTCCTTGGTGTTCTGGATCAAGGCTGCTGTACCTATTCCTCCATACCACGTCTCAGTTCATCCAGCATCACTTCTGTCGTTGTCCTTCCTCCAACTGTTTCCAGTAGTCACGGTGTTTTCCAACGCCTGTCTTCTTATTATAAGACCAAAGAACACTCTCTTTTCTTATAGTTTATATTATGTGCTTTCATTAGCCTCTTCCAGACAGTCGTTGTTAGTTACTCTGGCAGTCCAAACACATACAGCCCAGGGATCACATCTCCTTTGCTTCCCAGCTTTTCATAATATGTTTCATTCACTTTCCATAATGCACTACCATACAGCATGATACGTTCTATATAACATTTAAATAGTCTCTTTCTGACATTCAATGAAAGTGCCGCATTGCATTAAGATTCTATTCATATTCTGATATGCAGCTTTTATTTGATCTATGCTGCTCATAATCTCAGCTACGCATCATCCATCTGATCCTATGTTTACCTATAGTTATTTAAATTTAGTGAAGTATTTTCACTACTATCGTTATATCACATTTTCGTGTAATATGTTTCTTGGTCTATTTTCTTGATTTTCAAGGAAAGTTCTTGTTTGTACACAGGGGTGCAGGACGAATGTTGCTAGCGTAATCAAACATCTTGCATGGTGGCTACGTCCAATAACGCAATCAATCCTCAGTCTGTAGAATTTCGGGGCTGACCGACTGTTGTGCCGCTGTCCAATCAGATGTTCCAAGTACCCCATAAATAGACAAACCAAACTCGGACACATCTTTGTCCCTACAGCCACTCCGCTGACCTGAATGAAAGGATAGGCATTACATTCACATGGGTTTAAAGTTAGAAGTCAATCGACTAACTTCACTGGTGATGTCTGCAGGAACAATTTGGAACGTTAAGGACGTGTATAAATATAAGACCGTAACAATGTTCGATAGAGTTAAACAGAGAACAGACAGAAACGACGATACCTGAGACCAAGTGTTATACTGACGTCAAAGGTTAACGGTGGGGTGGGGGATGGCTAAGAAATTACGGTGTCCGCCTCATGTTAAGAAGGTACAGGATTCGATATCAAAGTGGAACTGGGAAAATTTGTCCAAGAACCATTTGTACCTCATGATAAGACACGCCCCCCTGATCTTTTGGGTAGTGAACTGACATACACAGCCTTCTATGATAAGGGCGAAAAGTAAGATGTACCGTGTGCAAACTGTACAAATTAAAATCTCGGTGCATCTGAAAATCACATAGAGCAGGACGTAGGACGCCGCCCTGGATAAGCTGTTAGTAAAGAACATCTACCAACAAGTAGATAGAGCTCGCTAACTTGGATGGAAATCTATCTAGAACAGTGGTTCTCAACCTTTTTTTTTGGCCCGTGCCCCCCTTCACCATACTTTCAGAACGTCATTCCCCATCTTTCTATCAAAAATTTGGCCCGTGCCCCCCTTCACCGTATTTTCAGAACGTTATTCCCCCTTTCATATTTCCTATCTAAAAATCCCCTCCCCCCAACCCCTACACAGTATACGTAAAAATGGAAGGTAAATTTAATAGCATATACTAAAACAAGTCTAGACATCCACATAAAACATGATTTGTGGGTCTACTTACTTTATAAAATGAATTTTAGAAGGATGAGACGTACACATTTGTAAAGAATGAAGGGAAAAACAATATCAAGTAATCGGGGAAATTCCCCACTGGTTGAAAACCACTGGTCTAGAGGAAACCAACTTGAAACGCATGCATGCCGGAGCCGGACACAGATCTTTGAGGAGCATACCTGGCTATGAGGCACTCCCCTCAAGAAAGGTGCGAAGAAGAGGATGAAAGCAAAGTAAGTAAACCAAACTGGGCACCTTTAAGATAGAAAAGGCAGAGATGTCACCAAAGGATGGAAAATACATCCCATGTACACTCAGACAGACAAGAACATGAAGTAGATCTGATCCATCATTGAGACGCTGTCTTAATTTGGAGGCGGCAGGTTCGAGTCCCGATCCGCCCACACTATAGCTGTCATATATAAACATGAGTGTGTCCTCTGGTCTCTCTTATTTTCTTTATCTCTATGAATTTCGCAGCGTCTGCGCCGAAAGGGTAGCGAACGCGAGTCGTAATCTCGCAATCGAAACCAGCTGCAGACGATTCGAAAACAGACCGTCATGTGTTGATTTTTAACAATGATATGAGCGTCGGTTACCCAAAAATCAATGCAAACTATTGAACGTAAATTTACTTTGCAAATCACAAACACCCCCCCCCCCCCCCCAATCCCAATTGCTGGAATTGATTATTGCGACGTCATGTAAAGGACATTCAACTCTAACTTATAATTATGAATGTCAATCCATACCTGTACATTGACCTCTCACCCTAATAACACGATGATACAGTTTAGGCCAGTAGTTCCTAAGCTATTCAAGCAGAAGGCCATATCTACTATTTTCGGTAGTTAAGCGGGCCACAACGTTATAAAATTATAAAAGTCATGCGATATCATTCTTACCTTTCTTAACTTAAATTTTAAATCAGTTTCGAAAATCGCTATTAATGTAATTAATTTACAATTGTAACTGTTGTTCGTAACCAGTCACTCAAGTTCAGATGCTAGTTTATCAATGTCTGCGCACAAATCTGTCGTGCCCAAAGTCATAAGCGCAGCTAGGTTACTGTCGTTGAGTCTGGAACGTTGCTTGTTTTTTTATAACGATCATTGCGGAAAATGACTGCTCGAGGCCTCGCGTGCCACTTTATGACAGTTGGCGGGCCACAAGTGGCCCGCTGGCCGTGGTTTGGGAACCTCTGGTTTAGACTTGGAAGAACGTAGCCCTAATCACAGCCCTCCGGAAAGGCTCTCGTTTTTCTGTATTCCCATGCTCACGGTGTCTTTACTGCCCAATGTCCACCAGCTGGTGGTCAACTGCTGCCTCGACTGGCATAGACTATCCCTTGCGTCAGTGATTTGATTTTTCCGAACCACTGAGTTTAATATAGCCAAAGTATTTGATTTGCAAGACATCACACTGTTTATAAGCCAGCTGATGATACAATGCGTCCATCAAATTACCGATTTTGCGAATCTTGCAAGGCATAATGGAAAGGTAGGTTGGCCATGTTGCTATAAAAATACGAGGAAAAAAAAAACATTAGGAGGCAGCACACGATATTATTAACTCTACCCGTGTTTAGGCAAATTATCTGGCTATTTCAGCAGCGTTTGCAGACAACATGCGTGCAGATATTGATCGGTGCTGGGATGTCAGAATCAATGGCCAACGTCTGTGGAGATGAGAGATCATACTCGAGAACCAGCTGAGATTACATCCCCACTGTTGACGCACACCGCCGTCAAAGCTGGCTACAACCCTCATGACCCGGTATTCTGGGGCAACTTCGTTAAGTGTAGACTTTCTTAATCCTCTTGGTGGAGCAGGTCTCTTCCATCGTTTCTCCACTCTCTCTCTCTCTCTCTCTCTCTCTCTCTCTCTCTCTCTCTCTCTCTCTCTCTCTCTCTCTCTCATCACTTCAACTTCTTTCTTTTAAGATTTCTTCTTGGAAATCATGTATGAATCAGGATATATGAGCGTGAGAGAGAGAGAGAGAGAGAGAGAGAGAGAGAGAGAGAGAGAGAGAGAGGGGGGGGGGGAGAGGGAGGGAGGGAGAAAGAGGGGGAGGGAGAAAGAGAGATGGAGAAAGAGAGAATATGTATGTATGTATGTATGTGTGTATAAGTAAACTTTTGTTAATGAGTTTGTGATTGTGAGTGAATGAGTATATGTGTATGTGAGGGGGTGTGTATTTGTGTGTTACTGAGTGGGAGCATAACTGTGAGAGTTTGTATAAACGATGTAAGTATTATGAAGGTATGTATGTATGTATTTATGCAAGTGCGTGTGTATGTGTGTCTGTTTGCCTGCCTGTCTTATAACATGGTATTGTACATTATGTTCACAACATTCATTTGACGATGTTTTTGTTTTTCCTGTGTGAATGTAACATGCACAATAAATAATTGATGTACGAAAGATGAGTGATTGTAAGCGCCGAATGTAAGACAGGCCTGCCGATGTGCCCAATGTCTGCCCCTTTGAAAATAAAGTCCGTTCGCTCGTTATATTTGCTCTGTATATTCTTGCTCGTGTTTTCCACCAACTTATGCTCTCCCATTCTCTTCTTTTTCTCACTCCTCATTATCTGTATTTTGCTTTTGATTACTGTTTGTTCACTCCAGTGAAGCTGCTGATCGGCCGTTTTTCTGAGGACTTGCGACTCTTATCCACACCATATTTTATGTATCTCTATTGTTTTCCCGCTTTGAAATCAAACGCAGTCCGTACATGAGCTACTAATTTCAGTAACACAGGACTGATTTGTGTGTGAAGATTAGCTTTCCCTGTTAGCAATGTTTCTCGCCATCAGGCTAACCATCTTCGAGTTTAAGGTACTTGTATTTACGTCCCCAAGGACGAGAAGTCAACATTTTAGTCCAACTGACGAGTGTAGGGGTTGAACCAGCTAACTCGGCATCAGCACACGGGATGTTTAAGAACAAGCGCTCTTATCCATTCGGCCATGCTAACCTGTCAACAACACTCTCCTGTCAACACCACTGTCCTGTCAACACCACGGTCCTGTCAACGCCATGGTCCTGTCAACACCACGGTCCTGTCAACACCACTGTCCTGTCAACAACACTGTCATGTCAACACCACTGTCCTGTCAACACCACTGTCCTGTCAACACCACGGTCCTGTCAACGCCATGGTCCTGTCAACACCACGGTCCTGTCAACACCACTGTCCTGTCAACAACACTGTCATGTCAACACCACGGTCCTGTCAACACCACTGTCCTGTCAACACCACGGTCCTGTCAACGCCATGGTCCTGTCAACACCACGGTCCTGTCAACACCACTGTCCTGTCAACAACACTGTCATGTCAACAACATTATTCTGTCAACATTGTCCTATCAACACCACCGTATGTAATATGGCCAACTATCTAATTTAATTGAATGACCAATCAAAATATGTCAATTTGCAACGAGAAAAAGAGTATTGAAGTGATACATAGAACCTGCGTATGTGAGACGTGGACTATGAGCAGACAAGCTGAGAAACATCTAATGGCAGTGGAAATGTGGTTTCTGAGGAAAATACAATGGAAAGACAGAAAAATTAATGAGCCAGTCCTGCAAGAAGCAGATGAAGACCGTAAATTGCTCAGAGAAATTAGAGCAGACAGTCTAACATTTTTGGGGACGTTATGAGAAGAAATAAACTAGAGAACTTGGTGAGAACTGGCAAGATAGGGGAAACGAACACAGGGAACGCAGAGCAGTAAATATCTGGATGGCTTAGCCACATGGCAGGATGGAGACACAAACACAGAGCTTATCTACGACTCTGATGATCGAGTGAGAGGACGAAACATGACCGCTTACGCTTATCGGCATGGCACATGGCGATGATTATTTAATGGTAGATTAAGACGCTGTTTGTGTTCCAGTTTTCATGGATATTCAGCGCTAGTAGACTGCCAGTATTATTCACCTTCTTTGTCCACGGTATTCTACGCATATTTTTCTGTCACATTTCAATTAAAATAACTCCGTCTATCTTCTTTAATTATTGCGAAATGGTAGATAACTCCCATTCACATGTTGCCACATACTGTGTCTAAAACGCAAATCAATCCCTTACAAAATACAGTTGTGAAATGTCCGGCTTTCACTGATAATAGGTCACATCACAATAAAGTGTGTCGAGCAGCATATTTTATCATCAGATTTACGCCCCAAACACATTTCTGAACATTATCTGGTACTCGTGTAACAGCGTTGGATAAACCCTAGGTATGGGAACATTTGGCCTAAACACTCAAACCATCATTGGTAAGTAAACGTAATCATCATGAAACAATTACCCAAACCATCTTGTTGGTAAGTAGATGTAATCATTATAAAACAATTACCCACATCATCATATTGGTAAGTAGACGTGACCATTATGAATCAATTACCCAAACCATCATTGGTAAGTAGACGTGACTATATGAAACAATTACCCAAACCATCATTGGTAAGTAGACGTGACTATATGAAACAATTACCCAAACCATCACACTGGTAAGCAGACGTGACCCCAATAATACAATTACCCAAACCATCAAATTGCTAACCAGACCATTATGAAACACTTACCCAAACCATCTAGATCAGTGTTTCCCAACCTTTTTTGTACTATGCCCCACTTAAGCCTTTCTAAAATTCATATTGCCCCGCTCCCCCGCCCCACGCCCCCCTCAACATATACATTATTTTTAATATTCAAAAATTGAAATGTTCACTAAAGAAACTTGAATGATAGGTTTTAGGAAGAAATCACTAGGTAATTATTGAGCAAACACAGTAAGTAAATTTTCAAAACATATAATGGAGAACTGAAATTCAAGTACAAAATAATTTTAATGAAAGATTTTTCTATATTATTTTAATTATTAGTAATTATTTATTATTTAAATTTAGTGAGATCCTTGTGCTTGATGCTTGCTGCAAAGAGATCTTATGTCAGGTTCCAATTTAGTTAACTTCAGTCTCAAGTCTCCACGTTTTGTTATATTCAGCCGATTTCTTCCATTTTCGAATTGCCCCCCTTAACAGTCAAATTGCCCCCCTGTGAGGCGTGGGCCCCACGTTGGGAAACACTGATCTAGATGATAAGCAGCAGGCGTGACCATTATGAAACAAAGGCCGCTCTACTATGTTTAAATTCACACATATATAATTGCTAATTGCTACTAATAAAGCTGAAAACCAGCAAAGAGGAAGCACACTCTTCAAAGATGGGCACAACGTTTACACAATGAGAGCCGCGATAGACGTCCTCCAACGCTACCGATGCTCTTTGGGTTCGATTCAAAACAGGGCGGTTCGGTATTATTGAAAACAAATTGACCTAGCCTCCCAGGTTAATCCAGCCTAACATGAGTACCAGAATATGTCTTGAGAAATAAAGGTGACCACATGACCCAGCGATTGCCGTGTAGTCTGTAAAGGTGACCACATGAACCAGCGATTGCCGTGTAGTCTGTAAAGGTGACCACATGACCCAGCGGTTGCCGTGTAGTCTGTAAAGGTGACCACGTGTCCCAGCGATTGCCGTGTAGTCTGTAAAATTATGGGCCCAGCTGTGTATGACTATTGCTCCTTGAGCGTGTAAGAGGGATCTGTATTTGCTTACAATACTATGTATACACAAGAGGCGAAGGTGAGTACAGATTGACCGCTATATGTGAAACATGTACACAAGAGAGGAAGATGAGTACAGATTGACCACTATATGTGAAACATGTACACAAGAGGGGAAGATGAGTACAGACTGACCACTATATGTGAAACATGTACACAAGAGGGGAAGATGAGTACAGACTGACCACTATATGTGAAACATGTACACAAGAGGGGAAGATGAGTACAGACTGGCCGCTATATGTGAAACATGTACACAAGAGGGGAAAATGAGTACAGACTGGCCGCTATATGTGAAACATGAACACAAGAGGGGAAGGAGAGTACAGGCTGGTAGCTATAATCTGCCATCAAGCAGCAAGTATAGAACAAGTAGAGGAGAGTATCTTCCACACCGTGAAGTGTACTGCGAATGTGATGATAGTCCCAGATAGTCACAGACCGATCAACACTCGTTGGGTCATCTGTTTAATAATACCCCGGCCACCTTTACTTCCCAAAACATTTCCTGATACTCATTCTAGGCTAGATATTTAGGGTGTATTTTTAATGACTGTGGGGTGTTTGAAACTATTGCCGTTCCAAGTTTTGTATTCACCCTCTCTGGAGTTTATGCAACATAAAAGGTAAATACAAAACTTGATAAGACAGTATTTTCAAAAACCCAACAGTCATTAAAACTACACCGTTCTCGGGAGTCTGGGTAATTTTTAAAACATTCTCACAACTACGATGGTTTTTTTTCCCGCTCTCGCTCGCTTTGAACTCAAGTGTAGTCCACACACACACACACACACACACACACACACACACACACACACACACACACACACACACACACTACTTCTAGTAGTGCTGGACTGAATTTTGCGTGTGGATTAGCTTTCCCCATAAACAGTGTCCCTCGCGTTCAGGCGAACCCACTCCGACTTCAGAGATACTTGTAATTTACGTCCACAAGTCAAGGACGATAGGTCAACATTTTAGTCCTGCTGAACAGTCTAAGGGTTGAACCCCTTACCTCCGTATCAGCACACCGGATGTTTAAGAAAGCGCGTTCTTATCCATTCCGCCATGCTGACCTACACGACGGAGTTTCAAACTCGTGACCACCGACCGGCAGCAAGCGCCTTATCTAATGCGCTACTGCGGCATTGAAAAAAAAAATAACAACAAGAAAAACAAAGCCGTGTGTCAGCGACCATGCGCAGATAATGGCGCTTGGCTGCAAGCGGACACACATCAAACATCGTCCCTTACATGGGACTGGGGAGAAGCTAGGGAAACTATTATTGTGTTATTCTCAAATATGTCTTCTACTATTTATTTATCAACCCCCCCCCCCCCACCCCCCTCCCCACCCCACCCTTTAAATCCCAACCCCTCTTCTCTGCCCCACTCCCGATTTCTGTCTATAACTGCAAGTGCCAATCAATACACGAACATGTGTATTAATACTCAGACTGCAAACTCCGTTTTTCCCCTGACATCCGCACCGCAATGGCGTATTGATACAACTTTCTTTACGTCATCCGTCGTTCCTACGTAAAACTCCAGGACCGTTCTTGTGTCCTACTTTCCGAACATGCTGAAGATTCCGTGCCTGATCTTCGGGGTCACATTCGATCTCAAACCATCCCTAATTGAAGCACATCCAACAGTATTTGTATCCATCCTCTGTCTGTCTGTCTGTCGGTGTATGCCCCACTTTCTGATTACACAGAGTACAGGAGGAGGGGGAGGGGGAGGGGGCGGCGGCAACGCACACATACGCATGCGCGTACACGGTACATTTGTCCTCGTATTTCGCTCGCTTGGAACTCCATCGTAGTTCACGTGGAACTGATTTTTGTCTGTGGGCCAGCTTTCCTTATTATAAGAACCATAGGCCAGGTGACTAGAAATCCCAGTGGCAAAATGAATCAATACAATAACACGGGTGGTCGGCATGGCCGAATGGACAAGAAAGCTCGCTCTTACTTCCGGTGTGCTGATGCTGAGGTAGTGGGTCAACCTCTACATCGGTCAGTTGGACTAAAATGTTGACGTCTTGTCCTTGACTTGGAGATGTAACATTACAAGTACTTCAGAAGTCGGTGTGAGTTCGTCTGATGGCGAGGGACACAGGTAATAGGGAAAGTTAATCTACACGCACAAAGTAGTCCAGTGCTACTAGATGTAGTAGCACGTGAATGAATTACGCTTGAGTTCAAAGAGAGCGAAAGCTAAAAAAAAACCATATTATAATGAACAAGATAAGTAACTATAAATGCAGGGTGTATTTTTAATGACTGTGGGGTTTTTGAAAATATTGCCGTTCCAAGTTTTGTATTTACCTTTTATGTTGCACGAGTTCACAGAGGGTAAATACAAAACTTGGAACGGCAATATTTCCAAACACCCCACAGTCATTAAAAATACACCCTATACATTTAAAACATGCTACACATGGCTGACGTTCCGGTTATAACCACTTTGTTCAATAAAAACGTAAAATTACAAATACGAAAATTTATTATGAATTAAAACACACAATGTAAGAACAACTAAATATAACTGAATTTTTTTAAGGTGGGGGTGGGGGGGGGGGGTAGGGGGGGGGGAGGTACGCGACTTGGATGTGACCAGGGATGAGGCCAAGCCTCGGTTGCTCATGTTTCCTCCACAAGTTTCAGGCACTGAATTGTCAAACCTCCTACCTCTTCCAACCGTGTGCCCAGAGGGACGATAAGACTCGATACACACATGTAAATAGAATAATAACAGAGCCGGAGCAAACACTAATGGGGGATAAATAGGTGATGGCATGACAAAACAAGCAGGCAAGGCAAACAAGAATGTATCGACGTCTGTGGCCGTTATCAAGGAAAACAACGAAGACAAACAGACCCCTGCATGCTTCAGTATCAGCCATTTAGTTGGCAAGGTGCGAATATCTTCAAGCAGATGCCCGTAGAGCATGACCCTTTACGTATACTGCAGTCCGTTGATATTCTTTATGTGTATCTCACACACACACACACACACACACACACACACAACATAACATAAGAGTGAGACCGTGAGTGAGAGAGAGAGTGAGTGAGAGAGAGTGAGTGAGAGAGAGTGAGTGAGACAGAGACAGACGGACAGACAGACAGACAGACAGACAGACAGACAGGCAGACAGGCAGGCAGACAGACAGACAGACAGACAGCAGGCAGACAGACAGACGCATGCATACATATACAACATATGTGTTTATTGTATCATTCAACACTTTTCTGTTCTGGAGGGTGAATGACTAACAGAAGGAAATGACTAAACAGAAGTTAAGACGGTGATGATGATGATGTCGATGATGATGATGTCGATGATGATGATGTCGATGATGATGATGATGTCGGTGATGATGATGATGATGTCGGTGATGATGATGATGATGTCGGTGATGATGATGATATCGGTGATGATGATGATGTCGGTGATGATGATGATGTCGGTGATGATGATGATGTCGGTGATGATGATGATGTCGGTGATGATGATGATGATGACGATTCTGATGATGCATCAGAGTACTTCATTAGAATATGTATTAGAGTACATCACTGGGACGAGTACTTCATCAGAATGTATATCAGAGTACTTCATCACAATATGTATTAGAGCACTCCATCAAGATATGTATCACCGTACTTTATCAGGGTATATATCATTGTACTTCATCACTACATGTGTCAGAGTACTTCATCACGATATATATCAGATTACTTCATCAGTATATGTATCAGAGTATTTCATGACTACATGTATCAGAGTGCTTCATCACGATATGTATCAGAGTGCTTCATCACTATATGTATCAGAGTGCTTCATCACTATATGTGTCAGAGTAATTTATCACTATATGTATCAGAGTACTTCGTCACTATATGTGTCAGAATAAGTACTTCATCACTATATGTATTAGAGAACTTCATCACTATATGTGTCAGAGTACTTCATCACTATATGTATCAGAGTGCTTAATCACTGTATGTATTAGAGAACTTCATCACTATATGTGTCAGAGTACTTCATCACTATATGTATCAGAGTGCGTAATCACTGTATGTATCAGAGTACTTCATCACTATATGTATCAGAGTACTTCACCACTATATGTATCAGAGTACTTCATCACTATATGTATCAGAGTACTTCATAACTTCATGTATAAGGAGCAAGTCAAGACCCATTTCCTGTATATTCTGTAAATAGGATATGCCAAAAAAAAAAAAGGTTTAATACGTAAATACAGAGCTAGTGAGCCCTTGTCGGGGCAATGCTTCGGTCTGAAGAGGTCAAACACAGGCTTACTGATGACCCACAAACAACAGCAATAACAAGAGCAGCAGCAACAACAACAGCAACCACAACAACATAAACAATAGCAGCAGCAACAACAACAACAACTAATTATCCATGATGTACTGCCATACATAAGATCTAGGTCTATATAGCCCAAAATAACTCTGTTTCTCATCTCCACTCACGAAGGTACGTTGCAAATCTACAAAACATAAATGACGGAAGCAGGAAACAACATTAAGACACGACCAGGTATAGAACGCACAGGCAATGATTCCAGACAACAGGCAAAACAAAGCCATCGATACTACAGGACTGCAGATAAGTGGCCTTATTATACTCATGGCGGTACAGATATCAGCGGGCGCGTTGGGGTAATGGCTGGGAGGTTACATTGACAATGGTATGAGAGCAGGCGAACGAGGTTAAATGCCTACATTCGCCGCTGGCTACAAGGAGGAAGGACTGGCCGCCTCCGTGCACCCAGGCATAAACAAATGTGATAGTGCTAGCACTTCACCCAGATCCAAAAACATGTGATGGTCCTAGCACTTCACCCAGATCTAAAACATGTGAAGGTCCTAGCACTTCACCACCCAGGCCTAAAACATGTGATGGTGCTAGCACTTCATCCAGGCCTAAAACATGTGATGGTCCTAGCACTTCATCACCCAGGTATAAAACATGTGATGGTCCTAGCACTTCATCCAGGCCTAAAACATGTGATGGTGCTAACACTTCATCACCCAGGCCTAAAACATGTGATGGTCCTAGCACTTCATCACCCAGGTATAAAACATGTGATGGTCCTAGCACTTCACTCAGGCCTAAAACAAATGATGGTCCTAGCACTTCATTCAGGCCTAAAACATGTGATGGTGCTAGCACTTCACCACCCAGGCCTAAAACATGTGATGGTCCTAGCACTTCATCACCCAGGCCTAAAAAATGTGATGGTCCATCACTTCACCCAGGCCTAAAACATGTGATGGTGCTAGCACTTCATCCAGGCCTAAAACATGTGATGGTCCTAGCACTTCATCACCCAGGTCTAAAACATGTGATGGTCTTAGCACTTCACCCAGGGTTAAGTAACCAATGGCAAACTAGTGAACGTGAAATAGGCTAGAAAGTCAACAAGGTTTTGATCACAACAACCTATATAGAACATGCAAAACAGAGAGAGAGAGAGAGAGAGAGAGAGAGAGAGAGAGAGAGAGAGAGAGAGAGAGAGAGAGAGAGAGAGAGAGAGAGAGAGAGAGAGACACACACACACACACACAACTATCACAAGAGAGAAGATGTCTGCTTATAACATCTAACGACAGGTGGAAGGATAGCTACAGTAATCCAATGACTAACAATAACTCAATGATCTAGAATGACTCTAAAGATCGACACTCTGAATAGACCAAGAACCTAGACCTACAATACACTAACCCAACAACCTACAACAGTCACATGACCTACACTAACCCAACAATCTACAACAGTCGCTTGACCTACACCAATCCAACAATCTACAACAGTCGCATGACCTACACTAACCCAACAATCTACAACAGTCGCTTGACCTACACAACCCAACAATCTACAACAGTCGCATGACCTACACTAACCCAACAATCTACAACAGTCGCATGACCTATACTAACCCAACAATCTACAACAGTCGCTTGACCTACACTAACCCAACAATCTACAACAGTCGCATGACCTACACTAACCCAACAATCTACAACAGTCGTTCGACCTACACTAACCCAACAATCTACAACAGGCGCTTGACCTACACTAACCCAGCAATCTACAACATTCACATGACCTACACTAACCAAATAATCTACAACAGTCGCATGACCTACACTAACCCGACAATCTACAACATTCACATGACCTACACTAACCAAATAATCTACAACAGTCGCATGACCTACACTAATCCAACAATCTACAACAGTCGAATGACCTAGACTAAACCTAAAATCCACAACAGTCGCATGACCTACACTAATCCAACAATGTACAACAGTCACATGACCTAGATAAACCCAACAATCTACAAGAGTCCCATAACCTACACTAAGCGAAAAATCTACAACAGTTGTATGACCTAGACTAACCCAACAATCTACAACATCGCATGACCCATACTAACCTAACAATTTACAACAGTCGTATGAACTAGATAAACCCAACACTCTACAAGAGTCCCATAACCTACACTAAGCGAACAATCTACAACAGTCGCATGACCTAGACTAAACCTACAATCTACAACAGTCGCATGACCTACACTATGTCAAAAATATACAACAGTCGCATGACCTACAACAACCCCGAAACCTACACTAACCCAACAATCTACAATAGTCGCATGATCTAGATTAACCCAACAATCTACAACAGACTCATAACATACACTAACCCAACAATCTACAACAGTCGCATGACCTACCCTAAGCCAACAATCTACAACAGTCGCATGACCTAGCTAACCGGACAATCTACAACAGTCGTATAACCTACCCTAAGCCAACAATCTACAACAGTCGCACGACCTACACTAACCTAAGAACGCTGACTGACTCACACGGCATCAGAGGCGTCCTGCGGCATGCACCAAATATCTAACACAGCAATTCATTATGTGACTCAGGCTACTTTCTCAGCCTGGCTCATTCTGGAATACGGGACACCTTTCTGCTTGCATCAATTTTCATACAAACCTACAATAACGCACTACTGTTTCCTTATTTTACAAATACCATCGTTACCCCTTCCTATTTTGTGGAAGACAATCAGTTTCAATGAACACAGTAACTCAGCACACTGCGATTTCTTCAGACGCAAAATGTATAGTACTTGGGCGGTTAACAATCTGCATCATCATAACTATAATAAATACTGCTAATAAATATTTGCTATTATCATCATCGTTATTATCATATCAGCTATTTTTGTTTAAACAAATGTTGCATGTCCTTTGCTGGACGTTGCAATCAACGTCAACACATGTTGATTTTCTGGATAACTTTACGTCCAGTAGTTTGCCATTGGAGAGAACAATAATGGAGGGCATATGCCTGGGAAGAGAGGAAGAAAAAGGCCAAAGAGAAGATGGGTGCAGGATGTGGCGGATGATATCCAGATGGGTGTATCGGACGCGGGACATCTTGCTTATGATCGAGAGGTTTTCCGGAAGGTTGTTATGGAAGCGAGATTCTGCAAAGGACATGCTACTGAATGAATGAATGAATGAACGAATGAATGAATGAATGAATGAATGAGTTTGCCATTGCTTTCTGAATAAGAACTCAACGTTGGACTATTTCCACACAGTTAATGTACAACACTGACTAATGTGATTATCATATTGTTACTGAGCAATCAGTTTATGCCGACCACCAGTTGGGTGACTCTTGAATCCCTCACACTTCTCTAATGGCTAAAAGCAACAGCAGTCCCACTGCATTAGACTTGTTCATGGTTGGTTAGACTTTCCAGCGAAAATGTTTCTATGGAATGGGGAAGCCAGCCCTGAGATTAACCCTCCTTTGTCATCTCTTACGACATACATGGCAGGTTACAGTGTTAGTGTTCTTGGCTTCTCCTTTGGGTCCCGGTAACGCGCGGACAACTTGATGACCTGGCCCTCGTTCACGGCGTTACCTGCTGGTCCTACTCACGGAATTACATGCAAGATTCACTGGCAACATTGACAGGAGGTCACAAACATCGGGTCGAAACATTCATTAGATGTAAGACAAAGATAGGAGGTCACAACAGTCAGGTCGAAACATTAATTAGATGAAAGACAAAGATAGGAGATCACAACATTAATGTCAAAACATTATTAATAGATGAAAGTCAAAGATAGGAGGTCACAACAATCAGGTCAAAACATTACTTAGATGAAAGACAAAGATAGGAGATCACAACATTAATGTAGAAACATTATTAATAGATGAAAGTCAAAGATAGGAGGTCTCAACAATCAGGTCGACACATGCATTAGATGAAAGACAAAGATAGGAGGTCAAACATTCATAATTGACAGACACAGATAGGAGGTGACAAGATTCAGGTCGAAATATTATTAATAGATGAAAGACAAAGATAGGAGGTCTCAACAATCAGGTCGAAACATTCATTAGATGAATCACAAAAATAAAAAGTCACTACATTCAGGCTGAAACATCCATCAGATGAAAAACAAAGATAGGAGGTCACAATAATCAGGTCGAAAAATTCATTAGATGAAAAACAAAGATAGGAGGTCACAACATTCAGGTCACGTCTTGTCACGTCTTATAAGACGTGACAAGCGCAGAACGTTTCAGGGCAGGAAAAAAAGCTGGGAGCAGCCACCGTGGTGGAGTTTCGAGGTGGAGAAGGCTTGGGCGGATAAGCGTAGTGCTGTAAGGAGATGGCAAAATGCCAAGAAGAACAGAGCTGGTCATCCTAGTCCCTGCTTGCACTTAGAAAGAGAGATGCACACAAAAGTAAGCTACTTCAAAAAACTGGTCACGGTTGTTAAAAGCGAAAAATGGGCAGAGGTGTGTCAAAGAGTAAGCACAGACAAGTCACTGAAATTGTTCTGGCGACTACATAAAAGCATGAGTGGTGTAGTCAAGAATAAGAGCATTTCTGACTTCCAAGGTGCTGACCTCATCTGGCAGAGGACTGACGAGGACAAGGGCAAAGCCCTCTTTGAACGCTACCTTGAGCAAAGCAACCAGACAGACATGGGAGGCCGAAATCTGGCCAAGGAGGTCACCTCAGACAGATGCAAGGCCCAGGACACTTCGGATGAAGACACAGTGACAGTGAAAGAAATCAAGGCTGTGCTTCGACGATCAAAAAACAGTGCTCCAGGTCCTGATGGCATAAGATACGATGACATTAATAGGTGTACCGACAATGAGCTAGAGAAACTAGCAGACATGTACAACAACAGTATAGGGGGTGCTAGCATCAAGGAGGAATGGTTACACAGCTATCTGATTCCCTTGCCGAAGCCTGACAAAGACCACAAAAAAATTCAGGGATATCGAATTATAACCATGCAGAATACAATAGGCAAGCTGCTGGAGAAGGTAATTGCCAAGAAAATATCAAGCCAACTAGAGAGGCAAGGTGTTTTCCCACCCACCCTGGGTGGGTACCGTCCAAAAAGGGAAACCTGGACCAATGCAGCAGTCTTTGCCCAGGATGTCTATGAAGGTTTCCACTCAGGCACTGAAACCGTTGCTGCAGCGATTGATCTTGAGGACGCATACAACAGAGTACCACTGGATTTTTTAATGTTTCAGCTTCTCGAACTAAACATAAGTCCATTCCTACTTAGTTGGATCGCTGCAGCCCTCTTCCAACGGAAAGGAGTTTTTAGATGTGGCAGTTGGACTTCGGAACCAACAACAATATATCCTGGCCTACCACAGGGATCACCATTATCTCCGGTACTGTTCAACGCCTACACAGTGAGAATCACCAGTGAGCAGATCACTGGACCTGGCAGGACATTGTCATATGCCGATGATGTTTTAGTGTATCGTCAGGGGAAGGATAGAGAGGAGGTTGCTGTGGAACTACAAACCGAACTCAATCGCATAAGTACTTGGTGTGATGAAGCTGGGGCAATGGTCAACCCAACAAAGGCAACAGTGACTTGGTTCTCGTTGAATAATCATATTGTCAACACTCCAACACCAACTGTAATGCTGTGTTCAGAGATGGTGGAAAGAACGCAGGCAATGAATTACCTGGGGATACGGTTTGATCGAAGCCTTGCTTATAATGTGCACATAGACCAGGTGATAACAAAGGCCAAGCGGGGTTTGGCAGCGATGCGGGTGATGGCGGCAGCAAACTGTGAGCAGCGCCATCTATGTCTTCTGTACGAGGGGTTGGTCATGTCTGTTTTGGAGTATGCAATGGCAATCCTGACTCTCAGCCATAAGCAGATAGAACGGATGGAAAGGATACAGAATGAAGCTATGCGCATTATTCTTGGATGTACAAGAGATACAGCATGCAGGGCGATGCGCTACCTTCTTGGGTTTCCAACCATTGAAGAGAGAATACAAGATTGCAGGGCACGCGCCTACCTCAGAATTAACGCAAACACACAACATCCACTGCATAGTGAAATTAGGAAGGTGAAGGGCAGCAGGTTAAAAAGAGGACGGTCGTGGATGGGTCAAGCCGAAGACATTCTTCAACAGGTGTGTTCACTTGAGGACTTAGAACCTGGCGAGGAGTGGGTGCAAGTGCCAACAGACTTCTGCACATCCTTTTCAGTTTGCATCCAACTTGACAGAAAATGCAGACAAGAAAATCCGACTGCTGTTGAGGCTGAAGTACAAGCGTTGATTTTCGAGAATTCGCTAGACGGTGACGCGGTCATCTACACAGATGGGTCGGTCGTCCGACATGTGAGAAGCTCATGGGCCTTTACAGCTCGGGCCGGAGGGAGAATTGTGAAGGAGGACTCTGGTGCTTTTACTGAAACCACAAGTAGCCTGACCATGGAAGTCATGGCAGTAAGTAAATCAATAACATGGCTCGAGACACAGACATTCACTAGGGCTTGTTTCCTTAGCGACTCAATGAACATGATCAAGAGGATAGAGGAGGGGTCGATCCGAAGAGAATGGTTGCTGCCTCTGGAGCGGTCTCGACTGGCAAAGATTAGTTTCATCTTCGTGCCAGGGCATGCGGGAGTACAAGGAAATGAGCGGGCTGACAAGCTCGCAGGTGAGGCTACTATGGAGGGCGGACGCGCCATGGACCAGGCCGACATTCTGAATGCTCTACGAGAAGTAAGACTTTTGCGAGAACCAAGTGATGACTGTGAATCTACAACAATGGCCAGACTGCGAGAGCAGCAAATTAAAAGAGGTGTGGCCAAACAAGAACACTACGCAGGAAGCCAAAGAAGATTGATAAACCAACACAGAACTGGCGTCGTTAGCCGCTACACGCTGCGGGATTTGCTGAGGAGGGGATCCGAGCACTTATGGACTGAATGGTTCGATGTGCAATGAGGATGATCTGTCGACTAACTAACTAACTAACTAACATTCAGGTCGCCACATTCATAATTGACAGACAAAGAAGTCAAAGTCACAACAATCTGGTCAAAAGTTTTACAGATAGGAGGTCACAACATTCAGGTCGAAACATTCATCAGATGAAAGACAAAGATAGGAGGTCACAACTTTCCGATAGAAACATTGTTAATAGATGAAAGATAAAAGATAGGAGGTCACAACAATCTGGTCGAAACATTCATTAGATGAAAGACAAAGACATGCGGCCACAGCAATCTGGTCGAAACATTCATTAGATGAAAGACAAAGATAAAAGGCCACATTATTCAGGTCGAAACAATCATTAGATGAAAGACAAAGATAAAATGGGGGACGAAGTTGCACAGAAGGAGTCCCATTGTAGATACTGTTGCAGGGGTGGCATGGGACAGGTTTTCGTATATACTAGACCAGGACTTATGAAGTGTGAATGATCAATTCCATCTCTGCAGCCTTGCCTTCCCACGGAAATTGGTGAACATTCTGAAAATATCTGGTATCCAGTTCACAAGGCTGAATAATATAGTCTACATCTGAAAATATCTGGTATCCAGTTCACAAGGCTGGATAATATAGTCTACATCTGAAAATATCTGGTATCCAGTTCACAAGGCTGGATAATATAGTCTACATCTGAAAATATCTGGTATTCAGTTCACAAGGCTGGATAATATAGTCTACATCTGAAAATATCTGGTATCCAGTTCACAAGGCTGGATAACATAGTCTACATCTGAAAATATCTGGTATCCAGTTCACAAGGCTGGATAACATAGTCTACATCTGACGAGATTGTAAATAAGAATTATACCATTTCACGAGGTTGAGCAACAGAGTCATATCATTTCACGAAGTTTAGTAATAGAGTCCTACCATTTTAAGAGGTTGAGTACCAAAGTCCTCATTTAATGAAATTGTCAGACAGACAGACAGACAGACAGACAGACAGACGGACGGACGGACGGACGGACGGGCGGGCGGGCGGCGGGCGGGCGGGCGGACGGACGGACGGACGGACGGACGGACGGACGGACGGACGGACAGACAGACAGACAGACAGACAGACAGAAATTCAAGTTTGGAGTATCTGTCATATGTGAATTCAAAACTGAATACATTGAGGGCGATAACATGAAATATGAGAACCCCAGACATAACGCATTAATTATGACTCAGCGAGTTAATGAGACACACGGAGTTCATACAATTAACACTAATGCTACAAATCCGAGGTTGCTCATGCCGAAATCGGGCAATGGAATTAGCAGGAATGCGCAAAAGCAAAATATCCATACACTGCTCGACAGGAACACAACAAACACAAACTAATGTTTCGATAAACATCTTCAGCAGTTGTAATAATGTGTGAAATAAGGAGTATGTTATTATTCTTCGAAGTATTCAACATTGCATCATTAGTTGGTAGGTTCCTTCATACAATATGGCATCACTAGTAATGGGTTTCTCTAAACAACATGCCATCATTAGTCCATGGGTCACTCCATACAATATGGCATCATTAGTTGATGGGTTCCTCCATAAAATATGGCATCATTAGTTGATGGGTTCCTCCATAAAATATGGCATCATTAGTTGATGGGTTCCTCCATAAAATATGGCGTCATTAGTTGATGGGTTCTTCCATACAACATGCCATTATTAGTTGATGGGTTCCTTCATACAACATGCCATCATTAGTTCATGTATTACTCCATACAACATGCCATCATTAGTTGATGGGTTCCTGCATACAATATGGCACAATATTTTATGGGTTACTCCATGCAATATGGCATCATTAGTTGACGGTTAATCCATAGAATATTGCATCATTAGTTGATGGCTGCTCCATACAGAACGGCCATTTTAATTTGGATACACTGGAAGTGATCTGGCTATGTAAACATAATTATGAATACAGTTCTTTATCACGGTAACAGGTATATGTGTTTACTCTGGTGCAAACGAAGAAGGAGGAGATGAAAGAGGACAAGTATTTGAGGAGACAGAGAAACCTGACAAGAAGAAGAATTGTATGATATTTAGAACTTCCTGTAAAAAAAGATAGACAGGCAGACAAGACAAGACAAGACAAGACAAGACAAGACAGACAGACAGACAGACAGACAGACAGACAGACAGACAGACAGACAGACAGACAGACAGACAGACAGACAGACAGACAGACAGGGCACGGCAGGGCAGGGCAGGGCGAAAGGAAGGAAGGAAGGAAGGAAGGAAGGAAGGAAGGAAGGAAGGAAGGAAGGAAGGAAGAAAGAAAGAAAGAAAGAAAGAAAGAAAGAAAGAAAGAAAGAAAGAAAGAAAGAAAGAAAGAAAGAAAAAGGACAAAAACAAAATAGACCGACAGACAGACAACAAACAGAGACAAAGAAATAAATAGAAAGACAAACAGACGAAGAATGAAAGAATCAGGAAGACATATAGAAAGGTCGTTCTATAAACATGGGAAACATAAATCCTACCTCGCAGTGACGACAATGCCATTTGACCGAGTAGTTTGTCTTGCAGTCGTAGCGTCCGATTAGTCCTTTGAATCCAGCATACATTTTCTCCACCACATCATCTCTGGCCACAATGTCTTTTAGATAATCCAGACAGTCGGACGGTGATTCGATGCGTGGGCAATTAACTCCGGCCTGCGGATTGGACCCGCAAAACACCGAGCCAGCACGAAAGGATGAACAGAACCGTAGGCTGGCATTCTGGATGAAGGAAATCCGGTCCTGGATGTCGCATTTCTGGCAAACCACCTCCGCGGTGGTGGCGGTCAGGACTGGACACTGGTTGCTGGACACGAGGGCCTGGCACGTGTCTGGCCTGGGGAGAGAGATGGGCTGATGGATTCCCAGACAATTTTTGACGGTGTTTGGAAAAGTCTCAGAAATGGTGGCATCAGACGGGTCCCCGATACCATCTATACTGTTGCTGCTGTTTGATATCGCTAATGATCCGGATGCTAATGAGTAGGACGAAGCTGACGATGACAAAGACGGCAATGATGGAGAGGGTTTTAGCGATGAGCGCGACGAGGTTGACGGCGATAGAGAAGATGGGAAAGATTGTAAACTGGAAGAAGCGCTCGGTTCATTTAAGTGCAGCGATAACTGTTCGTGCTCGTTGACATTATTATCGCTACTACCCGAATAAATCCTTCTGTTGTCAGTTCTTTCTTTCTCCCTCCTTCTGTTGCTCCCTCCCTCGCTAGCATCAACATCACGAACATGAGGTTTTGAATGTGAATGCGACGGACGCATGAGTCTGGAGTTTCCATTGTCAGTTAGAACATTGGAGTTCCCATTTTCATCAGCCCCACCACTCATTACCGAATCTCCTTTTTTAGAAACAAGGGGCTTCACTCTAACTTTCGTTCTGTACCGATTGTTGTTATTGTTGTTGCTTCTGGAATACAAGACAACATCACCATTATCCACACCAGAGGTGGCCCGGGCCAGATTACTGCTAGTGTAAAGAGAGCCCTGCGAGCGATGCTTCGAGGCGAACACTGGGAACAGTCCATCCGCTAGCAGCAGTGAGATGACCATCAGGACGTAGAAGGCAGGGGGCGCAACTCGCCTCAGCTCAGCTATGCTAATTCGACAAAACGCGCGCGCATGGTCCCTGCACCGGCCGAGCATAGTTCAGGAAACGTATCCCTGAAAGTAAGACGGTTGAGGGTACTGCTTCCAGACATAGATCCTGCCAAACATGGGTGCTTGCTAGAGAACTAAACCCGCTAATCGCCAACAGCCCAACCAGAGGCACACTACCGGTCTCCACAACCTGCAGGAGCCAACTTAACTCAACAGACGAGGATTACCACACAAAACAGCCTGGTTCGTATCCATGACAATCCAGATACATCGAAAAATCACACCAGAGTGAACATGAAAAACACACGCGCATGTATCCCCGTATCTACACACAAGTCTGGCAAACATGCCAACTCGTTGACTGCGGAATTATGCTGAGCAATTTAATGAAAACAAGCAATCAAGCGCAAATCCACAAACACACGATGTTTTCTCTAGACTACCTGGTGAGCCTACCAGGCCAGAAATGTGCACACCAGAATACACAAACCAGGCAATCTGCAATGTATTTTGTCTCCACTACTCTCCCCTCTGTAACTATGAAACAGATCAAAAGCAGGTGTCTTCCTTGTTCAGCTCAGTGTGAAAACTCACCAGTGCGCGTGTGCAGCAAATGCGCTGGCCTACTTGTGGAAGTGTGGGGGTAGAATGAAACGCAATCGTGCGTTCCTGTGAGCAACATCAACTACGGTTGTCCGACGTCCGCCTACTGTGAAATGGCTACATAAACAAGTTATGCTTAATTTCCATATGTGACGTAATAGAAAAGACGGCACAAATGTTATCCATTGAGCTTATGATTAAAAATATCTGCGGTGAATGGCAAGTTAGCAGTCTCATGATATCCGAGCCGTGTGGTTTAGCTGAGCCATCTTGTGCCTGCCATCACGAGCTAAATACTGTTTAGACCTGTGGGGGAAAAAACAAAATACAAGTTAAGCACTGACGACACAAACACGAACTTAAAACATACAAACTCATGCTATACCATGTAACTTGACATACCTCGAACACTGCTATATACAAACTCATGCTATACCATGTAACTTGACATACCTCGAACACTGCTATATACAAACTCATGCTATACCATGTAACTTGACATACCTCGAACACTGCTATATACAAACTCATGCTATACCATGTAACTTGACATACCTCGAACACTGCTATATACAAACTCATGCTATACCATGTAACTTGATATACCTCGAACACTGCTATATACAAACTCATGCTAGACCATGTAACTTGACATACCTCGAACACTGCTATATACGAACTCATGCTATGCCAAGTATGTGGCCATACTTCGAACACTGCTATATACGAACTCATGCTAAACCAAGTAACTAGCCATACCTTGAACACTGCTATATACGAACTCATGCTATACCAAGTATGTGGCCATACTTCGAGCACTGCTATATACGAACTCATGCTATACCAAGTAACTGGCCATACCTTGAACACTGCTATATACGAACTCATGCTATACCAAGTAACTCGCCATATCTCGAGCACTGATAGATGTAAACTCATGCTATACCAAAGCCATACTCGCCATACTTTGAGCACTCACAACAAACGAACTCATATTATACCAAAGCAACTCTTGTGATTATAGTCACTAAGTGACAGAAATATGGCGATTGTAGCCGGGAAGTAACAAGTATGTTTATAGTAGTCAGAAAGTGACAAAAGTATGATGATTATAGTCAGAAAGTGATAGAAGTATGGTGATTGTAGTCTGTAACTGACAGAAGTATGGTGATTGTAGTCATGAAGTGACAGAAGTATGGTGATTGTAGTCAGTAAGTGACAGAAGTATGGTGATTGCAGTCTGGAAATGACATGGCGATAGTAATCAGGAAGTGACATGGTGATTGTAGTCAGTAAGACACAGAAGTGTGGTGATTGTAGTCAGTAAGTGACAGAAGTATGGTGATTGTAGTCAGGAATTGACAAAAGCATGGTAATTTTAGTCAGTACGTGATAAAAGTATGGTGACTGTAGTCAGAAAGTGACAGAAGTATGGTGATTGTAGTCAGAAAGTGACAGAAGTATGGTGATTGTAGTCAGAAAGTAACAAAGTATGCTTGGTGTATTCAGGAATTGGCATAGTATCGTGACTTGCTTGATATAGTGTAGAACAAAACAACAACACGGCGCCTACACATTGTACATACAGTCGTGATTTATCTGGAGTCTGCTTGTTGGTCCACTTCTAACCAGGTTGTAAGCGAAAGAAAGACCCTATGAACTAGCACATCAATAGACAGGCGTTCACTAGTGCGCCAGTACGTACACACAATCACAAGCAGTCATGTTTTTCTCCCAAAACACAAATACACAGATGCTGAACAGCTGTTGCACTTGTCCCAGCTGTTGCCGATTCACGTGAAACAATAAAACCATGTTTTCACCGTTGCCGCTAATGCGGCCCAGTGTCCCGGTTTGTTTGTTTGGTTGACATGCTAAAGACTTCAATCGCTGGCCTCCGATAGAACCAGCACGTCCAGATTTGAGAGTTGCGTTTTAGCAGTTGTGCGGTCCTCTTCATAATTCTCATGTCTCAATGAGTTCAGAGCCAGTCCCCCAGAGTAGTTAAACCGCCGGCCCCGCGATCCGAAAGATGTGGGTTCGATTCCGGGCATCGTCATTCGGTTGACGGTCGTCACTGAAGCTACAGAGTTCGTGCTTTGTACGACGCTTTCGGCAGACCGCCATGCAGAGAGGATGACCCATGTGGGATAAAAGCCGGGTGCAATGAAGAAGATCCTCTCGCCTTTACCCCCCAGCCTCCCCGCCCTTCTTATCCCCTAGTCAAGGTTGTACAACGCAAGCAGCGGCCCCCTATCCACGTCACGTACGGTGTTGGGTATGTGTGCAGAAAGTCAATCAATCAATCAGGTGCAGTCTCCATGAAGGTTAGTTGAAAAGACCTCCAACACTCGGTCTCATACTCATGCACATCTGACAGACTGCTGTTCGTCTTATCTCTTGTTGTGGTCTTCCCACTTGTATCACTGTTCACCTCTTTCTGGTCTGCCAGTCGTCTTTCCAGTATGGTTATTACAAGAGTACTACTTCTTTAAATGTGGTCAAAATATTTAACTTGTCTCTTTTATTTATGTCTTTAATAACAAATATGTTGTCATTCCCAGAACCTCCATATTCGTTTTTGACTTATTGAAATACGGCCTATTCTTTTGTACATCCACATTTCCGGGGCTCCAATTCGACTTTCTACTTGCCGTTCATTGTTCAGTCTTACGCGCTATATGGTAGTGTTGAATTCATATTAGATTCTACAATTCTCTTTGCAATGTGGTACTTATTTCTCTAGATGTTTTAATAATTTTGTTTTCATATTGTTGGAAATAGTTGTGGTCATTCATATTATCTTCTCGACCTCTATTTTACTTCTGCCTTCTTATGTCATTACTTGTCTATGATGGGAGGGCTTGTTACTTGTCTAGTATATCCCTATTTGCTGCGATGTTCATTTGTGGCCTCTCATTTGCATTGCTAATTATCACAGTTTTCGTTTTCTCTAATACTGGTATCAATATAAGAAAGTCAGGTCTTAGTCAGATATGACTGAGCTACTGTATAACAGTAGACGGTACTACCTGCTTTCTGTTAGCGCCGAACGTTGGGTGGTGCTCAACAAACCCGAAACCCTACATTGTGTCAACGGATTCGGGCGGAGGAGAGCAATTGGGATTGAACATGCCTTACCCTAGTGCCATGAAATGCAACCTAAAGACTAAATGTCGTGACAGGTCAGACCAGGCCCTAAGCCTTGGTCGGCCGGCAACTAGTCTAGGATGGAAGCATCGACAAGCGGACAAATAAAGCATTGCTTTGCTGATCCAGGATCTTCTGCAGCTGGTCTTGTTCCAGACGTATTGATATTACCTGTCTTCTGGAGTAAACTAGGTAAGTCGGCAGAGGGATGATGTTGCATGGGGCAACACATGGTCTCTTAGTTGAGGTATAACGCCATTTTACAAACTATTGTCTATCAAGACGGCAAGGTGCCAGTCGAACACTAGTATCTAATGCACTTTCTGCACTGCGCCTATTGACATGGACCACGAGCTCCTGTAACAACTCTTCACTTGTTGCTGCTATCACTGTGTCATCAGCCTATCTAAGATTGTTTATTATTCTTCCGCTGATGTTAAATTCAGGAATTCTCCAGCTTCTTTAACGGTGCTTTTTTGTACACAATTTGCAAAGGCTCGGAGACAGCGCCCATCCACTCCTGCCTTACTCTTCCTTGTATATGTAACCAGTGATTATTTTCTACCATTACTAACCCCCTCAATGACCGATTTCAAAGTTATTAGACGTATTGGCTATATGGTGTTAGCCTTGTATTTTAATAGAACAATCGGCTCTCGAAGAGTGATGTGATCAACATCACACCGTCCGCCTTTCGCTACCCAGAACATTTTATGGTACCAATGTGAGGGTGGGTCGACCTGGGAATGTGTGTGAATTTAGAAAGTAAAGGTTCCCGCCTCGATGGAGATTCGAATACATGATCAACGGACTGCCACTGCCATACCACGGCTCCCATTCAATGAACGATCTGGAATAACTTGGTGCTTTGGCTCTTGCTGTTTAAACTATGACAACTAAGTTGGCCCATCTCTTGATGTTAACGTCCCACTGGTATCCCTGCATACGTCTGGCTTGTCCGTGCCATGAACCCGCTCACTGAAAAAGTGAACAAACAGGTTTAGACAAGTACTGATTTGCACTGCACAGACCTGTTTATGAACGGCCGCGTGATCCATCCATCATGTGCCATGCCGATAAGCGTGGGCGGTTATGTTTTGCCATCTCGCTCGATCACCAGAGTCGTGGATCAGCTCCGTGTTTCTGTCTCGACCATGCCACGTGGCCAAGCCATTCACGTGGCCACGCGATATAACGCGAAATAGAGCCGGAAATTGTTTCTAAGGCATTCGGCTGGGGAACTTTAACGTGTTGACATCTCTCATCACATATCTTGATGAAAGTGTATTATTATATTAGTTAACGAAGTTGTCTGAATTCGCCAATGAATCGACAATCATCTGACAGCAACTTCAGTCAGATTATGCAACCATGATGGACATACTGTTAACTTAGAGTCATATGATGTTGGTTCAATACGTGGTTCGTGTGTTTGTACCGGTGGCCGAACTGTAAGTGTTTAACATTTGAGAGTGATTATTGACAGTTAACAGTGATAAGCAACAGGATGGCAAGTAACTCTTTGACAACAGGGACCATATAATAAATGAGGTCTCTGGACGGATAGCCAGACGCAGGAACACGAAACAGTGCATAAATTATATATTAGAATGAAGTCACTGATGGTGTCTGGGATCTGTGTCACTGCAGTCATCTAATAAATATTTATTTATATGGACTGTAACGCTTGGCTGTTGAAGTCATTTTTGAACATTCTGTGAACATTCTGAAGTTGTCAACCGTTGGCTCTGTTTAACGAGCTAGTATAATCAGCTTCAAGTAGGCAACGGTATGGCAGTCCGCATTGGAATTTCTTCTCCTGCATGTCTACATACAAGGGTTATGTCTGTTGAATGTTGCCGACAAGAAGAGAAATAACGTCTGATGCAAGACTGTGGTGACTGTGTGTAGCCGTTTCTAGAATACACTGGTCCATGAATACGCTAACAACGCCAGATTTTGTTTAGTCACTCTTATAATAAGTGCTAACAACCACGTTTTTGTTCATCTACTCTCAGAATATGTGCTATCATCTACGGTTTTTGTTTTCCACTCTTAGAATACGTCCTAAAAATCACACCCAATCCAGGTTTTGAAACGTTACAATTATCGTATCATTGTATCACTACTATAAATATGATAAAAGATGTCTTGTGGAGGTTGAAGCTATCACGACCGTGACAAAAGTAGCGTTTTGCACGCTAAAAACATATCAACAACAGGCTGTCAATCGCAGTTCGAAAAAAGAATCATTATCATCATGTACCATGGCAATACACGTGGGCTGTCATCTCACACAATTACCAGAGACTCGATCAGGTCTGTCTTCTTGTCTCGATTTTGCCTTGTGGTCAAGCCGCCTAGATATTTACCGTTGTTTTTTCTCCCTCAGCCTTCCCAGTTGCCACTAAATTTTCTAGTTTTTTTCCTTCTCATAACGTGCCCAAACAATCTTAACTGTCTACGTCTGGTTTCTCTAATCAGTTTATGGTTTTAATTTGTTTCCTGTAAGGCATTTTCATTGGTCTGTCAATGGCATTATTTGCATTTTATCTTCTTCGGAAACCACATTTCCACTGCTGTTAGATGTTTCTCAGCTTGTCTGTTCATCGCCCACGTTTCACTTCCATATAACAACTTACAATTGACCTGCACTTCACGGCGACCCAGCCAAACGTGGCTACGAGGAATTGTCTTGGGGCGTACAGACAGCCGGCCTGGTACTGGCTACATCAGCCACTGAGTGCCCATTAACTATACACATATGAATCTAGCACCACATGCCCATTGTGTCTGAAGGCCGACAGAAGGCACCTTTACTACATAACCTGAAATATGTATCATCAAGTGTCATGCCGACTGGCGTAGGCGTTCATGACTCTCCACAGATCTCGAACTTCGGTTTTCTTGATCAACTCCGCTATATTCCTCATACATTGGACACGCCTGAAGAAAATGTTCTCCTGTCATTTCACCAGTTCCACCCCTACATTCAAAAGCATCTCGTATGTTTGGCTTGTTAAATAGGTCGTGTTTTTGGTAGTGGCGTCTGAAAATGTAAGTTGTTCGCTGTTGGGCAATTGGCCATGTTCATCATATTTGTGATAAAACTATATGGGGTTAAGCAATTCTCCAAGGACTGTTGTATCTAATGATACCACACGGCACCCTGGTCTCCTGGGTTATGAGATCTAGCCTTCTCGGATAAGGGCGAAAAACATGAGGTCACGTGTGTACGTGTAATATTCCACGGCAGTTGCAAATCACAATCAGTAGTCGGGAATTCCACTGGCCTGGCTAAGTGTTAGGACAAGTCAACCGGTTTTCTATTCACATCCTACGATATATAACTATTCACATCATACGATATATAACTATTCACATCATACGATATTTAACTCTGCAGTTTGCACCGCACCTGATGAGATACAGCGAGATAGCATCAACATGTGCCATGCCGATAAATTTGGACGGTCATGTTTCTCTATCTCACACGACCACCAGCGACATATAACAGGCAATAAATTGTGCAACACACTGTTTGCGGGCTCTGTGTATAAACAAACTGTTGTGTTGATGTACGTGTGTTATACTTCTGGCTGCGAATCACTTGATGACAAGTGAAGCACGACACGCTAATGAGATACCCAGGCACGGCGGCATAATCAGGTTGCTAAAGACAAGTGCCTCTGGGTATTGGGCTAGAGTCTCTTGACAATGAAAAACTTGAAACTAGTGGAGAACATATTACCGCCACCTGTAAGTCTTTCGCCAAAATTGCCCTGCCTCTGCCCTGTCTGTACACCAGCACATCATCTGCAAATGTCAAGATTCTACCCACACCTGGTGTCTCAAAAGCTGCGATTTTGCTGGTGTAGACATTAAAGAGCACTGGGGACAAGGCAGATAGATCCCTGCGGCAATCCAGGTGTAATAATACAGGGGTCAGAAGTCCAGGAACCCATGCGCAGTGCAACCTTACGCTCATAAAGAACTGCCGCAACCCATCTAACAAGGCAAGGGCAGACCTCCATGTCCAACAGTGTGTATATCAACTGATCATACCTAACCCTGTTATACGCATCCTCCAGGTCATGAGCTACCGCCACTGTCTCCTGTTTATCCTGGAAGTCCTCGTATACATCAAATGCAAAAGTTACAGCATTGGCCCAGGTGTCCTTTCCAGGCCGGTAGCTCCCGAGTCCTTGGGGAAGCAGATTCCAACTTTCCAAATGCTGCTGGAACCTGCGTGCTACTATATTTTCGAGGACTTTCCCATACGTGTTTTTCAGGGTTATGATTTGGTATCCATTAAATCTGGAGTGACCCTTACCTGGCTTTGGTAGTGGGACCAGGTAGCTATGCAGCCAATCATGGGGTATTTCCGCCGTATTGATGCTTAGAGTGAAACAAAGAGCCATCTCCTCCAAGTCCCCATCATTTATGTTCCTTATCTGCCGGTGTAGTATGACTCTTCGCTGGCTGTTGAGCGAGGGGACGGAGCACGTATGGTCGCTGCTGTTGAACGAGGGGACGGAGCACGTATGGGAATGTCCTGAGTGCAGTGATGTCGGTTCTTAACTCAACTCAACTCAATTCTCGGGTGAGACAAGTTCAGGGGTTGTGATTACCACTTATAGAAGTTTAGAAATGGAGTAGATTAGGAGACACGATAATATAGAAATTGAAAGGAATAGAGGTAATATGGGGATTCGATCCTACCGCTTCCATATGACCGAAGCGTATCGCTGAAGGAACAAGTGAACTTCAATGCACGGCCAGTTATATCGCAACTTCGTTTGAAACTGACTTGAGGTAACAACGTCCTTTTCTAAACGAACCATAGAGTATAAATAACATTTGGAAGGAGGAAACACAGAAGCATTGGTACTTAGAAAATCAATCAGTTAGACAAAAGGACAGAAAAAAATCAAAAATAGAACAAATACAAAAAAACAGACAACATAGACAAACAGAATCAGATCTATGTGTATGTAAATTCTCCACTTACTTTCACTCGTGTTAAGATATATTGCATGAACACTGTCTTTCAGCTTCCACTATTTGAACAGGGTGAGAACCGTTGTCAGGACACTCCCAGCACAGTGTGTGAGTCTCTGATATGCTACTATCGGCTCTCCTAAGCGTGCGGGATAACAAGGTAATCTGTTGTTCAGAAGACTGCACATGTCCTTGTGAACATGACCAATGTGTCCCTATTCACGCCAGCTTCAATATGCTGGTTGTGGGCATCCATATTCTGCAATACAAATGTTAAAATATGTTAACTCGGCTACAGAAATGTTACCGGTGTGCATTACAACACTACGTGCAAAATATACGGATGCTTAGGCTCATGTAACACATACACTAATTATAACTTTCATGTATGTACCGGCTCACGCAGTCGTGAAAGGCAATGAGAGAGCGGATCGTTTGGCGGACATGGCGGTGATCGAGGAGATAACGGCAACGGTTGGGCCAGACATCATCATTGCCATAAGAGATGCAGGACGAACAGGTGACTTTAATGATGCTGGGAAATCTGCCGCCTTGTCCAGAGTGAGTGAGATCGGAGTCAGCGGGGAGGTGCACACATGAACATTTTGTCAAGGACACAGGACCTATGATTAATCAACACAGAACTGGTGAAAATGGTCGAGATATGCAGCGGGAATGTTCAGGAGAAATTTGATTCGCATATGGACCTGATCGGCTCGCAAAGATGACTATCCTCAGGAATAACTAATCACATATGCTAATTGTTTCCTTTAGCTCATTAGTTGGTGTTATATCTCATGGCTACGTGTATGAAGGCCGGCTTCCTGGCCTAGAGGTTAGCGACTTTTTCCGTAACCTTGTATACTCTCGTAAGTAACGTGACGACGGTGAGAATCAGCAGTGGTTCGAATCGCGTCGGTAACTTAGGGGTAAGGGAGCCGACCACTCAGAAAGCAATGGCAAACTACTGAGCGTAATCTTGCCAAGAAATCAACAATCAGCTGAAAGATGCTGATGTTGACAGCAATGTCCTGTAAAGGATATGCACACACACACAAAAAATGTGTATGAAGAGGTGATGAAGAGGATAACATTGGGGTAATTTAGACCGGCTTGTTTTGATATCACCATTAGTTACAGCTCACCTTCATGCAATCGCTAATACGGTGGAGCACGAGCGGTCATTCCCACAACTCGTTACTAAATATGTAAGCCCATTTCATGACTCAAACAGCCTAAACGGCAATGCATCGGACATAAATAGTTCAAGTCAGTCTTCAGAGGAGTCATTAACTGAACAACAGTCCGAGAAGTCCGTGGAATTTGCCTCAACAATGATCTTGTGTGTGGGTGTTACTGCGCTTTGTGAGTGAGTCACAGAATACCAGTGGTGCGGCCTGAGACTGGACCTAATGTCCCTGCTGTTCCACGTAGTGGAGTCCAGCATGAGAGTATGGCTGTGGCTCTATGGCAAGTGCTTCGTGTACACGGTTCTCAATAAAAAAGATCAGCTTGGGTGTACGCTGCACTCGATACACCTTATTTTTGCGTTCACTTTTATCAAGGACGTCTTTACATGATTAGTTCCAAATGCTTTTAGCCTGCTGGCAGCAGTCTGCAGTGCTAATCTCTTGTACGAACTGTTGCAGGATGTGGTACTTATCTCTTTCTGGTACCAACTGTTGCAGGACATGGTACTTATCAAAGACTGACTATAAATTGTTTCTTAGTATGATTGTTTAAAAAAAAAAAAAAAAAAAAAAAAAAAAAAGATATGCTAGAATTTCCTAATTTCCGTGTTTATAAAATGTTATATGTATTGAATATCAACGTAATTTTACTTGTAGCAGATTATATTCGGAATCTACGTCGGTACCCTTAAAAACTTGAACGTGATGGATAGATAGTCTAAATTTCTTGTTAACAGATTTGATCAATTTGATTGTTTGTTTTGTTTTGGGTATTAAAGTAAGGTGACACCCGCGCTGTTTTATGTGATCTTTTATATATAAAAACTCTTCCTCTGATGAGATATTGATTCAATAGGCACAATTAATTAATAATTATCCACCTTCATTCATTACCGCACGTCCGTGCTTTCCCATGATTTCTTCATAACCCATGTAATCCAATCCTATCGTGGGTTACGCGTCACCAAACACAATTCTGATATTTCTACAACATTTTAGTCCAACTTACCGGTGTAAGGGATGAACCCCTTTCCCCAAGCGTCGTTTAATCTGCGCAAACTATGTGACTTGTTTCTTGCTATCTTTTGTTGTTTCTATTTTTCATCAGCTCTCTGTTCATTTGGTGTTTGTCTGTAAATTTTGCCCGTGCTTCTATTTCTCAGAAATGGTACCTATTCTTCTATATATTTGTATTTAATAAATCCCCCATAATATGTTCTATTTCCCTGCTCACCGTCTATACCTCTATGCCTCAAAAGAGGTACATGATCACTATTACAGTCAGCAACAGGCATTGTCTTAATATTAATTCAATCAATCAGGTGCCGTCTCCACAATGAAGGTTGGCTGCAATGGATCTCCAACACTGCCTGTCTCTAGCCCTGACTGTACATTCTGTCAGGCTGATGTTCGTCTATCTCTTGATGTTATCTCCCCACTTGTATCGTTGTCTACCACTTGCTCTCTTGCCCTCAACCTTGCCCTCCAGTATGGTTTTTATAAGAGCATCATGTCTTTTAACGTGGCCGAAATATTTCACTTGCCTCCTCTTTATTTCTTTCATCAACTCTCTCTTCATTCCCAGTTTTTCTAGAACTTCTGCATTTGATTGTGTTTGTTTCCATATGCATTTCTAAACCTTTTATTAATAGTATCATATCAGGGCTTTGCCATGTGTAAAGTCATCTTTTAAGGTGTTTAAACCAGGTGTTTCAAATTATCATCTCACTGATATTTGTCCATTCTATTAATTCCTCTCCTCTTTCATTTATTGTATCTAAACCATAATACTCCATTTTTTCCTTTCCTACTTTTGCATTCAAATCTCCTAGTATAATTTTTATTTATTGTGTTTTAATTTGAGACATTGCCATATCTAATTCATTGTAAAAGTGTTGTATTTCTTCATCTCTCTCCATTTTTTTTTTTTTTTTTTGCATATACCTTACATGACGTTGCAGTCAACATCAGCATTTTCAGCTGATTACGTTACTCACGAGAATATACGGGATTACGGAGAAAGACATTAACCCCTAGGCCAGGGAAACCGGCTCTCTCCAATACTTCAGTAATATTGTCTCCTGTTCTCCAGTATTTCAGTAATATTATAAATCTGTCTCCTATACTTCAGTAATATTGTCTCTCCCTCCAGTACTTAAGTAATAATATCTCGCTCTCCAGTACTTCAGTAATATTATCTCTCTCTCTCCTTTGCTTCAGTAATATTATATCTCTCTCCATAACTTCAGAAAAATTATATCTCTCCAGTACTTTAGTAATATTATATATCTCTCCAGTACTTCCGTAATATTATCTCCAGAGAGAGAGATCACCAGAGTCGTGGATCAGCTGTGTGTTATAGTCACAACCATGCCACAAGCCATCCAGTTATTTACTTCTCTGCCTTCCCCTTGTTCTGTTTCCTTCAATCTTGCCAGTTGTCACCACGTTCTCTAGTTTATTTCTTCTCATAACGTGTCCAAAAAATGGTGATTAACTAGGTCTAATTTCTCTGATCAGTTTACGGTTTTCATCTACTTCCTGTAGAACTTGCTCATTGGTTTTTCTGTCTTTTAGTGGTATTCACTGCATTTCCCTCAGAAACCACATTTCTACTGCCATTATATGTTTTTTTTTTTTTTTTTTTAGTTTGCTGCTCATTGTCCACATCTCCCGTCCATACGAAAGTACAGGTTCTATGTAGCACTTCAACATTCTTTTTCTTTTTGCAATTAACATTTTTTTTTAAACATTGGTCATTATGTTGTCCTGCCCATCGTGCAAAAGTCTACCTTTACCATAGCGATTCTAATCTCCTCAAGGCACCTCCCATCAGATATTATAATTTTTCCGAGATAGCAGTTCCAGTTCCCTCCATCTGGTTCTGGCTATTTATCGATAACACCACATCTCAAATGCCTCTATATATTGTTCATCATGTTTATTCACCGACTAACCAGAACCATTCAATGCCACTGGCCAGACGTGTGTGCGAAGGATGCTGTTCCGTAGACCCAGCTGTATATTTAATAGTGTGAATTAAAGTAAACGAGGTATCAAACTATAAAGTGTATTCATTATATCGTGCTACTGCCATATCTTTGACCAATCGGTACACGTTGATGTGGTCTGCCATATCTTTGACCAATCGGTACACGTTGATGTGGTCTGCCATATCTTTGACCAATCGGTACACGTTGATGTGGTCTGCCATATCTTTGACCAATCGGTACACGTTGATGTGGTCTGCCATATCTTTGACCAATCGGTACACGTTGATGTGGTCTGCCATATCTTTGACCAATCGGTACACGTTGATGTGGTCTGCCATATCTTTGACCAATCGGTACACGTTGATGTGGTCTGCCATATCTTTGATCAATCGGTACACGTTGATGTGGTCTGCTATATCTTGGACCAATCGGTACACGTTGATGTGGTCTGCCATATCTTTGATCAATCGGTACACGTTGATGTGGTCTGCCATATCTTTGACCAATCGGTACACGTTGATGTGGTCTGCCATATCTTTGACCAATCGGTACACGTTGATGTGGTCTGCCATATCTTTGACCAATCGGTACACGTTGATGTGGTCTGCCATATCTTTGATCAATCGGTACACGTTGATGTGGTCTGCCATATCTTTGACCAATCGGTACACGTTGATGTGGTCTGCCATATCTTTGACCAATCGGTACACGTTGATGTGGTCTGCCATATCTTTGACCAATCGGTACACGTTGATGTGGTCTGCTATATCTTTGACCAATCGGTACACGTTGATGTGGTCTGCCATATCTTTGACCAATCGGTACACGTTGGTGTGGTCTGCCATATCTTTGATCAATCGGTACACGTTGATGTGGTCTGCTATATCTTGGACCAATCGGTACACGTTGATGTGGTCTGCCATATCTTTGACCAATCTGTACACGTTGATGTGGTCTGCTATATCTTTGACCAATCGGTACACGTTGATGTGGTCTGCCATATCTTTGATCAATCGGTACACGTTGATGTGGTCTGCCATATCTTTGACCAATCGGTACACGTTGATGTGGTCTGCCATATCTTTGACCAATCGGTACACGTTGATGTGGTCTGCCATATCTTTGACCAATCGGTACACGTTGATGTGGTCTGCCATATCTTTGACCAATCGGTACACGTTGATGTGGTCAGTTATCTACCCGGCCGCTTCGCTTCTCGTGAAGTTTCTTGGCACCAATCCAGGGCTGCATTGACCGGGAACACAGGTTAATGGTTAAAAAAGAAACTTTGACCTCGAAAGACCATTGCTTTCTGAAAGGCCGTCGCTCATAACATTGTGGAAACCACGGCAAAGTCATCTATCTGCCTTTGGCGATGCCAAACATCACATTACGTGTCACATTACACATATAATGTGTAGGATGTTGCAGTCACCTCGAGTCCCTATTTTCAGTTTCTGATTTATTAGGTGAGTTTACTTTCAGTAGTTTGCCATTGCTTTAGGAAAGAGAAGTCAACACTGAAGTCCGACTGACTGGCGTGTGGAACGAACCCACTACACCGATGTCGGTGAAGGGAAAAATTAAGCACGTTAAACCTGCCAGCCACGCCAACTTCCATTTAGCGCTGTACACAGCATATAGTGCACACATCATATAATGCACACATTATATAATGTACGCATCATATAATGTACACGGCATATAATTCACACAGCATATAATTCATACAGCATACAATGTACACAACATATAACGTATACTGCATATAATTTACACAGCATATAATTCACACAGCATCTACAATTCACGTGGAGCGGCTGGCCGAGTGGTTGGAATGTCTGATTCTCCTTCGGGAGTTCCAGGCTCGAATCCTCGGTAAGGTGTCATGTTGTTTTTTTTTTTTCCCCCTGTCAGGGGGGAAAAGAAATATTCTAACCTGCACAGTTCGCGGCGACTGCACTGGCCAGGCGGCCTTAATTCCTCAGACTCTAGACAACCCCCCTCTCCCACTCCCGCCATACACCACAAGGTACTATATTGGCAGTAAATGACAGTATATATAATTCACACAGCAACACAGCATTTGTACACAGCATCCGAATGCCTCTTAAATAAATTCCCAGGCTCCAAAAGGCGCTCCTCGTTGATCGTGGGATGTCCTACGTTTACCTGTTCCTCCCGTGGTTCGCCATTTCTTCTCTCGCAGCTGGCAAAATTACTCATAGAAAATGATCCTTGGAGGAAGAGCCGAGCGGAAGCAAGTGATGGGGCAGACAAAACAAATCATGTTGACACAAGAGATGAGCACGGAGAGGTGCAAGCGATGCCAGACTGACACGTACTGCTGCAGGTAGGAGAGATCCACGGAACAACATTACAGCCCGTCCTTTCACCGCTCCATTCTACAGTTCCCTGCACGGAATCATGGGATAGGCAGACACGCATAGAATTTACATATGTTATTGTTTATGTAATTTATTTACTTAATTATTGAAGGAGTGGGTGGCCGAGTGGCTAGATTGCCGGGTCCCCTTCGGGATCCTAGAGTTCAAATCCTATGTAAGGTGTGGATTTATTTTTCTTATCGTGGGCTTAAACCCCACCAAAAAAAAAAAACCCTAAACTGCACAAGTTCGCGGCAATTGAACTAGCCAGTTAATTCCTCAAGCTCAAGATTCCCCCCCCCCTCCTCTCTCTCTCCCCCTCCCCCCTCCCCCCGTCCTACACCGTAAGGTACTTTAGGCAGTAGGTGGCAGTGTTTTTTTTTTCTTCTTCTTCTTTTTGTTCACTCGCTTAAACTCGAGCGTAGTCCTTACACCCTGTTTAAAGTAGTAAAGGACTGAGTTTTGCGTATGGGCTTGCTTTCCCTTTTTTTTTAACACTAATTATTAACCGGGCGCGTTTGTGGCCGCGTATGCTGGCCAAGTCCAGTGTTCCGCGTGCATATATTATACCCTAGCGCACATATTTTTCGTTCAGCCCACAAGCAGACGACATAAACACGAATTGTAGGGTATAGTGAAATGTTGGCTAGCTAATAACGTAAATGCCAGTCACTCACGATTTAGAATATGTGCTCACAATACTCCACAGCTTAGACAGAATACTGGCATATCATTCCTCACATGACGTTCGGCCACACAAAAATCGCGGCTACCACCAACAAATCCAATGTAACTTAATGTATGTAAAGGGAACTGACAAAAGTCCCCAACCGCCTGGTGAACATTCGCAAGCATTCCAGTACAGAATCATTGCATTTGAAATGTCCGATATAGAATGCAATCTATTGGAAACGACAATCTTATCACGGCAAAAGGGGGAGAAAACAAAATGCCAAAAACCTAAACGGTAAATGGAGGGGAATAACCACATTGTCTGTAATTGTAGAGGCTTCTATTGTGTCATTTCCTTTTTTTCCCCCAAACGATAATAAAAAGGCAATTGGTGGGATAAGAGATAAAGATTTAACTTTGTGAAAGGCAATAAATAAGATGAAGGAATAAAATCTGCGACTTTTATTATATTTGTGCACAGAACACAAACTCCAGCCGCGGTAGCGCAGTAGATAACCTTCTGGCCTTGCGGTCAGGTGGTAATATATTCGAATCCATTTCAAAGCGAACAGTTCGTTTCCTTAAAATCGACCTCGACTACCATGTCAACCTTGAATAATGTGTACTAGAAACATTTTCAGGAAAGTAAAGGAGATTAGCAAAATATTTACAACTTCACTCACCGAATGTTGATTTGTCTATAAATTACGAGGTTTGCACCATATACCCTAGCTAGCAACTCGTGTTACATGTGTTTGTAATTGTTCACTTACCTCACTACTTCTGTCGCACTCTTACAGCGAAAATCAATACCGACGTATTTATGTCAGTCATTACTCAGTAATTTCACGGTGTGTGTGTGTGTGTGTGCGCGCGTGTGTGTGTGTGAGTGTGTGTGCGTGTGTGCGTGCGCGCGCGCGTGTGTGTGTGTTAGCGCAATTTCAGTGTTAATTCAGCCTTTGTAATAAACAATATGCCGAGCTCGGTGACGAAGAGCTTACGTACGCGATTCATAAGCCTGCTTACCCGAATTTGAAACACAGTTACGACCGATTTGGCAGCAGACCGCGTTGCGCTGGGTTTTAACGAGTTGGTATGGGAGCCGGTCGTTCAGAAAATAATGGCAAACTACTGTAAGTAAACTTGCCAAGACATCAACAACAGCAGTAAACTGCTGGTTTTGACACCGATGTCCTGTAAAAAGGATATGCCCCAAAAAAATAATCAATATAATAGTCAATCTGTCTGTCTTGGGTATGAGTACATCATCCACGTGGCGGGCGCATTAGTGAAGCTGATAGGTAGCTACGCTGATAATGTCATGAGCGTCGTGGGACGAGTGTTCGACGCCTGCGTTCGTCGTCCGCCAACAGAGGAAAAGACTAAGCACCCGTTTCCACTGCACTCAGGATTACAATATGTGATGGTCCTAGCACAACCCGGCCCCATAGTAATTCCTTGCTTTGGGACATGTTTTTGTAAGAAATCGTCGACAAGGAGAAGTGGAATTTGTCAGCTTCACATGAAGACAACCAGAAGTGGAATTTGTCAGCTTCACATGAACATAACCAGAAGTGAAATTTGTCAGCTTCACATGAACATAACCAGAAGTGGAATGTGTCAGCTTCACATGAACATAACCAGAAGTGGAATTTGTCAGCTTCACACGAACATAACCAGAAGTGAAATTTGTCAGCTTCACATGAACATAACCAGAAGTGGAATTTGTCAGCTTCACATGAACATAACCAGAAGTGGAAATTGTCAGCTTCACATGAACATAACCAGAAGTTGAATGTGTCAGCTTCACATGAACATAACCAGAAGTGGAATTTGTCAGCTTCACATGAACATAGCCAAAAATGGAAATTGTCAGCTTCACATGAATATAACCATAAGTGGAAATTGTCAGCTTCACATGAACATAACAAGAAGTGAAATTTGTCAGCTTCACATGAACATAACCAGAAGTGGAAATTGTCAGCTTCACATGAACATAACCAGAAGTGGAATTTGTCAGCTTCACATGAACATAACCAGAAGTGAAATTTGTCAGCTTCACATGAACATAACCAGAAGTGGAATTTGTCAGCTTCACATGAACATAACCAGAAGTGGAATTTGTCAGCTTCACATGAACATAACCAAAAATGGAAATTGTCAGCTTCACATGAACATAACCAGAAGTGGAATTTGTCAGCTTCACATGAACATAACCAAAAATGGAAATTGTCAGCTTCACATGAACATAACCAGAAGTGCAATTTGTCAGCTTCACATGAACATAACCAAAAGTGGAAATTGTCAGCTTCACATGAAGACAACCAGAAGTGGAATTTGTCAGCTTCTCATGAACATAACCAAAAGTGGAATTTTTCAGCTTCACATGAACATAACCAGAAGTGGAATTTGTCAGCTTCACATGAACATAACCAGAAGTGGAATTTGTCAGCTTCACATGAACATAACCAGAAGTGGCAGAATGGGCCTTGCGGCTAAAGCATTCGTCAACACAGAAACAACAAACAGACACTGATACAACTCCATCCATTATGTGCCATACCGATAAGCGTTGGCGGATTTTGCCGTCTCACTCGATCACCAGAGTCGTGGATCAGGTCTGTGTTTCTGTCTCGACTATGCTAAGTGGCCAAGCCATCCAGGTATTTACCTCTCGGTCTTCCCCTTGGTCTCTTCCCTTCGATATTGCCAGTTGTCACCAGGTTCTTCAATTCATTTCTTCTCATAGCATGCCCACAAAATTTTTTAATGTCTGCCGTGTAATGTCTCTAATCAGATTACGTTCTTCATTTGTTTCTTGAATGGCGTGTTCATTGGTTTTTCTGTCTCTCCATGGTATTCTGTGCATTTTCCTCAGAAACCACATACAACTACATACATCAAATATGTACAAGTTACTTAGCTGATGCTCTGAGTTGTCACGGCGGGCCCCGAAATGCCCACTGATCTTGGAGAAGGGACGGAGAGCTCTACCACACGATCTCCGTAGAGACAGTACCGTTCAAGAGGAAAGTCTACAGACCAACCCCACCCCGGTAGACGCAAGCCTTGTTCGGGGCTCAGGCGACGTGAGCGCTTATGTATTGGACTTGGGGAGTTACATACAACTCAGTCTTCCGGGGAATTCTCAACCATCCACCCAATTAAACATCTAACCAGTTAAATATCCACCCAACTAAACATCCAACCATCTAAATACCCATCCAACTGAACATCCAACGAACCCAACATCCATCTGATTTCTTCATTTCTGATCTTATCTCTTCTTGATACATTGAGTATTCTTCTCAGGAATCTCATTTCTGTTGTTGTTATTTTTCTTTTCTCTTTTTCTGTCATTGTCCAAGTTGGCATTAGTAACATAGAGTTGGTAGGAATATTGTGTTGTAAAGTGCTTTCTTAGTAGTTATTGATACATGTTTGTTCTTTAGTATTGGTGCCATCTGTCCAATGAGTTGGTTTGCCTTATTGCATCTATTTTTGATCTCGTCTTTAGATTTGCCATGTGATGATATTATACTTCCCGGGTACTTCAAACTCTTTACTCGTTTCAAGGAATGTTCGTTTAGGTGAACTGTTGTTTTTTCTTCTTTAGTTACCGTCTTAGACTATTTATGTGGTCTTGTAATTCAGCTTCTGATTTTGCTATTAGTGCTTGGTCGTCCGCAAACAGTTCTCTAATAGTTAAATTTGCAGATGGTTCTTCTTCTGTGTTCTCGTCATGCTGTGTTCTTGCGGTCTCTGTTTGGCTGGTTTCTTTACATATGTTGTCTATATATGTTATGAACAAGAGAGGGGACAGGACACAATCTTGTTGTGCTCCGGATCTTACGGTGAAGGGTTCTGAGTGTCCTCCAGTTGCTCTCACTATGCATTCACTGTTGTTGTATCAGCTTCTACATAGGTTTGTTAGATGTGCACTCACTCCATATTGTTTAAGGATTTCCCAAAGCGTGTTTCTATCTACTCTATCAAATGCCTTTTCTTGGTCGACAAAGGCTAAGTAGAGTGTTTCATTGAATTCGATTGATTTTTCTATAAGTTGTCTAAGAGCAAAAATGGCATCTGTGAATCCTTTATTTTTCCTAAATCCAATATGTGTTTCGCTTAGCTGGGGGTTCTATAGTAGTTCGTAATCAACTAAACATCCAACCAACCATCCAACTAACTAACCAACCATCCAACAAACTAGACATCCAACCAATCAACCAGCCAACAACACCACGATCAACACATTCAACACAGAAAGCATGAAAATAACTAAATCATATAGTCAGTCCATTTAAAATTCATGCTAAAAACACCAATATCAAACAGACTTCAGAATGTAAATACTTGGGACGTGTGTTCACTGGAAATGAGAAGATCGATAGAGAGATGAGTATAGGAAGATCGATAGAGAGATGAGTATAGGAAGGTCAATAGAGAGATGAGTATGGGAAGATCGATAGAGAGATTGAAACAAAATGCCAGAAAGTCGGTGCAGTAGGATACCAGTTATCTAAACGATTAATGATAAACAGCATTTGTATACCATCGCAGTGTTATCAATATCAACATGGCGCCTAGCCAAAACCCATGAGAGGAACATGGAGACATCAAATGAGAAGATGTTTAAGGAAAGGTGTTGTTGTCAGCAGAAGAGACTGAAGGGCAAACAATTGCACTAGAAGAATGACAAGAACAATGTTGTGTACTTGTACATCCTACATATGCAGACAGAAAGAAGAGTGGTTGGTCACACTATTCAAAGCCTGAATAACTGCAACTGCCCGTTTGTCCTCCACTGTAAAATATATGGTTTCCCATCTCATATTTGTCATGTCTGTCATTTACTGCCTGTGTAGGATCTTGCTGTGTAAGGCGGGGGGGGGGGGGGGGTGTGGTGGTGGTGTGTATGTCGTCTTGAGCCTCAGGAATATAGGCCGCCTGGCTATTGCAGTCGCCGCGAACTGTGCAGGTCAGAGTTTTCTTTTTGCCCCCGACAGAAAACAAAGATCCACACCTTACGGAGGATTCGAACCCGAAGAAGAATCCGGCTTCTTCGCCGCTCGGCCAGCCGCTCCTCTTATGTTTACACGTCCAAAATATGTGACTTCCTTCATTTGAGTGTCTTAACTGATTGAGTGCCATTTGATGATTACTCGTCTTAAGCAACTTCCAGTATCTGCCAGTGGCTTATATACAGTAGTTGACCATATGCAACCCCCTTTAATCTTATATATAATACATGCCTGCAAGCATATTAACCATGTTTTAATTTATAACTGTGACACACCCCTACTCCCCATTTTCTGACATCCATTGTGGTTAGGTTCATCTCTACTTTTTTGGTTGGCACTGAATCTATTAATAACTAATAGACAACTCACCCCCTGGCGGTGTAATTATATGTCAGGGTGGGTCTGTGGTCAGAGGCAAAAATAATGGGTGGGGTTTAGTAGCACACATAAATAAAAGGAGTTTGGCACGTGCTACTACAACATCTAGCATAATTTGACATACGCTACTACAACATCTAGCATAGTTTGGCATACACTACTACAACATCTAGCATAATTTGACATACGCTACTACAACATCTAGCATAGTTTGCCACATGCTACTACAACATCTAGCATAATTTGACATACGCTACTACAACATCTAGCATAGTTTGGCATACGCTACTACAACATCTAGCATAGCTTGACATATGCTACTACAACATCTAGCATTGTTTGGCATATGCTACTACAACATCTAGCATAGCTTGACATATGCTACTACAACATCTAGCATAGCTTGACATATGCTACTACAACATCTAGCATAGCTTGACATATGCTACTACAACATCTAGCACAGTTTGGCATATTTTATTACAACATCTAGCACAGTTTCGCATATGCTACTACAACATCTAGCACTGTTTGGCATATGTTACTACAACATCTAGCACAGTTTGGCATATGCTACTACAACATCTAGTATAGTTTGGCATATGCTACTACAACATCTAGTACAGTTTGGCATATGCTACTACAACATATGGTACAGTTTGGCATATGCTACTACAACATCTGGTACAGTTTGGCATATGCTACAACAACATCTAGCACAGTTTGGCATATGCTACAACAACATCTAGCATAGTTTGGCATATGCTACAACAACATCTAGCATAGTTTGGCATATGCTACTACAACATCTAGCATAGTTTGGCATATGCTACAACAACATCTAGCATAGTTTGGCATATGCTACTACAACATCTAGCACAGTTTGGCATATGCTACAACAACATCTAGCATAGTTTGGCATATGCTACAACAACATCTAGCACAGTTTGGCATATGCTACTACAACATCTAGCATAGTTTGGCATATGCTACAACAACATCTAGCACAGTTTGGCATATTTTATACAACAGCTAGCATGAGAATGGAGGTTGAGGCGGTTAACGACAGTCTTCCAATGTTTCCAGGACAGAACAGCCAGACATGTTTGTAACAGGGGCTCCGATTGTAGCAGGCTCACAAAATATGCTTTGGAAAGTGGAGACTTGCATGTTCAGGGTGGATTGGGTAGCATCGCTCAACAGGACGAAGCCTGCGAGCATATCGTGGATTGGGTAGCATCGCTCGACAGGACGAAGACTGCGAGCATATCGTGGATTTTCTGTCCAGGACATGCAGATGTACAGAGCAATGAACACGCCGATGGATTAGCTGCTGCTGTCCCTCATCACGAACAGCTCCTTTATAACAGAAGTAATGTGGTGATCCACGACTCTGGTGATCGAGTGAGATGGCAAAACATGACCGCCCACGGTTATCGGCTTGACACATGGTGGATGGAATGTGGTGAAGGATCTGTGGAATCGGGAGTTGAGGCAGCTGGAAGACAAGGCTCAGAAGGGGGTGAGTAGCTAATCTAGAGGATACTCAATGAGTAAGTGACATGCCGGTCGGACTTTTAATACGATTGCTACTGGGATAATCAGCAAGGAACTCTTCCGAGGAGAACGAAGCATATGTGGGGATGTCCGGGGTGCACTGATGTTGGTTCTTGAATTCACTATTCACTATGGGAGTCTCTGTGGCGAAGTGGTCGAGCCGTTTGACTCGTGTTCCGAAGGTTATTGGTTCGATTCCGGGCCGCGCCCTTCGGTTTACGAGTTAAATGTTTCGGAGACTCCTGTGGGTCGTCGCTAAAAGCTACGGAGTTCGTGCTTTGTGCGACGCTTTTCGTGCTACGGAAAGAGACCGAGCCATATGGGATAAAACCCGGTGCAATGAAGTCGACCCTGTCGACTTTTAAGCGACTTTTTTATTCACTATTCAGTTTTCTTCTTAGAGTATGAATTCTTGTTGGATAGCTCTGTTCTCCTTTGCTTCCAATCAATGTTTAATTTTCTTCTGTAACATATATGTTCAAAGGTGGATGTCTGCTTTCTAGCTGATCTGAGATATATCAAAGTTGGCACCAACCTGTTGCCACGTGAAATATGCATGATCTTAGTATTCTGACTTGTATTAGGCTACAGGGAACTGCAACCTAAGATTCAAAGTCATGTCATAGAAGGGAAGACCATGGTCTAAATATTGGTAGCAATTGGTCTAAGATCGAAGCTCCGACAGACGGACAGTTAGAGCATTGTTTTGCTGGTCGGGCAGCTTCCAGGTTCCAGGTGTAATGGTGTTATATTGCCTCTGGAGTAAACCAGGCAGGCCGATAGAAGGATCATGCTGCATCGGCTACTCATTGTCTTTGCATTCAACCCAGGTTTTATGTATGGAGAGGTATAACACCATCCCGGGCCCTACCGAAATGAGTTGTAGTTAATATGCGTTTTCGAAGCACAGTGTAAGAAACTATCGTATGTCAGGACGGCAAGGTACCAGTGAGTGAGTGATTGTGCTACAAGTGTGAAAATAACAAGATGAGAGAACAGATCTGTCAAAGTTTATTTATTGCGGGAGTGAAAGTGTTGTGCAGACGGCATTTGACTGACTGACTGACAAGAATGCATATTCTTCTTCTTCTCAACATTCCGAAGACACATAGGAGTGATCAAGTGATTGTAACTATGGGCTAAAACAGTGGTTCTCAGCAGGTGGGGAATTCCCCCCCCCCCCGGGGGGGGGGGGATTTTAAGGGTTTCGGGGGGGGGGGATTAAATTATTTCAAGATCGCATTAATACAAGAACCAGTTACTCGATATTGTTTTTCTCTCTAAATTTTACGGTTCTGTACTTCTCACCCTAATGAAATATGTTTTATAACGTAAGTAGACCTGCAAATCACGTTTTACGTAGATGTCTAGACTTGTTCTAGTATGTGTTATTAAATTTAGCTTCCATTTTTATGTTTACTGTGTAAGGGTGGGGGATTTATAGAGAGGAAATTCGAAAGGGGGGGGGGGGGATGACGTTCTGAACATATTGTAAAGGGAGGCATGGGCTAAACAAGGTTGAGAACCACTTGGCTAAATATTCCAGACTAAGATCTCGTTCTCATAGTTCACCATGAAGGAAGTTACGTTGCACTGTTTCGTGCAACTGTGGCTGAGCATATCCGGTGTGGACAAGCAATATGTCCGGGTTGATGTCCATTGCCTTCCCCCCCCCCCCCCCCCCAGGTCCACCTACAAGCAGTGGCGGACTGGCCTGCCTGCCAGGCTTCCCCGATGGCATATGCGCGCTAAGCAGCCCTGATGATGTGGGTCCCCTTAAACATGAGACAATGTGTTTAAATTGTTCGTGTTTAAATAGCTTTGCCACCTGGCACCAATATTTGTTGTCCCAGCAGCACTGCCTACCAGACAACAGGTTTTGTGCATGACTTCTCTGAATCCTATCCCTTGACCGGTCCGACATATGTGACCCTACGGGCTGCTATGCTACCGTCGGTAAATCTCCTCAGGTCATTGCAACATGAAATCCATCTCCCACTTAAAAACAAAATATAACAGAGGCGAAGGCTAAATTGTGACATTTCATCTATACAAACACTATAGTCACAATATTTACTAAGATATATAGCACTATAGCACAGAGGCCATGATTACGATGCTATTTCCTCTATACAAACAGTATAGTTACAATACTTAACTCATATTAGTATAGTAGCACGGTAGCACTCGGATTTAGTACTGACCGTGTCGGTGGACAGTGTCTTGATCAGGGCTGAAGACATCAGTGATCACTACGTTCGCCAGGCAGTATTATCAGCTTCATCAAGAGAAAGCATATACACGCACGCGCGCCCGGCCAAAGGTCGATTCCCAGGCAAACCCGGAAGTGGAGAGAGAGAGAGAGAGAGAGAGAGAGAGAGAGAGAGAGAGAGAGAGAGAGAGAGAGAGAGAGAGAGAGAGAGAGAGAGAGAGAGAGAGAGAGAGAGAAAATCTCTCCATCGGCGGTCATTCCAACGTTTGGCACGACGGGTGCCATGCCAGTTGTGAACAGACTACACCCAACAAACATTGACAACAAGTAGGAACGCACAAAGTAGGATTTTCCCCCCGTTCCCTTTGAACTCAAGCGCAATCCATACAGGTGCTACTACTTCTAGTGCACTGCACTGATTTTTCGTCTTCAAACTTCTGAGACATATATAATTGACGTCCCCAAGTCAAGGATGAGAAGTCGACATTTTAGTCCAAATGACCATTATAGGGGTTGAACCTGCTACCTCGACATCAGCACAACGGATGTTAAGAACGAGTGTGCTTATCCATACGGCCATGTTGATCTGTGTAGGATCTGTTACTTTAATCCTGACCGGAAACACATCCCTAGTCTACCTGACCCAGCTGGCTTTAGGTGGCCACGTGTGTCAGGCCACCACTACCTTGACCTCTTAGCCAGCCGTCCCTTCAGGTTGTCTGCCGTATCCAAAAAGCATACCACAGGTGGGTTAAAGATGTGATAGATGATTTACACATGGCAGCAACAGGGGCATCTGGGTTAAAGATGTGATAGATGATTTACACGTGGCAGCAACAGGAGCATGTGGGTTAAAGATGTGATAGATGATTTACACGTGGCAGCAACAGGGGCATGTGGGTTAAAGATGTGATAGATGATTTACACATGGCAGCAACAGGGGCATGTGGGTTAAAGATGTGATAGATGATTTACACATGGCAGCAACAGGAGCATGTGGGTTAAAGATGTGATAGATGATTTACACATGGCAGCAACAGGGGCATGTGGGTTAAAGATGTGATAGATGATTTACACGTGGCAGCAACAGGGGCATGTGGGTTAAAGATGTGATAGATGATTTACACATGGCAGCAACAGGGGCATGTGGGTTAAAGATGTGATAGATGATTTACACATGGCAGCAACAGGAGCATGTGGGTTAAAGATGTGATAGATGATTTACACATGGCAGCAACAGGGGCATGTGGGTTAAAGATGTGATAGATGATTTACACGAGGCAGCAACAGGGGCATGTGGGTTAAAGATGTGATAGATGATTTACACATGGCAGCAACAGGGGCATGTGGGTTAAAGATATGATAGATGATTTACACATGGCAGCAACAGGAGCATGTGGGTTAAAGATGTGATAGATGATTTACACGTGGCAGCAACAGGGGCATGTGGGTTAAAGATGTGATAGATGATTTACACGTGGCAGCAACAGGGGCATGTGGGTTAAAGATATGATAGATGATTTACACATGGCAGCAACAGGAGCATGTGGGTTAAAGATGTGATAGATGATTTACACGTGGCAGCAACAGGGGCATGTGGGTTAAAGATGTGATAGATAATTTACACGTGGCAGCAACAGGGGCATGTGGGTTAAAGATGTGATAGATAATTTACACGTGGCAGAAACAGGGGCATCTGGGTTATGCTAGAGACAAATTTCCATGAGGCTTAAGATAGAGAGATACTTCTACCAGGCTTATGCTAGAGAGACATTTTCACAAGGCTTATGTTAGAGAGACATTTCCACAAGTCTTATGAAGACAAAGTTTTGCACTGGACAAACTTCTGGGTGGTGACAATCCACGGAAGATCCATTCTAACTTGGACAGACATTAACAAATGAATTTATAAACAGTACTATTGAGGAGTCGGTCTCCCTGGTCGAGGGGTTAGCAGCTTTCTCCGTAACCCCGAATACTCTGAAGGGTTGACTTGAGCGCACGAGAATTGGAAGCGGTTCGAGTCGCGCCAGTGACTTATGAGAGTATGGAGCCGGTCGCTCAGAAAGCAATGGCAAACTACTGAGAGTAATCTTGCCAAGAAATCAACAATCAGCTGAAAGATGCTGATGTTGACAGCGATGTCCTGTAAAGGATATGCAAAATATTTTTTTACTATTGAGGATGCCAGAGAAGAAAATCGGCTGACGACATCAAAGATCACATGGATTGACTCTATCCAGTGCTACCCATCGGGCGCTGGAACGGCAAAAGTGGAAGGTGAGTGAGTGAGTGAGTGAGTGAGTGAGTGAGTGAGTGAGTGAGTGAGTGAGTGGGAGGGTGGGTGGGTGGGTGAGTGACTGAGTGAGTGAGTGAGTGAGTGAGTTGGGAGTTGCCGTGGCGTAGTGGCTAGATGCTCACCTGCCGGTTCGATAGTGCATAGATTCAATCCGCATTGCGTATTTATCAAACGGGCCTGGGCTCCTAGGTTAACCCGTGATACAGAGGAAATGTTTTGGGAAGTAAAGGCGGCCGGTGCGACACTGGTCACTTCACCCAGCGAGTGTCGGCTGGCTTATACAATTATGGGTCTAGTACCTGATGCTGAATGCGCATTAAGGTGTGTGGAAGGTCCCAGGTTGACCCGGCCTAAAAATGGGTACAAGGAAATGTTTCGGGAAGTCCCTGTGACATCGACTACATCAGTGGTTCTTAATCGGTGGGGAATTCCCTCCCCCCCCCCCCCCCCCCCCCCCCCCCCCACCCCGCCCCGGAGGAGAATTTTATAGTTTCCATGGATGTGGGGGAGGATTATGATTCTTTCAAGATCGCGTTAATACAAGAACCGATTACTCGATATTGTTTTTCCCTCCATATTTTAGATTATATACTTCTCGCCCTTCTGATTCTTCCTTTTATAACGTAAGTAGACCCGCAAATTACGTAGACGTCTAGACTTGTTCTAGTAGTGTTATTAAATTTAGCTTCCATTTTTACAAATACTGTGTGTATGGTGGAGGGGGGATTTATAAGGAGGACAAACGAAAATAAGTGGGGGGAAGGGGAGTGGCATTCTGAACATATGGTGAAGGGGTGCATGGGCCAACAAATATTGAGAACCACTGTACTACATTATTGGAAGATGGTTTATTAAAGCGATAAAGAAAAGGCAAATATTATGTATAGCGCAGTGAAACAGGGAAATTAGCTCTTGTGACTGTATATGGGGGAAATTTGAGAAGCTAGGAACAAACAATATAATTTATACCAACGTTATTAAAATATCATATGACAGCGAGGTTTGAATAGTCATGGTCTCCAATATCTGCCATAGACCAAGCGCTTGAAGATGTGTATGTGTGTGTGAGTATGTACTATACACACGTCTGTGTGCTCATCTAGTATTTACTATACACACGTGTGTGTGCTTATTTATTATATACTATACACACGCCCTTGTGCTTATTTATTATATAATATATACACAATAATAATAATAACAACGATGATGAGAATAATAACAACGATGATGAGAATAATAACAACGATGATGAAAATAATAACAAGGATGATGAGAATAATAACAAAGATGGTGAGAATAATAGCAATGATGGTGAGAATAATAGCAATGATGATGAGAATAATAATAACGATGATAAAGAGAAAGATAATTGTGAACACGATTAACAGGACTCTGATAATGGTTTGATGTTTATCGCTGACTGCCACAAAAGAATAGACTCCCGCTAAAACCAATCAGCCAAAAATGCACTCAGCCCAGCTACCTCTCCGCCATCTCTCTACCAGCCGATGCAATTTCTCCAGCCCGAACAAACAAAACAACGCCACAGTTTCCAAATCAGCGCATACTTACACAAATAACCAAACATCACATAAACTCAACACTAAATATAGCAACAGAACCAGTTGATCTAACCTCGGTGCCGCCAAAACTAGGAATTCTCACTGTTCACTTGTATGTATATACTGTATATATATATTGTTCTACACATGACGAAGAAGATCAAAATTGCATCGAAACGTCTTAAGGATTACACTAATTGTTTACTTACATTTACCAGAATACAGCACAGTTATGCCTATATACGACAAGCAGCTAGAGAGCTCCGTGATAACGAACACACATGCACATCTCACTCTCAGCTGGACTGCCAGACACAATGAACATCCATATTCCTTGACTTCTCTGGCTAGTGTATTTTAAGGTGAAATAGAGCCGCTCCGGAAAGAGATCCAGAACTGAAGGGACGTACACACACCAGCAACATTTGTGAAGTCGTATCAACCACCACAGCCAGACAACAGCGGCTACGGAACGCAATTTTTCGGATCCTGCAATCGATAAGCGCGCGCCTTAACCTTCTCGCATGACGTCATTTGCTTGATAAAGTACACACTTACATACACACACACGCGCGCGACCAGAGATCGATTCCCAGGCAAAACTGGAGGGGAGGACAGACCAAAGACTCCCCATCAGTGGCGGTTCGAACCTTCGGCACGAAGAATGTCACCCGAGCTGTGAAGGGGATGGTGGAAGGGGTGGGGGTGAGTTCCAACATGAAGTGACAGAATTAGTCTTAAGTTATTTGCGTCCTACTGACAGGGAGGAGATAGCGAATAGGCGAAGACATGGCACGCTTTTGTGAGACATACACATGCAGACTCTGTAAGGGAGCTGGAATGGGAGCAAGCTAGGGGTTCGAGAATGGGGCGGCGGAGTGAAAGAGAAGGGTGGGGTGTAAGAGAATGAGGTAGGCGGGTAGGGGGATTAAATAAGCGAGGAAGGAGGCTGGGGGTAAGAATGACAAGGCGGGGATGGTGTGCAAAAGAATGAGGAAATCAAGTTGGGGAGTAAGAGAATGAAGTGGGTGGGAGGGGAAAGTAGAAGAATGAGGAAGGTGGTGAGTGGGTGAAAGGGAATGAGGGAGGTGGTGATAGGGTGTAAGAGAATGGAGAAGCTAGTGATGGGATGTAAGAGAATGGAGAAGCTAGTGATGGGATGTAAGAGAATGGAGAAGGTGGTGATGGGATGTAAGAGAAATAGGACAGTGGGGAAGCTGATTGTAAGAGAATGGGAATTCAGTTTCGGAGTAAGTGAATAAAGAAGATGGAATGGAGTATATGAGAATGAGGACAAGTGTAAGAGAATGAGAAAGGCAGGCTAGGGGTAAGTCAATGAAGAAGGCAGGTCAGTGGCAAGAGAATGGGGAGGGTAAAATGAAGCAGAAGGGAAGAAGGGAATAGTGAGATGGAAGCGTGAAAGGAGGGATGTGGGTTTGTGGTAAGAGATGGTACAAGGAGGCTGGGACGTTAGAGGTTGACTAAACGAGGCTGGGTTGCTAGAGGAGGAAGGTTAAGAGGAAAGAATTGCAATTGGAAAGTGTTAGATGGGGGATGGGTGTAATAATGAGAAATGTGATATGATAAAGAGAAAGGTGATGTGATAAAGAGTAAGGTGATGTGATAACGAGAAAGGTGATGTGATACCGAGATAGGTGATGTGATAAATTGAAAGGTGATGTTAAAAAGAGAAGGGCGATGTTATACAGAGAAACACAATGTTATAAAAAGAAAGGTGATGAAATGAGAAAGGTGGTGTGATAAAGAGAAAGGAGATGTGATAAAAATAAATGTTGTGCTATAAAGAGAAAGGCGACGTTATAAAGGGAAAAAAACGCGTCCTTTATCTTTGACGTTTTAAAAGATACAAATCTCATAGCTGACCTAAAAATGTTAATGCAGGCAAGAGTATTACGTTAAAGCAAAACAAATACAAAGACAGACAGACAGACAGACAGACTGACTCAAGGAAGGAAGGAAGGAAGGAAGGAAGGAAGGAAGGAAGGAAGGAAGGAAGGAAGGAAGGAAGGAAGGAAGGAAGGAAGGAAGGAGGAGAGAGGAGGGAGGGAGGGAGGAAGGAAGGGAGGGAGGGAGGGAGGGAGGGAGGGAAGGAAGGAAGGAAGGAAGGATAGACAATGGCAATAAACAAGCTGGGAGTTAATATATAATGGATGTTTAAAGGATAATATCAAATGTAAAGCCTTATTACAAATTATTATTCTATTTAAATAAAAAATAAAAAACAGCAATTGGAGTAAGTAGAGAAGTTGAAAATTAAAAGAGTTGATAGGAAGCTAAAGAACTTAGTGACAACTGGTAAAATTGAGGGGAAAAGAATAAGGTTAAGACAGAGAAGTAAATACTTGAATGGCATGACGACGTTGTATGGTCGAGACTGAAGCACAGCTGATCCACAACTCTGTTAATCGTCTAAGATGGCGAAACACGACAGCCCAAGCTTATCGGCATGCCACATGATGATGATAATAGGAACATGTTCAGGAGAGAAATCAAATGTTTTAGCCACATGACGCATTTAAAAAATTAAAATAAAAAATTACTTGCATCCTTTACAAACGTCGCAGTCAACCCAGCATTGTTTGGCTGTTTGTGATTACTTGGCACGCTTGCGATCAGTAATTTACCGTCAGGAGAGAAATCAAATGTTTTAGCTACATGACACATTTAACAAAAAAATTACTTGCATATCCTTTACAAATGTTGCAGACTTGTCCTCATTCTCATATACTCCATTCCACCTTCTTCATTCACTTACTCCCAAACTGCCTTCCCATTCTCTTACAATCAGCCTCCCCACTGTCCTATTTCCATTACACCCAATCACCACCTTCCCCATTCTCTTACACCCCATCACCACCTTCTCCATTCTCTTACACCCCATCACCACCTTCTCCATTCTCTTACATCCCATCACTAGCTTCACCGATGGTGTTTCCACCTTGTCGTGGTGGGGGAGCTTGAGTTTCTCAATGACCCTGAGAGCTATGCCGGTGGTAGCGTAGCTACCAGCAGGGCCTCCCAAGCCGGACAGGTCAAAGGGTAGAGAACAGACAAAGAGAAACACCCTGGTCCTCCAGGTTTGGAGTTGAAGCATGGGGTTAACATCCCCACCTTTGTAAAAACTATTTTGTTACGAAACAGATAAATAAGCCTCGAATTCGAACTGAATTATTTGGACAACGACCTTGGAATGTTAAAGGACTTTTGAGATTTGGAACATGGAATGTACGGACACTGTATCCAGCTGGTGTTGCAGGTGTTGCCTGTTGTAGAAGACCTACAGTGCTGTTGTATGACCCCGTCAGTGCGGTGGTATGACACCGTCAGTGCTGTTGTATGACACCGTCAATGCTGTTGTATAACACCGGCAGGGCTGTTGTTTGAGATCTGCAGTACTGGTATATGAGACCTACGGTGGGTTGTACAGGAAGTCTACAAAATCAAATTTCTGTGGTATATGAAAGCTACCATGAACCCATGTGGTAGAGAAAGTCAACAATGAAAGGTTTTGTGTATTTGTTCTATCTAGCGGACAAACCCGGCTGGGGAAACGTCACCGCTCTGGGAGCATTTCAGCTAGAATATTCTTGTTGAATGACACTGAACCTTGTTAATATACCAGCAGAAACCGTAGGTGTTTCACAATGATACGTCCTAATTTGAACGTATAGACACTCGCACTGCTCGTACGCTATTGCATTGTTCTAGACCAGACTAAGGTGGAGTCCGGTCAATCCTGAGTTCGTCATCTATGCATGTATTCATCTACTAGAGAGGTTAAACCCTCAAGAGACACGTTGCTGGCTTTTATATAATGCTCACCTCGATTCTCTATTATAGTCAGACCATGAAGAGTCCATGTATTAGGCATTAACAATTTAGTGCTTGTAGCCAGCCTATGTTTTCAGCTATCATCAAGATTCATCAGGGGAGACCTCACGGTCGAGGATCTCCCATTCAGACTGTGTAGGCAAAGCAGTTATACAGACAGTAGTAATTAACTTTATTCAAGAGTTTTGTGGGCTGGCACTCCAATCCAGTCTTCGTGGCTCGGATGCGTAATCGCATGTTATGATCATCTGACGCTTGCGACAGGGAAGTCCACAAGTTTCCAGTCACCATTACTGGAAGTGAGCCGGGCGAGTCAATAGGACCGACTCGACGGAAACACACCGCAAATCTTCTGCTACGTCCAAGGATGACCAAGAATCATTTCTTACTCTACCTTTACTCTATTTTGTAAATAGATCATTTCCTATCAGGACGTTCCTTTCAGACCTGTGTCTATAGTGTAAATTAAATTGATTAATTGTTGACATGTCTTTCCTAAGGTTATTATGTGTGGTCTTGGACGAGTCCTGAGAAGTAATTGTTGCTAGGTAGAGGGTAGATAGTAGAGGTATAGAATCTGGGAGGGGCTTGTAGACCAGTAACACTGGTCACCTTGCAGAGGGGGTCAGTAATAGTAGCATAAGTGTATCAACCCCTGGCGTTAGTACACACGTGAGTGAGTGGGCTACCTCGGTGCTTGTGTTCATTCACAACAACCGAGGCCATCCTGTTACAGGAAGGTAAAGGAGGAATGTGCTATTGGAGGAACATCCAGACTGCTTGATTACGCAGATGATATAGATATTATAGGGGAAAATGAACAAAAGACATTGGAAATATTGACTCACTTAAACGTAAAAGCTCAACAAATGGGGCTGGTTATCAACCAAGATAAGACAGAATATATGGTAATTTCAAGAGAAGTACGGCTAGAAACTCTGGCCACATGCAAATAGATCATATGACCATTAAAAGAACGGAAACATACAAATACCTGGGTACAATCTTCAACTGCTCCAACATAATAAGGGAAGAAATACAAGCTAGAATCAACTCTGGAAATAAGATATACTATGCACTACAACATTTGCTAAAATCAAAGGCGCTATCTCGCAACACCAAGATCACAATATACAAAACACTGATCAGACCAGTTGTGCTGTATGGCTCTGAAACCTGGAGTACAACGAAAGGAGACGAAGCCTTGTTACAAACCTTTGAGAACAAAATTTTAAGACGCATCTTTGGACCCATTAGGGATACACAAAGTGGAGAGTGGAAAAGAAGAGACAAGAAAGACATTTATGATCTGTTTAAGTCCCCGCTAATCACGGGTATCATGAAGGCTAATAGACTACAATGGCTGGGGCATATAGAAAGAATGGAAGATAACAGGGAAACAAAACTCGCTTACACTCAGGAAATAAATGACCGTAGACCCCGAGGTAGACCAAGAAGACGTGGAGAGATAATATATGTACAGACCTACAAGCACTTGGAATCAGCGACTGGCAAGAGAAGGTCAACCAGAGAGACGAATGGAGACGGCTTGTATCTGCAGGAAAGAATCTCAATGGCTCGGAATGCTGAAGAAGAAGAATTTACCGTTGCTTTCTGAACGACCGGCACTTATACCATTTAATGAAAACCAACGCAAGGCGAAATTACAAATTACCACTCTCACGTTAAACAGAAAGAACAAAAGACATACTAGAGGGAAAGTTGAAAGCAATTAAGTAAATGGTAGGCAGCGAGACAAGTGATAAGATAAGAGATGGGCAAATACTGGAAGACCCCGGTTAACGTCGGGGCTACCTTCTTGGAAAAGGCGACTTTAAGTAAAACGACGTTTAGCGAAACACTATACAGGTGTATACACAAGTGACAATGTTATGGCGGAACGTAGCGACGTAAAGTGAAGTTATATCACATTGTGACAACAGCGTTATAGCGAAACGACGTAAACCGAAGCGACGTATTGGGGGGGGGGGGGGGGCTTCCAGTAGTATCATGTGCCGAGCCGTGGAGAGAAAGAAAGGACAAGTAAATGAGTATTTTACACATTCTCTGGCGCATTGACCATATGGTGACAGCTTTATATTTTTATATCCCCCACATTCTCTGTCGCATTGACCATATGGTGACAGCTTTATATTTTTATATCCCCCACATTCTCTGGCGCATTGACCATATGGTGACAGCTTTATATTTTTATATCCCCCACATTCTCTGGCGTACTGACCATATGGTGCCAACTTTATATTTTTATATCTCCCACATTCTCTGGCGTTTTGACCATATGGTGCCAGCTTTATATTTATATCCTCTATATTCTCAGGCGTATTGACCATATGGTGACAGCCTTTATATTTGTATACCCCCCACATTCTCAGGCGTATTGACCATATGGTGCCAGCCTTTATATTTGTATATCCCCCACATTTTCTGGCGTATTGACCATATGGGGACCAGATTTATATTTTTATATCCCCCACATTCTCTGGCGTATTGACCACATGATGCCAGCTTTATATGTTTATATCCCCCTCATTCTCTGCGTATTGACCATATCGTGCCAGCTTTATATTTTTATATCCCCTACATTCTCTGGCGCATTGACCATATGTCAGCTTTATATTTTTATATCTTCCACATTATTAGGCGTATTGACCATATGGTGCCAGTTTTACATATTTATAGCCCCATCTGCACTCGGTTACTTCAATATCACGGCGGCAGCCTTTACTTTTCAAGACATTTCCTCTTACCCATTTTAGGTTGGGCGGACCTGGCAGCCTGGGTCTGGTCTTATAATTCACCTCGCTGAGGAGTTGAACTCACGACCGCCGCACCAGCAGGAAAGTGTCATGTAAAGACATCGTTTCTCCGGGAAAGTGTGGTGTAAAGACAGCATTTCTCCAGGAAAGTGTGATGTAAAGACAGCATTTCTCCAGGAAACTGTCATGTAAAGACAGCAGTTCTCCAGGAACGCATGATGTAAAGACAAATTTTCTCCTATCAGTCTAATGAAGTCCACAAATCCTTTGAAATTCTAGTGAAGACAGCAGATCTAATAGTTTACTGAAGTCCACATATCCCCTAGACCAGTGGTTCTCAACCCGTAGGGTTTCCAGGGGGACTTTGGGGGGGGGGGGAGAGAGAGAGAGAGAGAGAGAGAGAGAGAGAGAGAGAGAGAGAGAGATTAAGATTATTTCAAGATCGCGTTAATACAAGAACCGATTACTTGATATTGTTTTTCCCTCCATACTTTACGATTCTGTACTTCTTGCCTTTCTTAAATTCATTTTATAACATAACTAGACCCGCAAATCATGTTTTATGGAGACGTCTAGACTTGTTCTAGTATGTGTTATTAAATTTATCTTCCATTTTTACGTATACTGTGTAGGAGCGGGGTAATTTATAGAGAGGAAATTTTTTTTTTTAAAGAGGGGGTGGGGGTGACAAGTCTAACGAAACCCATAGCCCAACCAGCAGTCTAATGAAGCGAGTATATCTTGCGAAATTCTAGTAATCTATCAGTCTGCGAAGATCCACATATCCACTTGAAGCCTAACGAGGACAGTAGATTTTTCCGTCTAATGAAGTCCACATACCCACTAGACGTCTAGATCAGACCTATCCGTCAAATGAAGTCTACATATTCCAGGCTAGCGAAAACATTCGATCTATCAGTCTAATGAAGTCCACATATCCACGGAAAGTCTAGCTAAGACATCAGATCTATCAGTCTAATGAAGTCCACATATCCACGGAAAGTCTAGCTAAGACATCAGATCTATCAGTCTAATGAAGTCCACATATCCACGGGAAGTCTAGCTAAGACATCAGATCTATCAGTCTAATGAAGTCCACATATCCACGGGAAGTCTAGCTAAGACATCAGATCTATCAGTCTATTGAAGTCCACATATCCACGGGAAGTCTAGCTAAGACATCAGATATATCAGTCTAATGAAGTCCACATATCCACGGGAAGTCTAGCTAAGACATCAGATCTATCAGTCTAATGAAGTCCACATATCCACGGGAAGTCTAGCTAAGACATCAGATCTATCAGTCTAATGAAGTCCACATATCCACGGGAAGTCTAGCTAAGACATCAGATCTATCAGTCTAATGAAGTCCACATATCCACGGGAAGTCTAGCTAAGACATCAGATCTATCAGTCTAATGAAGTCCACATATTCCAGGAAGTCTAGCTAAGACAGTGGATCTATCGGTCTAATGAAGTTCACATATCCACCTAAAGTCTAGCGAAGACATTACATTTAACAGTCTGCTAAGACCACATATCCTATGAAAGTCTATAGCAGATAAGATATCTCTTAGCAGTCTAAAATCGCCCACAACCCAACTAGATAGTTTAATGAAGCACACACGTCTGAAGGTCAAGCTAAGACAGATCTAACAGTTCACTAAAGTCCACATACCTCCGGAAAGTCTAGTGAAGCAACATATCACTGAGTCTAGTCAAGTCTCCGACCCACCATGAGCCATAAGTTTACTGAAGCCTACAGATCCCGGACACGTATGATAGTTGCCTGTTGTGCTACCGACCTACCACATAATGCACCTAGATATAGTCCAAACGAAACACTATTTCACAGCTGTATTGATTTCCTCATGCGAGCTTTTGAAACGTTTGGAGAAGACGAGAAATACTAGAATTAGTCATGCGTGCAACATCACAGCCAGCAAAGAGGGCAACATCTGGTTTCATCGTGCATCCAGGACATGGCAAGTAATAAGGAAAACACCTGAAACCACTGCTGTACTAAGATAAACCTGCACACAGAATGATCAATTGGCAGTCACAGAAGAAAACACGAGCAAGTAAATATCAGTGGTCATTTTAAAAGGCGGTGGTGGTCTCCATAGATACACTGCAATAACAGCGTAAATTATTAAGCTTTCGCATATACTAGTTCAACAGCAAACTGAGATGAGGTAACCATTTCGCATACTCATAACTATACTCCTTCCTCAGGCCATTCTAACAACTGATAGTGGCAACGACCACCCCGTGATCTGTGCTGTTGTACTGAGTCAGTGGTTAGGGTTCAAGCCCAGTAGTGGCAAGATTATCTTCCCTACCATAACGGATCTGGGTTCGTCCCAACCTCAAGTATTCTTCCTCTTCTTTCTTTCGTCCCTTTAACCTCTACTGGGGCATTGGTCTTCAACCATCCTCAGCTACCTCATGCAGCTCTGGCCATGTACTCCTCAGATTAATCATCTGTATATCCACTTCTCTACCACATGTGGTTATAGGTCTTCCTTTATTTACTTATCTCCGTGGCGAAGGTGTTACGGACGCGGTTCGTAATCCCGCATACCCGCGTTCGAAACACAGCTGCGGGCGATTTAGCAGCATATCACCATGCGTTGTTTTTTCTACGAAATGGTATGGGTGCCGGTCATTCAGAAAGCAATGGCAAACTACGGGACTTAAACTTGCCAAGAGATCACAGCAGCAAATAATGCTGGTCTTGAATGCGATGTCCTGTAAAGGATATGTAACTAACTACTTCCTTTGCTCTGCAGATTCCAGACAAAAGCCTGACTTATTTATACTATTCTCTGTTTTTCCAGTGTTTTTCCTATCCAGCGCCAGCATTCACCTCATGGTTGCCTGATGTGTGTCCAGTCCTCTCCATGGGCTCCACGTTGGTGATTGCGTCATTCATATTAAACATTTCTATTTTACTCAGGCGCCAATTAATTAACGTTTGTAGTTTATCTGTAATCGTTATAGTCGTCCTCCGTGTTTTTGATCCATACAGCAGTACTTACTTAACGTCAGAATTGAATATTCTAAGTCTGGAGCTAAATAACTGCCGGCATTGTCTGGGAAGTTATTGCGGCGATGAACTGGTCTGGCCAACCGCATAATTTGCTGTGGTCTAGTACAGGCATATCAAACTGAAAAGCGCTCGCTGGCCACATTATTAATACATGTCACTGGGGCCGCATAATTTTGATTTAACGACACAATCAACTGGAAAGCGGGATATAGTAATGGCTAGAAGCTCACCTGTCGCCCGGTGACCATGGGTTCGAAGCTATTTGGTGGCGGATTTTGAAAATTGACCTGACTGGTATCATGAAATGTCATAGAGAGTAAAAGCGACAGGAGTGATGGTGATCAACATTATACACAGAGTATCAATTGTCCTTGATTGGTATCATGAGATATCATAGAGTACAGGCGACAGGAGTGATGGTGATCAACATTATACACAGAGCATCAATTGTCCTTGACTGGTATCATGAGATATCATAGATAGTACAGGCGACAGGAGTGATGGTGATCAACATTATACACAGAGTACCAATTATCCTTGACTGGTATCATGAGATATCATAGATAGTACAGGCGACAGGAGTGATGGTGATCAACATTATACACAGAGTATCAATTGTCCTTGACTGGTATCATGAGATATCATAGATAGTACAGGCGACAGGAGTGATGGTGATCAACATTATACACAGAGTATCAATTGTCCTTGATTGGTATCATGAGATATCATAGAGAGTACACCCGATAGGCGTGGTGGAGATCAACATTATACACAGAGTACCAATCGGCCCATAAAAATATGGGTCTAGCACCATTTGCATAAAGCATGTAACATGGTCCTTTTTATACATTTATTCAGAAAAAAAAAGTCGCTTTAAAGTCGACAGGGTCGATTTCATTGCACTGGGTTTTATCCCTTATGGCTCAGACACGAACTCCATAGCTCTAGTGACGACCCTCAGGAGTCTCCGTAACAATGCACTCGTGAACCGAAGTACGCGGCCCGGAATCGAACCCGCAAACTTCGCAGCCCGAGGCAGAGGACTTGACTACTTCGCCACGGTGACTCCCGATGTATTCTGAAGAATGCAGTAAACTGCACAATATACATGGCACAGTATAATCATCCTCTTTGGACAACAATCACCTTCCAATTAATATACTATGTGTGGCTGTCTCAGTCACAGGATTATTTATGTGAGCCATGAATGAATCCTAATATAACTTCTCTTCTGGTGTTGAACGGGGTAGGGGTAATGTTATAATCTAATCAAATATTCATTATGAAAAACATATACAGTTGTTTAACATATATTGTATACAATAATGTGTTTTATCTTCTGCTTTTCAGTGATTAGCTTACTCGTTTATATTAGGCGTCGGTAACCTACGGCCCACGCGCCAAGCTTGGCACAAGGAACGATTTTCAAGGGCATGCCAAATTAATTAAAAGATAGTATATAATCTCATTAATAAATTCGGTGTGTAATTACAATAGAAGCACGTGATTCTTTTCAAACTGTTCCTGTTTGTATAGCCCTTTTTAGCGAAAGCTGTTGCACATTAGATGTGCGATCTGATGCAAACAAACTGAGTGAGCGTGGAGCAAAACTTGCAGACTGTAATGAAGTTCTACTTCCATCATATCATTCACCGCTCTCCCGACCACCCCCACCCCAACTCATGCCATAACTTCAGTTTATCAGTTTATAATATAATACAGTGCTGTTAAATTAACTCATAAAAAGCCAATTACATGATATACTCTCGTTTCAAGAATTTTGGACACAATATTGGATTAGACAATGATGGACTTGGACTGAAAGGCCGAGTGACTCTGCAGCATTACTTCTACGCGACACTACCAAAAGTTAGCCGACCCATGTTTCATATAATGCATGGCATTGATTTTTGGAAACACAGGTGCCAGTAAATGGTTTGAATGTCTAGTTTGTTCCCATTTTTAATACTGACGACAAATGTTTGATAATCGACCTGGACCCTTCAACAGTTTGTGTGGCTTTCATAAAAGAGAATAATTGTCCACGCACACAATTAGAACCAACCACTGCTTGAAATTGGCCGCAAACCCTCTGGATATTCTCTAATCGATGGGGAATGTGGGCAAAGACAAAAACTGGGTGATCCCATTTCGCTTAATTTTGCTTTGATTGAAGAACATATGATTGCATTATCAAAGGAAACTGATGCAGTGAACCAAACAACATTGTCTTCATAGGGTTAAAAATCTAAATACATCTAATACAATTCGTTTGCAGGAAAAACGTATCCTACTTCTCATGACTTTCTTCATTAGGTTTTATTTTTGGAACAGTGGTTGTCATTGTATTGTCACGGTTTTTCTCGCCTTTTGAGTTTAAAAATATGCCAACATATAGGAAAGTGAGAGGTTTGCGATATAAGCAGTGTTGTGTTACGGGAGAACAGAAACCACGGAATTCTCGTCAAACTATCAACTGTACACTTGGAGTGCTATGCAATTATATATCATCATCATCATCACCATCACCATCACCATCATCATCATCATCATCACCATCACCATCACCATCACCACCATCATCATCATCATCATCATCATGTACCACGCCGATAAGCATGTGCGGTCATGTTTCGCTATCTTACACGATCACCAGAGTCGTGGATCAGCTCCGTGTTCTTGTCTCCACCATGTCATGTGGTCAAGCCACCATCCAGGTATTTACATCTCTGCCTTCCCTTTGTTCTTGTCCCTCAATTTTGCTAGTTATCACCAAGTTTTCTAGTTTATTTCTTCTCATAACATGCCCAAATAATCTTATCTGTGTCTAATGTCTCCTATCAGTTTACGATTTTCATTTGCTTGTTGTAGGATTTGCTCATTGGTTTGTTGCCTGTCCATGGCATTTTTTTTTTTTTTACATTTTCCTAAGTATCCACATTTCCTCTGTCATAACGATCCAAACAAGTTTGGCTGTCAAACGATACGAAAGTGAAAAAGGCACCCGATACTTCAACACTCGACCAGCTAGGCACCCGATACTTCAACACCCGACCAGCTAGGCACCCGATACTTCAACACTCGACCAGCTAGGCACCCTATGCCCAGCACGCATGTTCCTTCAACTTGCGTAGCTTTCCTGCGATATATGCAGCGCTGTGTTATGGGAGAACAGAAACAACAGAATTCTCCAGAAACTATAAACTGTAAATTTGGAGTGCTGTGTATTTATTTATTCAGTTTGGTAAAGTGGACGAATTTATACAACAATAAAGATTAACCAGCGTCCATAAATAGATGCAAATACATTAATGAAAGACATGATTTAACCATGCTGGCGAAGGTGGGAAAAATAATTGTTTTTCAATCTATATGTTTTTGTCTAGATTAGTTACGGTCAAAGTTATATTTAATGTTTTGTACTGCCGAGCTGCAAGCAGACAAGAAACAGTGCAATGTTGTTATAATGACAGAATGTTGTGTAGTGTGATCATAACGATAAAAGGTCAGCACCAATGCATTACAAAACTGGACTTGTCGCGGGCCGCGCTTGACTTTTTATAGGATCGCATGAGCCCGCAGACCACATGTTTGACACATTTGGTCTAGAATATGTCAAGGTCTAAAAAGTCAAACGAATAGTCCAGCATCTCCGGCTGTAGGGTTCATGTCGAATACACCTTGTCTAATTAATTATCTTATTCTTTCTTCGAGCAGTCTTAAATCCAATGCGGCTTGCCATATCAGTCGCAGTATCAAGAATAATTTAACCAGGTGGGTCTCATCCTACCCATGCACAATCTACTGTCAGTTTGCTACATCAGTCGCAGTATCAGGAAGAATTTAACCAGGTGGGTCTCATCCCAGCTAGCGACCCAGCCCCACTTTTTGTTGAACGCTGTTAAGCGTATTACACAGGAAATATGAATTGCTGGGCTGCTTTTGAAGACTTGGGGAAACAGCGCACCAGTAGCAAGGGAAATGTAATAATATCTAAGGCAGGAAACAAAAAGCTTCTAAGCACAGGTGAGACAGTGCTGTTCTTGGGTTATGCAGAGCAAAATGCCCCACACAGTGAGAGGTAACTAATGCTATGTAAAGAACAGAAAAGACAAAATACCCCACACGGTGAAGTGGTGACTAATGCAATGTAAAGAACAGAAAAGGCCCAAACAGAAGGGAAGCAGTAAGTTGTAGAATAATAGCAGTAATATTCAGAACTAAAATAAATGTAAACGTTAACATCGATCGAACTAGTTCTCGGATGTCCGGTAAGCATGCCTTTTTGCTTTATTTGTTGTTATTGTTTAGTTCTTCTTGTACGTTAATAAAGGCTTTGGTTGAAACGATCTCCTGAGTCTGTGTGTGTTTTCCAATTTCTCGAGTTTCTGAATCGTATTTTGTTGTTCGATTTCGGACTACGGAGGATTAGTCCTGGTCGCCTCGCAGAAGGAATAAGTGTACACCAAGACTCGACCAGCTAGGCACCCGATACTCCCAACACTCGACCTTTAGGCACCCGATACTGCAACACTCGACCAGCTAGGCACCCGATACTTCAACACTCGACCTGCTAGGCACCCGATACTTCAACACTCGACCTGCTAGGCATCCGATACTTCAACACTCGACCTGCTAGGCACCCGATACTTCAACACTCGACCTGCTAGGCACCCGATACTTCAACACTCGACCAGCTAGGCACCCGATACTTCAACACTCGACCTGCTAGGCACCCGATACTTCAACACTCGACCAGCTAGGCACCCGATACTTCAACACTCGACCAGCTAGGCACCCGATACTTCAACACTCTACCAGCTAGGCACCCGATACTTCAACATTCGACCAGCTAGGGACCTGGTTCTTCAACACTCGACCTGCTAGGCACCCGATACTTCAACATTCGACCAGCTAGGGACCTGGTTCTTCAACACTCGACCTGCTAGGCACCCGATACTTCAACATTCGACCAGCTAGGCACCCGATACTTCAACACTCGGCCTGCTAGGCACCCGATACTTCAACACTCGACCAGCTAGGCACCCGATACTTCAACACTCGACCAGCTAGGGACCTGGTTCTTCAACACTCGACCTGCTAGGCACCCGATACTTCAACATTCGACCAGCTAGGGACCTGGTTCTTCAACACTCGACCTGCTAGGCACCCGATACTTCAACATTCGACCAGCTAGGGACCTGGTTCTTCAACACTCGACCTGCTAGGCACCCGATACTTCAACATTCGACCAGCTAGGCACCCGATACTTCAACACTCGGCCTGCTAGGCACCCGATACTTCAACACTCGACCAGCTAGGCACCCGATACTTCAACATTCGACCAGCTAGGCACCCGATACTTCAACACTCGGCCTGCTAGGCACCCGATACTTCAACACTCGACCAGCTAGGCACCCGATACTTCAACATTCGACCAGCTAGGGACCTGGTTCTTCAACACTCGACCAGCAAGGCACCCTATGCCCAGCACGCATGTTCCTTCTACTTGCATAGCTTTCCTTTGTCTTCCTGTATTCTTCTTCGTTCTTCGAGAAAAGTCAGTTTTTTGTTGTTTGTTTGTTTGTGTGTTTGTTTGTTTGTTTGTTTGTTTGTGCGTTTGCTGGCTTTGGCCTCATGCATAGTTCATATACGTGCTACTGCTTTTAGTGCACTGGCTGATATTTAGGGTATGAATTAGCTTTCCCTGTTACCAATGTCCCTCGTCATCAGGAGAACCCACTCCGACTTCAGAGGTACTTGCAATTTACGTACCCAAGTCAAGGACATGAAGTCAACATGTTAGTCAAACTGATGACCAGTGTAGCGGTTGAACCCGATACCTCGGCATCAGCGCACCGGATGTTTAAAAACGAGCGATCTTATCCATTCGGCCATGCTGACCCCGGGATTTGGTTTGTGTGTTTTGTGTGGGGCTGCCGCGAAGCTGCGATACAACGCCTTTGGGTCAACACATCAGATTCCACACAACATTATTTACAGGGTTAACTCCCCTACTTAACCTATTCAAAATTATTCTGTGGGCGGGTTTTCACATTTTTCCCAAGGCGGAGTCCGACACGGCCAACTCTTTAGGATTTCCAACCGACGAATAATTAACATGGGCAATGTGTATGTGGGGCCTCCTTACCTTTCCCGTTTCTCTAACAACGACTATGGGTCCGACCACTAACGAGATATTAAGGGGGGTATTCTGTTTGGGGCGAGTGCAGACATTTAAATATCTAGGCATTTGGGTATCATCAGATGGGAGATACATATCACAGAGATAAATAACAGAACAGGAAAAGCAAAAACTGAAAATTTTATATAATGAATATCTTATGCAATAAATAATTGTCATTGGATGTTATAAAAATAATTCCAGAATATTACATATAACTAGTTCTAGCATATGGCTGCAAATCCTGGACAATTAGTAAAAAGAAAAAGAAAGAACATCCTCAGAATATTCAGAGATGTGGTTTTACAGAAAAACACTGAAAGTTCCATGGGTTGCAAATATGAGTCATATCAACGTTTTGAAAGATGCTATGATACACACACACACATAAATATCAGAGAATGGTATTCATCATGTTAGGCCACATTATGAGAATGAACAAGTTGTGACAACTGGGAATATTTCTAGAAAGACAGATAAAGGAAGACATGGAGAGAAAATTCTTGATAGTCGTGTGGTGGAACAGAAGGGTGTCAGCGCATGAATTGATCATGTTGTTGGAGATCTCAAGAAGCGGAGAAAAGGGATCGTCCACGCCAGTCGGCCAGGCATTTATGATGTGGATGATGGTTATGCCACCGGAAGTCTTTTTTTATGTCCTGGTAATATTTTCCTCAAGTAGATTCAAACCTGGTTCTCGCCGAACTAGAGGTACACACCAAATATCGCCTTTTCCTGTCGGGTTCTCGCCGAGCTAGAGGTACACACCAGACATCACCTTATGCTGTCGGGCTCTCGTCAAGTTAGAGCTACACACTAGACATCGCCTTGTGCTGTCGGGCTCTCGCCGAACTGCACACCAGGCATCACCTTATGCTGATGGGCTCTCGCCGTGTTAGAGCTACACACTAGACATCGCCTTGTGCTGTAGGGTTCTCGCCGAGCTATAGGTACACACCAGACACCGTCTTGTGCTATCGGGTTCTCGCCGAGCTACACACCAGACATCGGCTTGTGCTGTCGGATTCTCGCGAAGCTAGAGGTACACATCAAACATCGGCTTGTGCTGTCGGGCTCTCGCCGAGCTACAGATACACACCAGACATTGCCTTGAGCTGTTATGTTATGCTATGCTGATCGACATGCCCGCACATTGGCTGAGATATCCACTTTCTATCCCCTGGATCTATGGATGTCAAACGATAACTGCACACTCAATTCTCTTTGTTGAAAACCCAAACTTCTCTGAAATATAGAATCTGCAGTGACACTTACCAGCTAATCTATTTTCGTCAAGGGCAGTAACTGCCGGCACATGGTACAAATACTCAATATCCAGCCAAGATTTTAAAACACAGTCAGCAAATATCTTCCTTTCATCTCGTAAAGATTTAAACAAATGTCAAAGTCATTTCGCATCCATTTTGTTCTGACATAGACAAAAGATCGATAGCGTCTGTACGTTCAATGGACTGTTTTTGTCTCCTCATTTTTCTCTTCAGCCTAGTTTTGAAACTAAGGGGAGGGAACGTTGTCAAATATGGTTAACACGGGTAACATTTGAAGTTTGGGTTAAATCTGTGTGCCTGGCATCTGGTCGGTTCTTGATGTCAAGAATTGGTGCTCCGTTCGAATCAGTTAAGTTAAATGAAGTTTCTTCATGTCAAGACATGGGGTTCCGTCTCAAATAGTTCAGTAAAATGATGGCTTGTTAGAGATGTCACTGCCGGGGGGGAAACGTTGGAGGGGAAAGGGTGGAATGGTTGCATCTCATAATAACTTGACCTAGTACAGATGAAGATCAATCTTACACATGTGCGTGAATATTTGTCCTAGGCATTTCTTGACCATATCTCTCTCTCTGTCTGTCTCTCTCTCTCTGTCTCTCTAACACACACACACACACACACACTCTCTCTCTCTCTCTCTCTCTCTCTCTCTCTCTCTCTCTCTCTTTCGTCATAGAACAGAGACGTCAGATATCATTTATCAGTGTGTACCCAGAATAAATTCCCGCTTGAAGTCGGATGTAGCGGCCAACGGGCGCAAATATCGCAGTTATACGAGTGAACGTAAACTTGCCAAGATCACAAACAGCCAAAAAAAAAAAAATGCTGGGGTTGACTGCGATGTCCTGTAAAGGATATGCAACTAACTTAACAAAGCAGATAGGCAGCAGTAGTAGTAGTAGTACACATCAGATGATACAGTACACCCAGCAACCGGACAGTATTTGACACCTGATGCGAACTCACCACTACATTACTACGCCACTTATGTGAGTCTCCGTGGCGAAGTGGTCAAGCTGTCTGACTCGGGCTCCGAAGGCTGTGGGTTCGATTCTGGGCCGCGTCCTTTGGTTTACGAGTGCATATTTTTCGGAGACTCCTGAGGGTTGTCGCTGGAGCTACAAAGTTTGTGCTTTGGGCGACGCTTTCCGCGCTGCAGAAAGAGACTAAGCCATATGGGATAAAACCCGGTGCAATGAAGTCGACCCTGTCTACTTTTAAGCGACTTTAAGCCATCGCTTCTCTGAAGGCAACCCTAAGCCTGATATAATGTTCAGATGTGTACACTAACTAGGGTTCAACATTACATGTAGGTGCGTGCTGGCAGCAGTGTTCTACAGGGTGTAAGTGACTGACAGATTGGGCATATGCCACTGACTCAACAAGACCAGAACGAATCAACGGATGGATTTTCCCCCAAAACGTAAGGAACACCTTGAGCGAATATCTGGTACTGCCAGAGTAAATTAACGGTCGCAGAGAAAAGGCTAATGAAAATAACATAATAACATAGCAAACATATAAGAAAGAGACTGTTCTTTGGTCTTGTAATAAGAAAAGGTGCAATAGAGAACATGTTTAAAGATATTTGACTTGGACAATCAGCGGCACGAGGAGTGGCTGGCCGAGTGACTACAACGCCGGACTCTCATTCGGGAGACCCGGGTTCGATCCCTCGGTAAGGTGTGGGATTTTTTTCTGTCGGGGGCAAAAAGAAAATCCTAACCTGCACAGTTCGCGGCGACTGCACTAGCCAGGTGGCCTTCCTCAGGCTCAAAGACCCCTCTGCCATACACCGCAAGGTACTGTACTGGCAGTAAATGACAGTTTAATCAGCGGTAGAGGGGACAAAAGCAGACAGACGGAAATAGTGCTTGGTGGTCCAAGGTCATGGACTCGGTGTGGGGGTTGCAGTGGCTGAGGGGTGACGGTTCTGGCCGCAGGCTCGGCATCGACAGAGGGGCGTTATATATCGATACTCAGAAGACACAATCAGAAGAAACTATAGACATATGCATATATATTCTCATGACACTATTAGAAAGAGCTATATAAATAGATATAGTTTCGTAGGTCGGCAATGGATAAGAAACCATGTTCTTAAACATCCGGTGTGCTGATGTCGAGGTAAGAGGTTCAACCCCTACACAGGATAGTTGGACTAAAATGTTGACCGACCTATCGTCCTTGACTTGCGTAAATTACAAGTACCTCTGAAGTGTTTGCATCCACTTCTCTACGACATGTGGTTACAGGCCTTCCTCTTTTTCCGAAGGTGTTACGGACGCAGTTCGTAATCCCGCATACTCGCGTTCGAAACACAGCTGTGGGCGCTTTGGTAGCCGACCACCTTATGTTTTTTTTTAATGAAATGGTATGGGTGCCGGTCGTTCAGAAAGTAATGGCAAACTACTGAACATAAACTTACCCAGGAATCACGAACAGCCAGAAAAATAAATGCTGGGGTTCACTTTGACTGCAACGTCATGTAAAGGATATGCAAGTAACTTAAAAAAAATAAAAAATAAAGAAATAATGAGTGTACCCGAGTGGTATAGTGGCTAGGCGCTGGCCTATCGGCCCGGTGGTCAGGGGGTCGTATCGGCTACGGGGCGGGTGTTTACAATTGACATGGGTTCTCAGATCGACCCAGCCCAAAATCGGTACTAGGAACTGTCTTGGGAATCTAAGGCGACCGGCGTGCAACTGTCCACATCACGCACTCAGTGCCGTTCATCTTTAAAAGATAACGGGTGTAACACCATATACCTAATACACCTGTAATGAGCGTATGAGGGTAGTTGAGATTGTTACTTTGAAGAGACATGAGTGTCTGGAACAATTCACATTGGTAGCAGGCGTGCAGGGGAAGAGGAGGGTACGTCGTTGATAAGTTCTAGATGTGATAGATGATTTACAGATAACAGCAGTAGAGGCGGGACATTTGGTTTATGGCAGAGAGGAATTTCAAAAGTTCTGACATATAGTTCTGACAGAGAAATTACCAAAGACGTATAGTTCTGACAGAGTTATAGTAGAGAGGAATTTCCAAAGACCCATACTTCTGACAGAGGAATTTCCAAATACGTATAGTTCTAACAAAGGTATGGTAGAGAGGAATTTCAAAAGACATATAATTCTTACAGGAATTTCCAAAGATGAATAATTCTGACAGCGGAATTTCTAAAGACATAGTTCTGACAGAGGCATTTCCAAGAACCTATAGTTATGACATAGGAATTTCCAAGGACCTATAGTTATAGTTATGACAGAGGAATTTCCAAGGACCTATAGTTATGACAGAGGAATTTCCAAGGATCTATAGTTCTGACAGAGAGGAATTTCCAAAGACACGTATAATTCCACACAGATGTTCAATGTTCTGCATTGGATAAACAAGTTTGCTGCATGTCCTTTACAGGACGGAGCAGTACACCTCAGCATTCATTGGCAGTATGTGATTTACTGGACAATGTTAGTATTAGTTTCTGAACGTGCAACGCCTCATACCATCAAAACCAAGGCAAAGGGGTCTGCTTCCGACTGCTCGTCTCATTATCCCATACACCACAGCACCGGTTTGGCTGATGATGACGCTTCCTTATTCAGCTGATGTTTAATTGGTTGGGCAGGATCTTTAGTGTAGTTGATAGGAAGCTACGCTGATAATGCCATGATCGTGGTCAGAAGAGTGTTCGACGCCTGGATCGTCGTCCGCCATCAGAGGGAAACATTGACGACATATCCCTCCGTGTACTAAGGCCTTTAGAGTGAAATGCCCCTACTACGTCACAGATGTTCCAGCTTCGGGGCATGTCTGTTTGCGGTCAGTAGTGTGACGTGCGTTGTGCCATACACCTGGATCAGGCTATGGATTATTAAGTACAGGTAGCTAAGAGTCTTAAACAGTCCTATGATAAGACGTGAACAGCGAGAGGATTGTAAGACACAATTTGCACGGCATTAGTTAAAGAAGAATGAAAAGTGTGCAAGGCGTTTTGGTGCAAGCACGAACATGTCACGGTAGATCAGTTAGACTTGAGCTGGCGTCCACGGACACGGTTTTCTGGTCACTAGAGCACGGCTAATATTATGCCGCTTTATTAGAATAGTATGTGTGGGTTGTCAGGTATGGTTGGAACTTTCTGTGGAGCGAATTCTTTTGTTTTTCGACATGTCAAAATCGTCGTATTAAAGTGGACTGTGGGAAAATTTATACAGTGTCGCCTTGTGAAGGTTTGGTTACAGTGGCCGTCTTTGGTTTTCACTTAACAAACAAGGAGGATTAGACCGAATATACGAATTTATATGTATATGCCCTCTTGCTCCTTGGCATGTGCGGCTCACGTTGCTCCTTGGCACGTGGCTACGGCAGTCTATCGGAAACCCTGCTGTTACATGACTTGGATGCACGGAATATTACAGCAGGCACCTCTGTGTGTGTTTTTGTTTTTGTGTTGTTGTTTTTTTTTTTTTTTTTGAGTTGAGAGAGGGCGGGAGTGGTGATGGTTATGTAACCTAATAACGACATGACCTAGTATATGGGAAGTCCTTGAAATTTTAAACGAAGGCGGCAAAGAACATCCTACTCTCAGACATGGGGAGGGGGGGGGGAGCTGGTTGCAAATAGCCACATACCATGGACGTCGAAGAAAATCGACTCATTAACAATACCAAGTCTTGGAACTGACGTGATAGGCCACGTTAAAGATTGGTTGTGAGAGAAAGGGGGGAGAGGGAGGGAGGGAGAGAGAGGGAGAGGGAGGGAGAGAGAGGGGGAGGAAGGGAGAGAGAGGGGAGAGAGGAGGGAGGGGAGAGAGGGAGAGAGAGAGGGAGGGAGGGAGAGAGAAAGAGGGGGAGAAAGAGAGAGAGCAAGGGAAGGAGAGGGGGAGTGAGGGAGAGGGGGAGTGAGGGAGAAGGGGAGTGAGGGAGAGGGGGAGGGAGGGAGAGAGAGAGCACCAGTTGAGTACACAGCGGAGGCAGGCAAGGGAAAGACAGCTGACACAAGGTGTTAAAGTGACCTGGAACGTGACAGTAGAGAGGGAAGCTGAGATGTGACAGTGGAGAGGGCAGTTGGGATGTGACAGTGGAGAGGGCAGTTGGGATGTGACAGTGGAGAGGGCAGCTGGGATGTGACAGTGGAGAGGGCAGTTTGGATGTGACAGTGGAGAGGGCAGTTGGGATGTGACAGTGGAGAGGGCAGTTGGGATGTGACAGTGGAGAGGGCAGCTGGGATGTGACAGTGGAGAGGGCAGTTGGGATGTGACAGTGGAGAGGGCAGCTGGGATGTGACAGTGGAGAGGGCAGTTGGGAGGTGACAGTAGAGAGGGCAGTTGGGATGTGACAGTAGAGAGGGCAGCTGAGTTGTGACAGTGGAGAGTGGAGCTGGGATGTGACAGTGGAGAGGGCAGCTGAGATGTGACATGGAGAGGAGAGTTGAGATGTGACAGTGGAGAGGGCAGCTGGGATGTGACAGTGGAGAGGGCAGCTGGGATGTGACAGTGGAGAGGGCAGCTGGGATGTGACAATGGAGAGGGCAGCTGGGATGTGACAGTGGAGAGGGCAGCTGGGATGTGACAGTGGAGAGGGCAGCTGGGATGTGACAATGGAGAGGGCAGCTGGGATGTGACAATGGAGAGGGCAGCTGGGATGTGACAGTGGAGAGGGCAGCTGAGATGTGACAGTGGAGAGGGCAACTGGGATGTGGCAGTAGAGAGGATTGCTGGGATGTGGCAGTAGAGAGGATAGCTGGGATGTGACAGTGAAGAGGGCAGGTGGGATATGACAATGGAGAGGGCAACAGAACAGACATGTCTTTCAGGCGAGTTGTGGTCAGATTATAATCACCCGTATACATGATGATCACGTGAGGAATATAGTTACATGTATTGACTGGCACTTATACAAGACGATAGGAATGAAGTAGACACCAGCGGGCACAGAAGAAACAAATCAGCAGACATTACTTGTCCTTGTCTGACACCCTTCTTTATACATTGACATATTCCTAAAAGGTTGTTGGTTCTTATGGCTACCTTTTGCCGTCAATATATGTTCTTTATTATTCGCAAATTTTTGCCATCAATGTTTAGTTGCTCTATTTTATTTCCTTCCTAATGTTTCAGATTGTGAAATGCGTATGTGTAATCTATGAAGCATAATACAAATTAAAAGAAAATAGATATCCCTCACTAATAGTCAGTGTTCTGAGAATATATATATATATATATATATATATATATATATATATATATATATATATATATATATATATATATATATATATAATGTGATGTATGTCTGTAAGTATGTATGTATGTTATTTATGTGTTCGCGAACGGTCCATCCTATTGAGATGAAATTTTCTACACGTCTTCTTCTCATTCCAGTGCTGCCAACTGTCATAGTTTGTTAGTGGACAAACAGTTATTTACTTAATATTATTTAATATTGTCATTTACATATAGCGAGGGGACATAACTTTTAATAGCATTGCTATATATGTAAAATTGTTGCATGTTTCTCAAATAGGTGGACCTTTTCGCTACAGGTATCTACAGTCATATGCGTTATAATCCTCCTCCTCCTCTCCTCCTCCTCCTCCCCCTCCCTCATCCTCCCCATCCTCCTCCTTTTTCTTCTTCTGCTGCTGCCGCCGCTCCATTTACCCGAGTTAATTGTTGGGGGAAGATGTAAAGATCTTTTAAGTGCTTTTTCTAATGCTTTTTGTAAGTTGGTCTTCGTTTATCTAAGGTTGTTCTCGATACCACCACTTCATTTTTTACATGAAAATTATACGACAACATTATTTTTTACATGAAAATTATACGACAATATTTTTAAAAAAAATAATCCTAGCATTAAGCGAAATTTTCTAACTGCAACCAATAAATTATTAGACAGGCAGGCAGGCAGGCAGGCAGGCAGACAGAAAGGGAGGGGGGGAGGGATAGACGGAGGGAGAGACGAACGGACGGGCAGGCAGCAGGCAGGCAGACAGACAGGCAGGCAGGCAGACAGGCAGGCAGACAGACAGACAGAGAGGGAGGGATAGACGGAGGGAGAGACGGACGGACGTGTAGGCAGGCAGGCAGCCGGACGGACGGACGGACGGACGGACGGACGGGCGGGCGGGCGGGCGGGCGGACAGACAGACAGACAGACAGACAGACAGACAGACAGACAGACAGATAGATAGATAGATAGATAGATAGATAGATAGATAGATAGATAGATAGATAGATAGTAAGATAGATAGATACCCGCCAGGTACTGGGCGAAGCCGGGCCGGGCCAGCTAGTATATATATATATGACCTTCGTTTATTGTAATGGTTGTTTTATTCAAAAGTTATTTTATGGTTGTTATATATATATATATATATATATATATATATATATATATATATATATATATATATATATATATATATATATATATATATATATAACAACCATAAAATAACTTTTGAATAAAACAACCATTACAATAAACGAAGGTCGTGAACGCTATGAACATTACAGCAGGCACACAATAACTGGCCGTATTTGATATGTGAATGCGATAGTCCGTAATAACAATCCAACAATTTGTATTCACCAATGTGAACTGTTTACCTATTTACCATGTGGTACAGAGGTATATTGCGATGCTGTTTAATTTTTTTTCTCTTCAACCAGAAGCATGGAAGCATCGTATGCCTTGTTTGTTCTTCTCTTCTACACCGTAGTGTTGAGGTACATTATCATCTTGTTTAATCTTTCTCTTTCTACTCCTGAAAGTAGAGGTAACGCATAGGCGCTTAGCCTTTCCTCTTCTCCCCTGAGGTGTAGAGGTTCTTCATAGTCGCGTTTAGCCTTTCCTCGTCTACCCTGAAGCGTAGAGACACCTTGCATTCATATGTAGCCATTCCTCTTCTACCTTGAGATGACGAGACTCTTCTCAATCGTCTTTAGCATTTCTCCTCTACCCTGGAGTCTAGAGGTATCCCACAATCGTGTTTAAGCGTTCCTCTTCTACACTGTAATATATCCTGATTGCTCCATTACAATACTAAACATGAACCTTTCAATTGTTCAGAAACCCCATGGAATGTGAGCAGATACAGAATCCATACCCAGACACTAAAACAGAACTATAGGTTTCAGAAATGTATACCAATAAAACATGTGTCAAATAACGAACACACAAACACATCGCACTTTAAATTGGGTCTAGTATATTACGAGCATTTCAAACACAAGATACGAATGGTCGATTACACTGTGTTATAGGCAATAGTTGTCGAGGAATTATTGGGGGACATTAGAATGGCAAGAGAAGAAAGTACATTCACCAGGTATGGACTTTATGGAGATGTCAACAGGCTCAAGTTGACTGCTGCATTCTTTAAACATGTATTCATATTGGTGTCTACAGAAGAAGAAGAAGAAGAAGAAGAAGAAGAAGAAGAAGAAGAAGAAGAAGAAGAAGAAGAAGAAGAAGAAGAAGAAGAAGAAGAAGCTAGACACAACTGAATCACAAGAAACAAAACAAAAAGAAATATGTACAACAAACTGCGAAATACTCCAATACGCACCACAGTACAACAAAACTACAAAAATAATACAACTACTACCATACACTACTTCGAGGAATGATTTCTAATTTTAAAACCGGACTGTCAAAAAAACACAATACGCACTGCGTCATAGACAATCAGTGTCATCGGAGCCCGCTTCGATTGCATGCTGCTGTTGTTCCTGTTTGGTTATCCTAGCGCTGTCGAACTGTCTGCTATTTTTAACTCTTGCCGCTGCAGCAACAAATGAAGCCAACGTTATTACTTTCACTCCTTCTCAGGCAGACAATATTTACATTAACTCAGTGTGTCCCGTGTAGTCTTTTAATTTCTGCCCCAGGTGCACTATATATAGTCCATCACCTGTTTCAGTAGTTATGATTGTATCAAACAGATACAGTTATGATTGTATCAAACAGATACAGTTATGATTGTATCAAACAGATACAGTTATGATTGTATCAAATAGATAGTTATGATTGTATCAAACAGATACAGTTATGATTGTATCAAACAGATAGTTATAATTGTATCAAACAGATACAGTTATGATTGTATCAAACAGATACAGTTATGAATGTATCAAACAGATACAGTTATGATTGTATCAAACAGATACAGTTATGATTGTATCAAACAGATACAGTTATGATTGTATCAAACAGATACAGTTATGAATGTATCAAACAGATACAGTTATGATTGTATCAAACAGATACAGTTATGATTGTATCAAACAGATACAGTTATGATTGTATCAAACAGATACAGTTATGATTGTATCAAATAGATAGTTATGATTGTATCAAACAGATACAGTTATGATTGTATCAAACAGATACAGTTATGATTGTATCAAACAGATACAGTTATGATTGTATCAAATAGATAGTTATGATTGTATCAAACAGATACAGTTATGATTGTATCAAACAGATAGTTATGATTGTATCAAACAGATACAGTTATGAATGTATCAAACAGATACAGTTATGATTGTATCAAACAGATACAGTTATGAATGTATCAAACAGATACAGTTATGAATGTATCAAACAGATACAGTTATGAATGTATCAAACAGATACAGTTATGATTGTATCAAACAGATACAGTTATGATTGTATCAAACAGATACAGTTATGAATGTATCAAACAGATACAGTTATGAATGTATCAAACAGATAGTTATGAATGTATCAAACAGATACAGTTATGAATGTATCAAACAGATACAGTTATGATTGTATCAAACAGATACAGTTATGATTGTATCAAACAGATACAGTTATGATTGTATCAAATAGATAGTTATGATTGTATCAAACAGATACAGTTATGATTGTATCAAACAGATAGTTATGATTGTATCAAACAGATACAGTTATGAATGTATCAAACAGATACAGTTATGAATGTATCAAACAGATACAGTTATGATTGTATCAAACAGATAGTTATGATTGTATCAAACAGATACAGTTATGAATGTATCAAACAGATACAGTTATGATTGTATCAAATAGATAGTTATGATTGTATCAAACAGATACAGTTATGATTGTATCAAACAGATACAGTTATGATTGTATCAAACAGATACAGTTATGATTGTATCAAATAGATAGTTATAATTGTATCAAACAGATACAGTTATGATTGTATCAAACAGATACAGTTATGATTGTATCAAATAGATAGTTATAATTGTATCAAACAGATACAGTTATGATTGTATCAAACAGATACAGTTATGATTGTATCAAACAGATACAGTTATGATTGTATCACACAGATACAGTTATGATTGTATCACACAGATACAGTTATGATTGTATCACACAGATACAGTTATGATTGTATCACACAGATACAGTTATGATTGTATCACACAGATACAGTTATGATTGTATCAAACAGATACAGTTATGATTGTATCAAACAGAAACAGTTATGATTGTATCAAACAGATACAGTTATGATTGTATCAAACACATACAGTTATGATTGTATCAAACACATACAGTTATGATTGTATCAAACAGATACAGTTATGATTGTATCAAACAGATAGTTATGATTGTATCAAACAGATACAGTTATGATTGTATCAAACAGATACAGTTATGATTGTATCAAACAGATAGTTATAATTGTATCAAACAGATACAGTTATGATTGTATCAAACAGATACAGTTATGATTGTATCAAACAGATACAGTTATGATTGTATCAAACAGATAGTTATAATTGTATCAAACAGATACAGTTATGATTGTATCAAACAGATACAGTTATGATTGTATCAAACAGATACAGTTATGATTGTATCAAACAGATACAGTTATGATTGTATCAAACAGATAGTTATGATTGTATCAAACAGATACAGTTATGATTGTATCAAACAGATACAGTTATGATTGTATCAAACAGATACAGTTATGATTGTATCAAACAGATACAGTTATGATTGTATCAAACAGATACAGTTATGATTGTATCAAACAGATACAGTTATGATTGTATCACACAGATACAGTTATGATTGTATCACACAGATACAGTTATGATTGTATCACACAGATACAGTTATGATTGTATCACACAGATACAGTTATGATTGTATCAAACAGATACAGTTATGATTGTATCAAACAGATACAGTTATGATTGTATCAAACAGATACAGTTATGATTGTATCACACAGATACAGTTATGATTGTATCACACAGATACAGTTATGATTGTATCAAACAGATACAGTTATGATTGTATCAAACAGATACAGTTATGATTGTATCAAACAGATACAGTTATGTTTGTATCAAACACATACAGTTATGATTGTATCAAACAGATACAGTTATGATTGTATCAAACAGATACAGTTATGATTGTATCAAACAGATACAGTTATGATTGTATCAAACAGATACAGTTATGATTGTATCAAACAGATACAGTTATGATTGTATCAAACAGATACAGTTATGATTGTATCAAACAGATACAGCTCGCAACTCACTTTATAATTGTATGGTTTTTGCTCGCTGTGAAATTACGCGTAGTCCATAAACGTGATACTATTTATAGTGCAGTGGGCTGATGTTTGTGTGTGGATTAGCTTTCCCAATTACCAGTGTTAGTCGCTATCAGGCGAATCCATTCCGACTTCAGAGGTACTTGTAATTTACATCCCCATGTCAAGGACAAGAAGTCAACATTTTAGTCGAGCTGATCGGTGTAGGGGTTGAATCCGGTACCTCGGCATCAGCACACCGGAAGTTTAAGAACGAGTGTTCTTATAAATTCGGCGATGTTGACCTCTGTAATTTGTTAAAAGGTCACAAATAAAAGGGATTTGAACGTGCATGCTGTATGACAGGACATGCCATCAGAGAGGCAGGGCGATTAAACGAATCAACAGACAGCCGCGAATCTACAACCTTCACCAGGCTGCAAGAACATCAAGTCAACAGGGGTGAAGCCAGACAGAAGCCTTATCCAGGGATCCAAAGAAGAATTATCAACCAAAAACTGAACTGGCGCTGTCGACCACTACACACTAACGTAGATACCCAGAAATGTATTTGAGATGAATGATCCGATGTCATCATCACCATCATCAAGTGCCGTGCCAACTGGCGTAGGTGTTCATGCCTCTCCACAGATCTCGGTGTTTGGTTTTCTGGATCAACTTTGCTGTTAATATTCCTCCATGCCACCGTCTCAATTCACCCAGCATCATTTCTCTTAGTCTGCCTCTGCCTCTCGACCTTTCCAGTCGTCACGATGTTCTCCAATGCCTATCTTCTCATCACTTGACCAAAGAAAGCTATTTGTCTCTTTCTTATTGTTATATGATTGATTGATTGATTTAGGAACCGATATCACAGCATTCGGGGCATTCCCATAAGTGCTCCGTCCTCATCCTCAGCAGCCAGCGAAGAGTTCCAACACTAATAGTACCAGTAGCAATCTGATTATATGTCCGTCTCACCTTTCCTCTGAGCATTGAGCGTCAGCCAGATCCCCTTGTCACCCCTCGCTGCCTAATTGCCAGACTATGGTGATCCATCTGCTCCTCCGAGGTGTACACGTGCTCCCACAAGGCCGCAACCACGTCTGCCTTGTCATCTATCAATACTCCACCAAGTTTTGCAGAGCCAGCCAATCTGTCCGCGTGTTCATTCCCCAGCGCACTGGCAGGCCCAGGAGAAAAGATCCAGACGATGCTTGTCACCCGTGACTTCCGAAGCGAAGCAAGCCACTCTGCACAAAGCTTGCTTGTCCTCACCCTACTCAGCATGCTTTCTGAGTCAGTTACAATCACGATGTGTGTGTGTATCGTATTCTCCATCCAGCGGAAAGCTACACTGACCGCCTCCACCTCCATTCTTAAGCTAGATGTTGTGGTATCATATGCCAGGCTCTCCTGCACCACACGTCGACCATTAGCTTTTGCTAAGAACCGCCAGGCACTTCTCCTACCTCTCAACACCGCCCCATCTGTGTAGATAATAACATCACCTGAGCGAGCATTATCCTGAATTAGTTGCTGGATTTCCACTTCCGTGGCCCCTGCTAGCCACTCCCTGCACTCCCGGCTCAATGTGATTATAACTCTGCACAAGTCTGACTGCTCCGCTGGCACTCTGACCCACTCCTCTCCTCTCCTAATGTTCTCCAAGGGGCACACCAATCTGATCGTATCCTCCGCCTGAGCCATCCATGATTTCCCTCTTATCAGTCGCTGACCCTTAATTGCGTCCAGCGTCTCATGCAGTAGGTGGTCTGTGTCTGCAGCTACTCTGAGGTATGCCTTCGCCTGCATCACCTTGAGCCTACCAGCAACAGTCGGCAAACCAAGGATGTAACGCATACACACAACTGGGGTGTCTCTGGTGCATCCCAGAATGACTTGCATCGCTTCGTTCTGTATGCGCTCTAATTTCACCAGCTGACTCTTTGAGACAGTGAGCAGTCCTAGTCCATAATCAATCACTGAGAGGATCAAGTGCTGGTATAGTGTGAAAAGCATTCTCTGCTCTGTGTCCATTGCAGCCATAGTTTTAAGTGCACTGAGTCCCTTTTCAGACCTTGACTCAACCGTCTCCATATGGTCCTTGAAGGACAGGCTCCTGTCAAATGTGATTCCCAGATACTTCAGTTTGTTCTCTCTGTTGACGCTTCTACCATCTATAGTGAGACTTGAGACATCAGTTCTCACAATCCTGTTGTCCAGAGAGCACCACAAAACAGCTGCCTTTTCTGGGTGGATGACAGCACTCATTTCAGTGCACCAGTCAATCACTTTGTCTACTGTCGCCTGTAGCTCCTGGGCTGTTTGCTCCCTATCTCTCCCCTGCCTATATGCAAGAATATCATCTGCAAATGTTAGTATCCTTCCAACCCCTGGTGCTTCTAGGTTTGCAATTTTGCTCATATACACGTTAAAGAGCACCGGTGAGATTGCTGATCCCTGTGGCAGCCCCGGGGTCAAAACATGTGGCCCTGAGGTCTATGCACCCAGACGGAAAGCAACCCGACGAGAATGTAGGACGCTGCTATCCAGTTCACCAACCAGGGATTGACCCCCTTCTCCATCAGTACTGTCGTCAAAATATCATATCGAACTCTATTGTATGCATCCTCGAGATCAAGCGCTACCGCCATCGTTTCATATCTACTCTGGAACACCTCATAAACATCAAAGGCAAAAGTGGCTGCATTTGACCAGGTATCTTTTCCTGGCTTGTAGCTCCCCAGGCCTCTTGGAAGAAGCTTCCCCCTTGTGGAGGGAATTGGGGCGAATTCTTATTGTCGTATGTAATGTTCTAGTTTCATTAGCCTCTTTCATGCAATCATTGTTAGTTACTTCGGAGTTCAAAGAATCCGCAACATTAGGTTCGATGTAGGATCGGACGAATAACTAATATAACTATATAAAAGGTGTTTAAAGGGAGGAGGGTCGACATCAAGGCCCCGACTTCTTTCCTCAGAGAAGCCCCCTGAAAACTTCGTAGCTCCATAAACCTTCCCAGGGACCACCAAAACGACTGAAACTAATGACGGGATCCGAAAACGAACTCACAACCTTCGTAGCGAGAGGAACTCGGGTTGACCACTTCACCACAGAGACCCCTCTATGAGGATGTCGTCGTGGGAATATATTTGGCTGGCTGACCGACACCATAGAGACCCCTCTATGAGGATGTCGTCGTTGGCATATATTTCGCTGACTGGCCGAAACATGTGCTGTTGTGGCCCTTAAAGTTCTGGGCACCTTTACTTCTACTATCGCAGGGTGGTACAGGTCAGTGGAGTTAGCCGCACGCTGTTTATTCAGAAAGCCTGTGCACTAACCATCAAACAATGGCAGTTCAACATTAATCCGTAACAAATAAAAAAAATGTCGAAGTCCCCCATTCCTACCTCCTGAATAACAAATCTTGGAATGTAGATAAATGGGGTCACATTCCATCAGATTACAACAAAGTTTCTTTGCGTGTAGGTAAATGGAGCCTGACTGTATCAAGTGCCAACATTGGTTCTTTGCTTGTTTCAGAACAACGCCCTCTTTGACTGGTCGCGGGTAGAGCTATTCCGACTACGTCGGTAAGGCGAGAGCGACATTCAAAGATGATGAATTCGGCTTCAGGATCACCAATGGAAAGAACTAAACGCTCATGGAGAGAACTAAACGAATTCCTGTGAATCAAGAGTTGCGGGGAAAAGGCGCTTGCATTGACTGGATCGAACTGACTGACTGGTACTTTGCCTTCTCGACAGACGACACTTTCTAAAATAGAGCTATCCCTCTCCGTAGCACAAAGCCTAGAGACCATGTGTTGTTCATGCAGCATGATCGCTGTCTCGGCTTGTCTAGTTTACACTAGAGAAAATATAACACCAATACGTCTGGAACCAGACAAGCTGCAGAAGCTGTCGGATCAGCAAAGCAATACTCGAATTGTCCACATGTCGAAGCTTCCTTCCTAGACCAGTTGCCGACTAAGAGTTAGGGCCTGGTCTGCCTTGCCATGACATTTAGTCTTTAGGTAGGATCTCCTCGCACTAGGATAAGGCGTGTGCCCTCCCAATGCGGTTCCTCCGCCCGAAGCCGTTGGCACAATTTAGGGCGTCAGGTTTGATAAGCGTGGCCTAACATTCGGCGTTAACAGAAAGCATGTAACACCGTCTACTGTCATACGGTAGATCAAACATATCTAAGACACACTGAGAAAAGCCACTCCCTGCACTCCCGGCTCAATGTGATTATAACTCTGCACAAGTCTGACTGCTCCGCTGGCACTCTGACCCACTCCTCTCCTCTCCTAATGTTCTCCAAGGGGCACACCAATCTGATCGTATCCTCCGCCTGAGCCATCCATGATTTCCCTCTTATCAGTCGCTGACCCTTAATTGCGTCCAGCGTCTCATGCAGTAGGTGGTCTGTGTCTGCAGCTACTCTGAGGTATGCCTTCGCCTGCATCACCTTGAGCCTACCAGCAACAGTCGGCAAACCAAGGATGTAACGCATACACACAACTGGGGTGTCTCTGGTGCATCCCAGAATGACTTGCATCGCTTCGTTCTGTATGCGCTCTAATTTCACCAGCTGACTCTTTGAGACAGTGAGCAGTCCTAGTCCATAATCAATCACTGAGAGGATCAAGTGCTGGTATAGTGTGAAAAGCATTCTCTGCTCTGTGTCCATTGCAGCCATAGTTTTACGTGCACTGAGTCCCTTTTCAGACCTTGACTCAACCGTCTCCATATGGTCCTTGAAGGACAGGCTCCTGTCAAATGTGATTCCCAGATACTTCAGTTTGTTCTCTCTGTTGACGCTTCTACCATCTATAGTGAGACTTGAGACATCAGTTCTCACAATCCTGTTGTCCAGAGAGCACCACAAAACAGCTGCCTTTTCTGGGTGGATGACAGCACTCATTTCAGTGCACCAGTCAATCACTTTGTCTACTGTCGCCTGTAGCTCCTGGGCTGTTTGCTCCCTATCTCTCCCCTGCCTATATGCAAGAATATCATCTGCAAATGTTAGTATCCTTCCAACCCCTGGTGCTTCTAGGTTTGCAATTTTGCTCATATACACGTTAAAGAGCACCGGTGAGATTGCTGATCCCTGTGGCAGCCCCGGGGTCAAAACATGTGGCCCTGAGGTCTATGCACCCAGACGGAAAGCAACCCGACGAGAATGTAGGACGGCTGCTATCCAGTTCACCAACCAGGGATTGACCCCCTTCTCCATCAGTACTGTCGTCAAAATATCATATCGAACTCTATTGTATGCATCCTCGAGATCAAGCGCTACCGCCATCGTTTCATATCTACTCTGGAACACCTCATAAACATCAAAGGCAAAAGTGGCTGCATTTGACCAGGTATCTTTTCCTGGCTTGTAGCTCCCCAGGCCTATTGGAAGAAGCTTCCCCCTTGTGGAGGGAATTGGGGCGAATTCTTATTGTCGTATGTAATGTTCTAGTTTCATTAGCCTCTTTCATGCAATCATTGTTAGTTACTTCGGAGTTCAAAGAATCCGCAACATTAGGTTCGATGTAGGATCGGACGAATAACTAATATAACTATATAAAAGGTGTTTAAAGGGAGGAGGGTCGACATCAAGGCCCCGACTTCTTTCCTCAGAGAAGCCCCCTGAAAACTTCGTAGCTCCATAAACCTTCCCAGGGACCACCAAAACGACTGAACCTAATGACGGGATCCGAAAACGAACTCACAACCTTCGTAGCGAGAGGAACTCGGGTTGACCACTTCACCACAGAGACCCCTCTATGAGGATGTCGTCGTGGGAATATATTTGGCTGGCTGACCGACACCATAGAGACCCCTCTATGAGGATGTCGTCGTTGGCATATATTTCGCTGACTGGCCGAAACATGTGCTGTTGTGGCCCTTAAAGTTCTGGGCACCTTTACTTCTACTATCGCAGGGTGGTACAGGTCAGTGGAGTTAGCCGCACGCTGTTTATTCAGAAAGCCTGTGCACTAACCATCAAACAATGGCAGTTCAACATTAATCCGTAACAAATAAAAAAAATGTCGAAGTCCCCCATTCCTACCTCCTGAATAACAAATCTTGGAATGTAGATAAATGGGGTCACATTCCATCAGATTACAACAAAGTTTCTTTGCGTGTAGGTAAATGGAGCCTGACTGCATCAAGTGCCAACATTGGTTCTTTGCTTGTTTCAGAACAACGCCCTCTTTGACTGGTCGCGGGTAGAGCTATTCCGACTACGTCGGTAAGGCGAGAGCGACATTCAAAGATGATGAATTCGGCTTCAGGATCACCAATGGAAAGAACTAAACGCTCATGGAGAGAACTAAACGAATTCCTGTGAATCAAGAGTTGCGGGGAAAAGGCGCTTGCATTGACTGGATCGAACTGACTGACTGGTACTTTGCCTTCTCGACAGACGACACTTTCTAAAATAGAGCTATCCCTCTCCGTAGCACAAAGCCTAGAGACCATGTGTTGTTCATGCAGCATGATCGCTGTCTCGGCTTGTCTAGTTTACACTAGAGAAAATGTAACACCAATACGTCTGGAACCAGACAAGCTGCAGAAGCTGTCGGATCAGCAAAGCAATACTCGAATTGTCCACATGTCGAAGCTTCCTTCCTAGACCAGTTGCCGACTAAGGGTTAGGGGCCATGACATTTAGTCTTTAGGTAGGATCTCCTCGCACTAGGATAAGGCGTGTGCCCTCCCAATGCGGTTCCTCCGCCCGAAGCCGTTGGCACAATTTAGGGCGTCAGGTTTGATAAGCGTGGCCTAACATTCGGCGTTAACAGAAAGCATGTAACACCGTCTACTGTCATACGGTAGATCAAACATATCTAAGACACACTGAGAAAAGCCACTCCCTGCACTCCCGGCTCAATGTGATTATAACTCTGCACAAGTCTGACTGCTCCGCTGGCACTCTGACCCACTCCTCTCCTCTCCTAATGTTCTCCAAGGGGCACACCAATCTGATCGTATCCTCCGCCTGAGCCATCCATGATTTCCCTCTTATCAGTCGCTGACCCTTAATTGCGTCCAGCGTCTCATGCAGTAGGTGGTCTGTGTCTGCAGCTACTCTGAGGTATGCCTTCGCCTGCATCACCTTGAGCCTACCAGCAACAGTCGGCAAACCAAGGATGTAACGCATACACACAACTGGGGTGTCTCTGGTGCATCCCAGAATGACTTGCATCGCTTCGTTCTGTATGCGCTCTAATTTCACCAGCTGACTCTTTGAGACAGTGAGCAGTCCTAGTCCATAATCAATCACTGAGAGGATCAAGTGCTGGTATAGTGTGAAAAGCATTCTCTGCTCTGTGTCCATTGCAGCCATAGTTTTACGTGCACTGAGTCCCTTTTCAGACCTTGACTCAACCGTCTCCATATGGTCCTTGAAGGACAGGCTCCTGTCAAATGTGATTCCCAGATACTTCAGTTTGTTCTCTCTGTTGACGCTTCTACCATCTATAGTGAGACTTGAGACATCAGTTCTCACAATCCTGTTGTCCAGAGAGCACCACAAAACAGCTGCCTTTTCTGGGTGGATGACAGCACTCATTTCAGTGCACCAGTCAATCACTTTGTCTACTGTCGCCTGTAGCTCCTGGGCTGTTTGCTCCCTATCTCTCCCCTGCCTATATGCAAGAATATCATCTGCAAATGTTAGTATCCTTCCAACCCCTGGTGCTTCTAGGTTTGCAATTTTGCTCATATACACGTTAAAGAGCACCGGTGAGATTGCTGATCCCTGTGGCAGCCCCGGGGTCAAAACATGTGGCCCTGAGGTCTATGCACCCAGACGGAAAGCAACCCGACGAGAATGTAGGACGGCTGCTATCCAGTTCACCAACCAGGGATTGACCCCCTTCTCCATCAGTACTGTCGTCAAAATATCATATCGAACTCTATTGTATGCATCCTCGAGATCAAGCGCTACCGCCATCGTTTCATATCTACTCTGGAACACCTCATAAACATCAAAGGCAAAAGTGGCTGCATTTGACCAGGTATCTTTTCCTGGCTTGTAGCTCCCCAGGCCTATTGGAAGAAGCTTCCCCCTTGTGGAGGGAATTGGGGCGAATTCTTATTGTCGTATGTAATGTTCTAGTTTCATTAGCCTCTTTCATGCAATCATTGTTAGTTACTTCGGAGTTCAAAGAATCCGCAACATTAGGTTCGATGTAGGATCGGACGAATAACTAATATAACTATATAAAAGGTGTTTAAAGGGAGGAGGGTCGACATCAAGGCCCCGACTTCTTTCCTCAGAGAAGCCCCCTGAAAACTTCGTAGCTCCATAAACCTTCCCAGGGACCACCAAAACGACTGAACCTAATGACGGGATCAGAAAACGAACTCACAACCTTCGTAGCGAGAGGAACTCGGGTTGACCACTTCACCACAGAGACCCCTCTATGAGGATGTCGTCGTGGGAATATATTTGGCTGGCTGACCGACACCATAGAGACCCCTCTATGAGGATGTCGTCGTTGGCATATATTTCGCTGACTGGCCGAAACATGTGCTGTTGTGGCCCTTAAAGTTCTGGGCACCTTTACTTCTACTATCGCAGGGTGGTACAGGTCAGTGGAGTTAGCCGCACGCTGTTTATTCAGAAAGCCTGTGCACTAACCATCAAACAATGGCAGTTCAACATTAATCCGTAACAAATAAAAAAAATGTCGAAGTCCCCCATTCCTACCTCCTGAATAACAAATCTTGGAATGTAGATAAATGGGGTCACATTCCATCAGATTACAACAAAGTTTCTTTGCGTGTAGGTAAATGGAGCCTGACTGCATCAAGTGCCAACATTGGTTCTTTGCTTGTTTCAGAACAACGCCCTCTTTGACTGGTCGCGGGTAGAGCTATTCCGACTACGTCGGTAAGGCGAGAGCGACATTCAAAGATGATGAATTCGGCTTCAGGATCACCAATGGAAAGAACTAAACGCTCATGGAGAGAACTAAACGAATTCCTGTGAATCAAGAGTTGCGGGGAAAAGGCGCTTGCATTGACTGGATCGAACTGACTGACTGGTACTTTGCCTTCTCGACAGACGACACTTTCTAAAATAGAGCTATCCCTCTCCGTAGCACAAAGCCTAGAGACCATGTGTTGTTCATGCAGCATGATCGCTGTCTCGGCTTGTCTAGTTTACACTAGAGAAAATGTAACACCAATACGTCTGGAACCAGACAAGCTGCAGAAGCTGTCGGATCAGCAAAGCAATACTCGAATTGTCCACATGTCGAAGCTTCTTTCCTAGACCAGTTGCCGACTAAGAGTTAGGGCCTGGTCTGCCTTGCCATGACATTTAGTCTTTAGGTAGGATCTCCTCGCACTAGGATAAGGCGTGTGCCCTCCCAATGCGGTTCCTCCGCCGGAAGCCGTTGGCACAATTTAGGGCGTCAGGTTTGATAAGCGTGGCCTAACATTCGGCGTTAACAGAAAGCATGTAACACCGTCTACTGTCATACGGTAGATCAAACATATCTAAGACACACTGAGAAAAGCCACTCCCTGCACTCCCGGCTCAATGTGATTATAACTCTGCACAAGTCTGACTGCTCCGCTGGCACTCTGACCCACTCCTCTCCTCTCCTAATGTTCTCCAAGGGGCACACCAATCTGATCGTATCCTCCGCCTGAGCCATCCATGATTTCCCTCTTATCAGTCGCTGACCCTTAATTGCGTCCAGCGTCTCATGCAGTAGGTGGTCTGTGTCTGCAGCTACTCTGAGGTATGCCTTCGCCTGCATCACCTTGAGCCTACCAGCAACAGTCGGCAAACCAAGGATGTAACGCATACACACAACTGGGGTGTCTCTGGTGCATCCCAGAATGACTTGCATCGCTTCGTTCTGTATGCGCTCTAATTTCACCAGCTGACTCTTTGAGACAGTGAGCAGTCCTAGTCCATAATCAATCACTGAGAGGATCAAGTGCTGGTATAGTGTGAAAAGCATTCTCTGCTCTGTGTCCATTGCAGCCATAGTTTTACGTGCACTGAGTCCCTTTTCAGACCTTGACTCAACCGTCTCCATATGGTCCTTGAAGGACAGGCTCCTGTCAAATGTGATTCCCAGATACTTCAGTTTGTTCTCTCTGTTGACGCTTCTACCATCTATAGTGAGACTTGAGACATCAGTTCTCACAATCCTGTTGTCCAGAGAGCACCACAAAACAGCTGCCTTTTCTGGGTGGATGACAGCACTCATTTCAGTGCACCAGTCAATCACTTTGTCTACTGTCGCCTGTAGCTCCTGGGCTGTTTGCTCCCTATCTCTCCCCTGCCTATATGCAAGAATATCATCTGCAAATGTTAGTATCCTTCCAACCCCTGGTGCTTCTAGGTTTGCAATTTTGCTCATATACACGTTAAAGAGCACCGGTGAGATTGCTGATCCCTGTGGCAGCCCCGGGGTCAAAACATGTGGCCCTGAGGTCTATGCACCCAGACGGAAAGCAACCCGACGAGAATGTAGGACGGCTGCTATCCAGTTCACCAACCAGGGATTGACCCCCTTCTCCATCAGTACTGTCGTCAAAATATCATATCGAACTCTATTGTATGCATCCTCGAGATCAAGCGCTACCGCCATCGTTTCATATCTACTCTGGAACACCTCATAAACATCAAAGGCAAAAGTGGCTGCATTTGACCAGGTATCTTTTCCTGGCTTGTAGCTCCCCAGGCCTATTGGAAGAAGCTTCCCCCTTGTGGAGGGAATTGGGGCGAATTCTTATTGTCGTATGTAATGTTCTAGTTTCATTAGCCTCTTTCATGCAATCATTGTTAGTTACTTCGGAGTTCAAAGAATCCGCAACATTAGGTTCGATGTAGGATCGGACGAATAACTAATATAACTATATAAAAGGTGTTTAAAGGGAGGAGGGTCGACATCAAGGCCCCGACTTCTTTCCTCAGAGAAGCCCCCTGAAAACTTCGTAGCTCCATAAACCTTCCCAGGGACCACCAAAACGACTGAACCTAATGACGGGATCAGAAAACGAACTCACAACCTTCGTAGCGAGAGGAACTCGGGTTGACCACTTCACCACAGAGACCCCTCTATGAGGATGTCGTCGTGGGAATATATTTGGCTGGCTGACCGACACCATAGAGACCCCTCTATGAGGATGTCGTCGTTGGCATATATTTCGCTGACTGGCCGAAACATGTGCTGTTGTGGCCCTTAAAGTTCTGGGCACCTTTACTTCTACTATCGCAGGGTGGTACAGGTCAGTGGAGTTAGCCGCACGCTGTTTATTCAGAAAGCCTGTGCACTAACCATCAAACAATGGCAGTTCAACATTAATCCGTAACAAATAAAAAAAATGTCGAAGTCCCCCATTCCTACCTCCTGAATAACAAATCTTGGAATGTAGATAAATGGGGTCACATTCCATCAGATTACAACAAAGTTTCTTTGCGTGTAGGTAAATGGAGCCTGACTGCATCAAGTGCCAACATTGGTTCTTTGCTTGTTTCAGAACAACGCCCTCTTTGACTGGTCGCGGGTAGAGCTATTCCGACTACGTCGGTAAGGCGAGAGCGACATTCAAAGATGATGAATTCGGCTTCAGGATCACCAATGGAAAGAACTAAACGCTCATGGAGAGAACTAAACGAATTCCTGTGAATCAAGAGTTGCGGGGAAAAGGCGCTTGCATTGACTGGATCGAACTGACTGACTGGTACTTTGCCTTCTCGACAGACGACACTTTCTAAAATAGAGCTATCCCTCTCCGTAGCACAAAGCCTAGAGACCATGTGTTGTTCATGCAGCATGATCGCTGTCTCGGCTTGTCTAGTTTACACTAGAGAAAATGTAACACCAATACGTCTGGAACCAGACAAGCTGCAGAAGCTGTCGGATCAGCAAAGCAATACTCGAATTGTCCACATGTCGAAGCTTCTTTCCTAGACCAGTTGCCGACTAAGAGTTAGGGCCTGGTCTGCCTTGCCATGACATTTAGTCTTTAGGTAGGATCTCCTCGCACTAGGATAAGGCGTGTGCCCTCCCAATGCGGTTCCTCCGCCGGAAGCCGTTGGCACAATTTAGGGCGTCAGGTTTGATAAGCGTGGCCTAACATTCGGCGTTAACAGAAAGCATGTAACACCGTCTACTGTCATACGGTAGATCAAACATATCTAAGACACACTGAGAAAAGCCACTCCCTGCACTCCCGGCTCAATGTGATTATAACTCTGCACAAGTCTGACTGCTCCGCTGGCACTCTGACCCACTCCTCTCCTCTCCTAATGTTCTCCAAGGGGCACACCAATCTGATCGTATCCTCCGCCTGAGCCATCCATGATTTCCCTCTTATCAGTCGCTGACCCTTAATTGCGTCCAGCGTCTCATGCAGTAGGTGGTCTGTGTCTGCAGCTACTCTGAGGTATGCCTTCGCCTGCATCACCTTGAGCCTACCAGCAACAGTCGGCAAACCAAGGATGTAACGCATACACACAACTGGGGTGTCTCTGGTGCATCCCAGAATGACTTGCATCGCTTCGTTCTGTATGCGCTCTAATTTCACCAGCTGACTCTTTGAGACAGTGAGCAGTCCTAGTCCATAATCAATCACTGAGAGGATCAAGTGCTGGTATAGTGTGAAAAGCATTCTCTGCTCTGTGTCCATTGCAGCCATAGTTTTACGTGCACTGAGTCCCTTTTCAGACCTTGACTCAACCGTCTCCATATGGTCCTTGAAGGACAGGCTCCTGTCAAATGTGATTCCCAGATACTTCAGTTTGTTCTCTCTGTTGACGCTTCTACCATCTATAGTGAGACTTGAGACATCAGTTCTCACAATCCTGTTGTCCAGAGAGCACCACAAAACAGCTGCCTTTTCTGGGTGGATGACAGCACTCATTTCAGTGCACCAGTCAATCACTTTGTCTACTGTCGCCTGTAGCTCCTGGGCTGTTTGCTCCCTATCTCTCCCCTGCCTATATGCAAGAATATCATCTGCAAATGTTAGTATCCTTCCAACCCCTGGTGCTTCTAGGTTTGCAATTTTGCTCATATACACGTTAAAGAGCACCGGTGAGATTGCTGATCCCTGTGGCAGCCCCGGGGTCAAAACATGTGGCCCTGAGGTCTATGCACCCAGACGGAAAGCAACCCGACGAGAATGTAGGACGGCTGCTATCCAGTTCACCAACCAGGGATTGACCCCCTTCTCCATCAGTACTGTCGTCAAAATATCATATCGAACTCTATTGTATGCATCCTCGAGATCAAGCGCTACCGCCATCGTTTCATATCTACTCTGGAACACCTCATAAACATCAAAGGCAAAAGTGGCTGCATTTGACCAGGTATCTTTTCCTGGCTTGTAGCTCCCCAGGCCTATTGGAAGAAGCTTCCCCCTTGTGGAGGGAATTGGGGCGAATTCTTATTGTCGTATGTAATGTTCTAGTTTCATTAGCCTCTTTCATGCAATCATTGTTAGTTACTTCGGAGTTCAAAGAATCCGCAACATTAGGTTCGATGTAGGATCGGACGAATAACTAATATAACTATATAAAAGGTGTTTAAAGGGAGGAGGGTCGACATCAAGGCCCCGACTTCTTTCCTCAGAGAAGCCCCCTGAAAACTTCGTAGCTCCATAAACCTTCCCAGGGACCACCAAAACGACTGAACCTAATGACGGGATCCGAAAACGAACTCACAACCTTCGTAGCGAGAGGAACTCGGGTTGACCACTTCACCACAGAGACCCCTCTATGAGGATGTCGTCGTGGGAATATATTTGGCTGGCTGACCGACACCATAGAGACCCCTCTATGAGGATGTCGTCGTTGGCATATATTTCGCTGACTGGCCGAAACATGTGCTGTTGTGGCCCTTAAAGTTCTGGGCACCTTTACTTCTACTATCGCAGGGTGGTACAGGTCAGTGGAGTTAGCCGCACGCTGTTTATTCAGAAAGCCTGTGCACTAACCATCAAACAATGGCAGTTCAACATTAATCCGTAACAAATAAAAAAAATGTCGAAGTCCCCCATTCCTACCTCCTGAATAACAAATCTTGGAATGTAGATAAATGGGGTCACATTCCATCAGATTACAACAAAGTTTCTTTGCGTGTAGGTAAATGGAGCCTGACTGCATCAAGTGCCAACATTGGTTCTTTGCTTGTTTCAGAACAACGCCCTCTTTGACTGGTCGCGGGTAGAGCTATTCCGACTACGTCGGTAAGGCGAGAGCGACATTCAAAGATGATGAATTCGGCTTCAGGATCACCAATGGAAAGAACTAAACGCTCATGGAGAGAACTAAACGAATTCCTGTGAATCAAGAGTTGCGGGGAAAAGGCGCTTGCATTGACTGGATCGAACTGACTGACTGGTACTTTGCCTTCTCGACAGACGACACTTTCTAAAATAGAGCTATCCCTCTCCGTAGCACAAAGCCTAGAGACCATGTGTTGTTCATGCAGCATGATCGCTGTCTCGGCTTGTCTAGTTTACACTAGAGAAAATGTAACACCAATACGTCTGGAACCAGACAAGCTGCAGAAGCTGTCGGATCAGCAAAGCAATACTCGAATTGTCCACATGTCGAAGCTTCCTTCCTAGACCAGTTGCCGACTAAGGGTTAGGGGCCATGACATTTAGTCTTTAGGTAGGATCTCCTCGCACTAGGATAAGGCGTGTGCCCTCCCAATGCGGTTCCTCCGCCCGAAGCCGTTGGCACAATTTAGGGCGTCAGGTTTGATAAGCGTGGCCTAACATTCGGCGTTAACAGAAAGCATGTAACACCGTCTACTGTCATACGGTAGATCAAACATATCTAAGACACACTGAGAAAAGCCACTCCCTGCACTCCCGGCTCAATGTGATTATAACTCTGCACAAGTCTGACTGCTCCGCTGGCACTCTGACCCACTCCTCTCCTCTCCTAATGTTCTCCAAGGGGCACACCAATCTGATCGTATCCTCCGCCTGAGCCATCCATGATTTCCCTCTTATCAGTCGCTGACCCTTAATTGCGTCCAGCGTCTCATGCAGTAGGTGGTCTGTGTCTGCAGCTACTCTGAGGTATGCCTTCGCCTGCATCACCTTGAGCCTACCAGCAACAGTCGGCAAACCAAGGATGTAACGCATACACACAACTGGGGTGTCTCTGGTGCATCCCAGAATGACTTGCATCGCTTCGTTCTGTATGCGCTCTAATTTCACCAGCTGACTCTTTGAGACAGTGAGCAGTCCTAGTCCATAATCAATCACTGAGAGGATCAAGTGCTGGTATAGTGTGAAAAGCATTCTCTGCTCTGTGTCCATTGCAGCCATAGTTTTACGTGCACTGAGTCCCTTTTCAGACCTTGACTCAACCGTCTCCATATGGTCCTTGAAGGACAGGCTCCTGTCAAATGTGATTCCCAGATACTTCAGTTTGTTCTCTCTGTTGACGCTTCTACCATCTATAGTGAGACTTGAGACATCAGTTCTCACAATCCTGTTGTCCAGAGAGCACCACAAAACAGCTGCCTTTTCTGGGTGGATGACAGCACTCATTTCAGTGCACCAGTCAATCACTTTGTCTACTGTCGCCTGTAGCTCCTGGGCTGTTTGCTCCCTATCTCTCCCCTGCCTATATGCAAGAATATCATCTGCAAATGTTAGTATCCTTCCAACCCCTGGTGCTTCTAGGTTTGCAATTTTGCTCATATACACGTTAAAGAGCACCGGTGAGATTGCTGATCCCTGTGGCAGCCCCGGGGTCAAAACATGTGGCCCTGAGGTCTATGCACCCAGACGGAAAGCAACCCGACGAGAATGTAGGACGGCTGCTATCCAGTTCACCAACCAGGGATTGACCCCCTTCTCCATCAGTACTGTCGTCAAAATATCATATCGAACTCTATTGTATGCATCCTCGAGATCAAGCGCTACCGCCATCGTTTCATATCTACTCTGGAACACCTCATAAACATCAAAGGCAAAAGTGGCTGCATTTGACCAGGTATCTTTTCCTGGCTTGTAGCTCCCCAGGCCTATTGGAAGAAGCTTCCCCCTTGTGGAGGGAATTGGGGCGAATTCTTATTGTCGTATGTAATGTTCTAGTTTCATTAGCCTCTTTCATGCAATCATTGTTAGTTACTTCGGAGTTCAAAGAATCCGCAACATTAGGTTCGATGTAGGATCGGACGAATAACTAATATAACTATATAAAAGGTGTTTAAAGGGAGGAGGGTCGACATCAAGGCCCCGACTTCTTTCCTCAGAGAAGCCCCCTGAAAACTTCGTAGCTCCATAAACCTTCCCAGGGACCACCAAAACGACTGAACCTAATGACGGGATCCGAAAACGAACTCACAACCTTCGTAGCGAGAGGAACTCGGGTTGACCACTTCACCACAGAGACCCCTCTATGAGGATGTCGTCGTGGGAATATATTTGGCTGGCTGACCGACACCATAGAGACCCCTCTATGAGGATGTCGTCGTTGGCATATATTTCGCTGACTGGCCGAAACATGTGCTGTTGTGGCCCTTAAAGTTCTGGGCACCTTTACTTCTACTATCGCAGGGTGGTACAGGTCAGTGGAGTTAGCCGCACGCTGTTTATTCAGAAAGCCTGTGCACTAACCATCAAACAATGGCAGTTCAACATTAATCCGTAACAAATAAAAAAAATGTCGAAGTCCCCCATTCCTACCTCCTGAATAACAAATCTTGGAATGTAGATAAATGGGGTCACATTCCATCAGATTACAACAAAGTTTCTTTGCGTGTAGGTAAATGGAGCCTGACTGCATCAAGTGCCAACATTGGTTCTTTGCTTGTTTCAGAACAACGCCCTCTTTGACTGGTCGCGGGTAGAGCTATTCCGACTACGTCGGTAAGGCGAGAGCGACATTCAAAGATGATGAATTCGGCTTCAGGATCACCAATGGAAAGAACTAAACGCTCATGGAGAGAACTAAACGAATTCCTGTGAATCAAGAGTTGCGGGGAAAAGGCGCTTGCATTGACTGGATCGAACTGACTGACTGGTACTTTGCCTTCTCGACAGACGACACTTTCTAAAATAGAGCTATCCCTCTCCGTAGCACAAAGCCTAGAGACCATGTGTTGTTCATGCAGCATGATCGCTGTCTCGGCTTGTCTAGTTTACACTAGAGAAAATGTAACACCAATACGTCTGGAACCAGACAAGCTGCAGAAGCTGTCGGATCAGCAAAGCAATACTCGAATTGTCCACATGTCGAAGCTTCTTTCCTAGACCAGTTGCCGACTAAGAGTTAGGGCCTGGTCTGCCTTGCCATGACATTTAGTCTTTAGGTAGGATCTCCTCGCACTAGGATAAGGCGTGTGCCCTCCCAATGCGGTTCCTCCGCCGGAAGCCGTTGGCACAATTTAGGGCGTCAGGTTTGATAAGCGTGGCCTAACATTCGGCGTTAACAGAAAGCATGTAACACCGTCTACTGTCATACGGTAGATCAAACATATCTAAGACACACTGAGAAAAGCCACTCCCTGCACTCCCGGCTCAATGTGATTATAACTCTGCACAAGTCTGACTGCTCCGCTGGCACTCTGACCCACTCCTCTCCTCTCCTAATGTTCTCCAAGGGGCACACCAATCTGATCGTATCCTCCGCCTGAGCCATCCATGATTTCCCTCTTATCAGTCGCTGACCCTTAATTGCGTCCAGCGTCTCATGCAGTAGGTGGTCTGTGTCTGCAGCTACTCTGAGGTATGCCTTCGCCTGCATCACCTTGAGCCTACCAGCAACAGTCGGCAAACCAAGGATGTAACGCATACACACAACTGGGGTGTCTCTGGTGCATCCCAGAATGACTTGCATCGCTTCGTTCTGTATGCGCTCTAATTTCACCAGCTGACTCTTTGAGACAGTGAGCAGTCCTAGTCCATAATCAATCACTGAGAGGATCAAGTGCTGGTATAGTGTGAAAAGCATTCTCTGCTCTGTGTCCATTGCAGCCATAGTTTTACGTGCACTGAGTCCCTTTTCAGACCTTGACTCAACCGTCTCCATATGGTCCTTGAAGGACAGGCTCCTGTCAAATGTGATTCCCAGATACTTCAGTTTGTTCTCTCTGTTGACGCTTCTACCATCTATAGTGAGACTTGAGACATCAGTTCTCACAATCCTGTTGTCCAGAGAGCACCACAAAACAGCTGCCTTTTCTGGGTGGATGACAGCACTCATTTCAGTGCACCAGTCAATCACTTTGTCTACTGTCGCCTGTAGCTCCTGGGCTGTTTGCTCCCTATCTCTCCCCTGCCTATATGCAAGAATATCATCTGCAAATGTTAGTATCCTTCCAACCCCTGGTGCTTCTAGGTTTGCAATTTTGCTCATATACACGTTAAAGAGCACCGGTGAGATTGCTGATCCCTGTGGCAGCCCCGGGGTCAAAACATGTGGCCCTGAGGTCTATGCACCCAGACGGAAAGCAACCCGACGAGAATGTAGGACGGCTGCTATCCAGTTCACCAACCAGGGATTGACCCCCTTCTCCATCAGTACTGTCGTCAAAATATCATATCGAACTCTATTGTATGCATCCTCGAGATCAAGCGCTACCGCCATCGTTTCATATCTACTCTGGAACACCTCATAAACATCAAAGGCAAAAGTGGCTGCATTTGACCAGGTATCTTTTCCTGGCTTGTAGCTCCCCAGGCCTATTGGAAGAAGCTTCCCCCTTGTGGAGGGAATTGGGGCGAATTCTTATTGTCGTATGTAATGTTCTAGTTTCATTAGCCTCTTTCATGCAATCATTGTTAGTTACTTCGGAGTTCAAAGAATCCGCAACATTAGGTTCGATGTAGGATCGGACGAATAACTAATATAACTATATAAAAGGTGTTTAAAGGGAGGAGGGTCGACATCAAGGCCCCGACTTCTTTCCTCAGAGAAGCCCCCTGAAAACTTCGTAGCTCCATAAACCTTCCCAGGGACCACCAAAACGACTGAACCTAATGACGGGATCCGAAAACGAACTCACAACCTTCGTAGCGAGAGGAACTCGGGTTGACCACTTCACCACAGAGACCCCTCTATGAGGATGTCGTCGTGGGAATATATTTGGCTGGCTGACCGACACCATAGAGACCCCTCTATGAGGATGTCGTCGTTGGCATATATTTCGCTGACTGGCCGAAACATGTGCTGTTGTGGCCCTTAAAGTTCTGGGCACCTTTACTTCTACTATCGCAGGGTGGTACAGGTCAGTGGAGTTAGCCGCACGCTGTTTATTCAGAAAGCCTGTGCACTAACCATCAAACAATGGCAGTTCAACATTAATCCGTAACAAATAAAAAAAATGTCGAAGTCCCCCATTCCTACCTCCTGAATAACAAATCTTGGAATGTAGATAAATGGGGTCACATTCCATCAGATTACAACAAAGTTTCTTTGCGTGTAGGTAAATGGAGCCTGACTGCATCAAGTGCCAACATTGGTTCTTTGCTTGTTTCAGAACAACGCCCTCTTTGACTGGTCGCGGGTAGAGCTATTCCGACTACGTCGGTAAGGCGAGAGCGACATTCAAAGATGATGAATTCGGCTTCAGGATCACCAATGGAAAGAACTAAACGCTCATGGAGAGAACTAAACGAATTCCTGTGAATCAAGAGTTGCGGGGAAAAGGCGCTTGCATTGACTGGATCGAACTGACTGACTGGTACTTTGCCTTCTCGACAGACGACACTTTCTAAAATAGAGCTATCCCTCTCCGTAGCACAAAGCCTAGAGACCATGTGTTGTTCATGCAGCATGATCGCTGTCTCGGCTTGTCTAGTTTACACTAGAGAAAATATAACACCAATACGTCTGGAACCAGACAAGCTGCAGAAGCTGTCGGATCAGCAAAGCAATACTCGAATTGTCCACATGTCGAAGCTTCTTTCCTAGACCAGTTGCCGACTAAGAGTTAGGGCCTGGTCTGCCTTGCCATGACATTTAGTCTTTAGGTAGGATCTCCTCGCACTAGGATAAGGCGTGTGCCCTCCCAATGCGGTTCCTCCGCCCGAAGCCGTTGGCACAATTTAGGGCGTCAGGTTTGATAAGCGTGGCCTAACATTCGGCGTTAACAGAAAGCATGTAACACCGTCTACTGTCATACGGTAGATCAAACATATCTAAGACACACTGAGAAAAGCCACTCCCTGCACTCCCGGCTCAATGTGATTATAACTCTGCACAAGTCTGACTGCTCCGCTGGCACTCTGACCCACTCCTCTCCTCTCCTAATGTTCTCCAAGGGGCACACCAATCTGATCGTATCCTCCGCCTGAGCCATCCATGATTTCCCTCTTATCAGTCGCTGACCCTTAATTGCGTCCAGCGTCTCATGCAGTAGGTGGTCTGTGTCTGCAGCTACTCTGAGGTATGCCTTCGCCTGCATCACCTTGAGCCTACCAGCAACAGTCGGCAAACCAAGGATGTAACGCATACACACAACTGGGGTGTCTCTGGTGCATCCCAGAATGACTTGCATCGCTTCGTTCTGTATGCGCTCTAATTTCACCAGCTGACTCTTTGAGACAGTGAGCAGTCCTAGTCCATAATCAATCACTGAGAGGATCAAGTGCTGGTATAGTGTGAAAAGCATTCTCTGCTCTGTGTCCATTGCAGCCATAGTTTTACGTGCACTGAGTCCCTTTTCAGACCTTGACTCAACCGTCTCCATATGGTCCTTGAAGGACAGGCTCCTGTCAAATGTGATTCCCAGATACTTCAGTTTGTTCTCTCTGTTGACGCTTCTACCATCTATAGTGAGACTTGAGACATCAGTTCTCACAATCCTGTTGTCCAGAGAGCACCACAAAACAGCTGCCTTTTCTGGGTGGATGACAGCACTCATTTCAGTGCACCAGTCAATCACTTTGTCTACTGTCGCCTGTAGCTCCTGGGCTGTTTGCTCCCTATCTCTCCCCTGCCTATATGCAAGAATATCATCTGCAAATGTTAGTATCCTTCCAACCCCTGGTGCTTCTAGGTTTGCAATTTTGCTCATATACACGTTAAAGAGCACCGGTGAGATTGCTGATCCCTGTGGCAGCCCCGGGGTCAAAACATGTGGCCCTGAGGTCTATGCACCCAGACGGAAAGCAACCCGACGAGAATGTAGGACGGCTGCTATCCAGTTCACCAACCAGGGATTGACCCCCTTCTCCATCAGTACTGTCGTCAAAATATCATATCGAACTCTATTGTATGCATCCTCGAGATCAAGCGCTACCGCCATCGTTTCATATCTACTCTGGAACACCTCATAAACATCAAAGGCAAAAGTGGCTGCATTTGACCAGGTATCTTTTCCTGGCTTGTAGCTCCCCAGGCCTATTGGAAGAAGCTTCCCCCTTGTGGAGGGAATTGGGGCGAATTCTTATTGTCGTATGTAATGTTCTAGTTTCATTAGCCTCTTTCATGCAATCATTGTTAGTTACTTCGGAGTTCAAAGAATCCGCAACATTAGGTTCGATGTAGGATCGGACGAATAACTAATATAACTATATAAAAGGTGTTTAAAGGGAGGAGGGTCGACATCAAGGCCCCGACTTCTTTCCTCAGAGAAGCCCCCTGAAAACTTCGTAGCTCCATAAACCTTCCCAGGGACCACCAAAACGACTGAACCTAATGACGGGATCAGAAAACGAACTCACAACCTTCGTAGCGAGAGGAACTCGGGTTGACCACTTCACCACAGAGACCCCTCTATGAGGATGTCGTCGTGGGAATATATTTGGCTGGCTGACCGACACCATAGAGACCCCTCTATGAGGATGTCGTCGTTGGCATATATTTCGCTGACTGGCCGAAACATGTGCTGTTGTGGCCCTTAAAGTTCTGGGCACCTTTACTTCTACTATCGCAGGGTGGTACAGGTCAGTGGAGTTAGCCGCACGCTGTTTATTCAGAAAGCCTGTGCACTAACCATCAAACAATGGCAGTTCAACATTAATTCGTAACAAATAAAAAAAATGTCGAAGTCCCCCATTCCTACCTCCTGAATAACAAATCTTGGAATGTGGATAAATGGGGTCACATTCCATCAGATTACAACAAAGTTTCTTTGCGTGTAGGTAAATGGAGCCTGACTGCATCAAGTGCCAACATTGGTTCTTTGCTTGTTTCAGAACAACGCCCTCTTTGACTGGTCGCGGGTAGAGCTATTCCGACTACGTCGGTAAGGCGAGAGCGACATTCAAAGATGATGAATTCGGCTTCAGGATCACCAATGGAAAGAACTAAACGCTCATGGAGAGAACTAAACGAATTCCTGTGAATCAAGAGTTGCGGGTAAAAGGCGCTTGCATTGACTGGATCGAACTGACTGACTGGTACTTTGCCTTCTCGACAGACGACACTTTCTAAAATAGAGCTATCCCTCTCCGTAGCACAAAGCCTAGAGACCATGTGTTGTTCATGCAGCATGATCGCTGTCTCGGCTTGTCTAGTTTACACTAGAGAAAATGTAACACCAATACGTCTGGAACCAGACAAGCTGCAGAAGCTGTCGGATCAGCAAAGCAATACTCGAATTGTCCACATGTCGAAGCTTCTTTCCTAGACCAGTTGCCGACTAAGAGTTAGGGCCTGGTCTGCCTTGCCATGACATTTAGTCTTTAGGTAGGATCTCCTCGCACTAGGATAAGGCGTGTGCCCTCCCAATGCGGTTCCTCCGCCCGAAGCCGTTGGCACAATGTAGGGCGTCAGGTTTGATAAGCGTGGCCTAACATTCGGCGTTAACAGAAAGCATGTAACACCGTCTACTGTCATACGGTAGATCAAACATATCTAAGACACACTGAGAAAAGCCACTCCCTGCACTCCCGGCTCAATGTGATTATAACTCTGCACAAGTCTGACTGCTCCGCTGGCACTCTGACCCACTCCTCTCCTCTCCTAATGTTCTCCAAGGGGCACACCAATCTGATCGTATCCTCCGCCTGAGCCATCCATGATTTCCCTCTTATCAGTCGCTGACCCTTAATTGCGTCCAGCGTATCATGCAGTAGGTGGTCTGTGTCTGCAGCTACTCTGAGGTATGACTTCGCCTGCATCACCTTGAGCCTACCAGCAACAGTCGGCAAACCAAGGATGTAAAGCATACACACAACTGGGGTGTCTCTGGTGCATCCCAGAATGACTTGCATCGCTTCGTTCTGTATGCGCTCTAATTTCACCAGCTGACTCTTTGAGACAGTGAGCAGTCCTAGTCCATAATCAATCACTGAGAGGATCAAGTGCTGGTATAGTGTGAAAAGCATTCTCTGCTCTGTGTCCATTGCAGCCATAGTTTTACGTGCACTGAGTCCCTTTTCAGACCTTGACTCAACCGTCTCCATATGGTCCTTGAAGGACAGGCTCCTGTCAAATGTGATTCCCAGATACTTCAGTTTGTTCTCTCTGTTGACGCTTCTACCATCTATAGTGAGACTTGAGACATCAGTTCTCACAATCCTGTTGTCCAGAGAGCACCACAAAACAGCTGCCTTTTCTGGGTGGATGACAGCACTCATTTCAGTGCACCAGTCAATCACTTTGTCTACTGTCGCCTGTAGCTCCTGGGCTGTTTGCTCCCTATCTCTCCCCTGCCTATATGCAAGAATATCATCTGCAAATGTTAGTATCCTTCCAACCCCTGGTGCTTCTAGGTTTGCAATTTTGCTCATATACACGTTAAAGAGCACCGGTGAGATTGCTGATCCCTGTGGCAGCCCCGGGGTCAAAACATGTGGCCCTGAGGTCTATGCACCCAGACGGAAAGCAACCCGACGAGAATGTAGGACGGCTGCTATCCAGTTCACCAACCAGGGATTGACCCCCTTCTCCATCAGTACTGTCGTCAAAATATCATATCGAACTCTATTGTATGCATCCTCGAGATCAAGCGCTACCGCCATCGTTTCATATCTACTCTGGAACACCTCATAAACATCAAAGGCAAAAGTGGCTGCATTTGACCAGGTATCTTTTCCTGGCTTGTAGCTCCCCAGGCCTATTGGAAGAAGCTTCCCCCTTGTGGAGGGAATTGGGGCGAATTCTTATTGTCGTATGTAATGTTCTAGTTTCATTAGCCTCTTTCATGCAATCATTGTTAGTTACTTCGGAGTTCAAAGAATCCGCAACATTAGGTTCGATGTAGGATCGGACGAATAACTAATATAACTATATAAAAGGTGTTTAAAGGGAGGAGGGTCGACATCAAGGCCCCGACTTCTTTCCTCAGAGAAGCCCCCTGAAAACTTCGTAGCTCCATAAACCTTCCCAGGGACCACCAAAACGACTGAACCTAATGACGGGATCCGAAAACGAACTCACAACCTTCGTAGCGAGAGGAACTCGGGTTGACCACTTCACCACAGAGACCCCTCTATGAGGATGTCGTCGTGGGAATATATTTGGCTGGCTGACCGACACCATAGAGACCCCTCTATGAGGATGTCGTCGTTGGCATATATTTCGCTGACTGGCCGAAACATGTGCTGTTGTGGCCCTTAAAGTTCTGGGCACCTTTACTTCTACTATCGCAGGGTGGTACAGGTCAGTGGAGTTAGCCGCACGCTGTTTATTCAGAAAGCCTGTGCACTAACCATCAAACAATGGCAGTTCAACATTAATCCGTAACAAATAAAAAAAATGTCGAAGTCCCCCATTCCTACCTCCTGAATAACAAATCTTGGAATGTAGATAAATGGGGTCACATTCCATCAGATTACAACAAAGTTTCTTTGCGTGTAGGTAAATGGAGCCTGACTGCATCAAGTGCCAACATTGGTTCTTTGCTTGTTTCAGAACAACGCCCTCTTTGACTGGTCGCGGGTAGAGCTATTCCGACTACGTCGGTAAGGCGAGAGCGACATTCAAAGATGATGAATTCGGCTTCAGGATCACCAATGGAAAGAACTAAACGCTCATGGAGAGAACTAAACGAATTCCTGTGAATCAAGAGTTGCGGGGAAAAGGCGCTTGCATTGACTGGATCGAACTGACTGACTGGTACTTTGCCTTCTCGACAGACGACACTTTCTAAAATAGAGCTATCCCTCTCCGTAGCACAAAGCCTAGAGACCATGTGTTGTTCATGCAGCATGATCGCTGTCTCGGCTTGTCTAGTTTACACTAGAGAAAATATAACACCAATACGTCTGGAACCAGACAAGCTGCAGAAGCTGTCGGATCAGCAAAGCAATACTCGAATTGTCCACATGTCGAAGCTTCCTTCCTAGACCAGTTGCCGACTAAGGGTTAGGGGCCATGACATTTAGTCTTTAGGTAGGATCTCCTCGCACTAGGATAAGGCGTGTGCCCTCCCAATGCGGTTCCTCCGCCCGAAGCCGTTGGCACAATGTAGGGCGTCAGGTTTGGTAAGCGTGGCCTAACATTCGGCGTTAACAGAAAGCATGTAACACCGTCTACTGTCATACGGTAGATCAAACATATCTAAGACACACTGAGAAAACCTGAGGATATAACAAGATGTTCCCTTGTCTGTAATCCATAAGGGTGAAACAAAGCTGAAAGTCTACAAAGCAGTTGTATTATCCACACTGCTATATGCTTGTGAAACCTGGACTGTTTATCAGCGACACGTAAGGAAATTAAACCACTTCCACACAGTCTGCCCTAGGAAGCTATTGAAGATTAAATGGCAAGACAAGATCTCAGGCACTGAAGTTCTAGAAAGAGTGTCCATGCCCAGTATCCCCACTCTACTAATAAAGAATCAGATTCCCTGGGCTGGTCACTTAACTCGTATGCCAGATCACAGGCTATCTAAACAAAAGTTTTTTACGGCGAGCTGCGTTGTGGTAAACGCTCCCAAGGCGGCCAGAGGAAACGCTTTAAAGACACTCTGAAAATCTCACTGAAAGCTTTTGGAATTCACCTTGACACCTGGGAGACTGCTGCCAAAGACTGAAATTCGTGGCGTACATCATTACGCGTAATGATGTACGTACGCCACGAATTTCAGTCACATCCCAGCTGTCCTCGAGATTTAAGTAGTGAAGCAACCAGGACTGCAAGAGCTGTGAAGAAAAGGCTGGACAGAAAAACCATTGCAGAAGTCCTCCTCCTGGAACGTCAAGCATTCTTTGCCCACATCGTTGAAGAACATTTCGAGCCAAAATATACCTTATCAGCCATCATAGAACTCACGGCTCCATACTTTCAACCCCACTGGATGAAATGAATGGTCATCATCATTCTTGATGGATAAACAACAACCCGCAAGGCAAGCCTAAAACCACATTGAGTAAAGAACTAAAGACAATGTTTCTTTATATCTGCTTCTCTAATAACGCTATCTACCATTGTAACTGAGACTTAGGACTTGTTGTACAGATCATTGGGACTCCTTGTTCTTCATGCGTTCGGTGAGTTGTAGTGTGGGTCGGTATCTATGACAATCCCTCTTCTCCCTAAAGCAACAGAACCGGGAATCGTCATCTTCGGTTATGTGTATTCTAACAACAAATGCCACGTACAGCTCACCGGGTTGTCTGAAGTACGACGTGTATGACATAACCGCATGGTAGAAGAACAGCCTCTATGACATAACCACGTGGTAGAGAACAGCCTATATGACATAACCACGTGGTAGAAGAACAGCCTAAATGACATAACCGCATGGTAGAGAACAGCCTATATGACATAACCACGTGGTAGAAGAACAGCCTAAATGACATAACCGCATGGTAGAAGAACAGCCTTTATGACATAACCACATGGTAGAAGAACAGCCTAAATGACATAACTACGTGGTAGAAGAACAGCCTAAATGACATAACCACATGGTAGAAGAGCAGCCTTTATGACATAACCACACGGTAGAAGAACAGCCTCTATGGCATAACCACATGGTAGAGAACAGCCTATATGACATAAATGCATGGCAGAAGAACATGGAAATACTGTGAAATATTAACATTGATAACTGACTAAGTTACGCATAGATAAGTGAAAAATATTACCAACAATAATAACTGACTACATTGCGCACAGATAAGTGTGAAATACTAGCAATAATAACTGACTAAACTGGGCATAGATGAGAGTGAAATACTAACAATATTAATTGACTAAACTGTGAATTGATAAGTGTGAAATACTAACAACAATAATAATAGACTAAATTGTGAATAGATGTGTGTGAAATACTAATAATAATAACTGACTAAACTGTGCATAGATAAGTGTGAAATACTAACAATAATAATAACAGACTAAACTGCACTTAGATAAGTATGAAATACCAACAATAATAATAACTGACTAAACTGTGCATAGATAAGTGTGAAATACTAACAACAATAATAACAGACTAAACTGCACTTAGATAAGTATGAAATACCAACAATAATAATAACTGACTAAACTGCACATCGATAAAGTGTAAAATACTAACAATAATAATAATTACTAAATTGCACATAGGTAAGTGTGAAATACTAACAATAATAATAACAGACTAAACTGCACTTAGATAAGTATGAAATACCAACAATAATAATAACTGACTAAACTGCACATAGATAAAGTGTAAAATACTAACAATAATAATAATTACTAAATTGCACATAGATAAGTGTGAAATACTAACAACAATAACAACTGACTAAATTGCACTTAGATGAGTGTGAAATATTAACCACAATAATAAGTGACTAAACTGTGCATAGATAAGTGTGAAATACTAACAACAATAATAACTGACTAAATTTCACTTAGATAAGTGTGCACTATTAACTAAAATAATAACTGACTAAATTACTCATAGATAAGCGTGATTTTTTTTTTTTTATTCGCATATCAACAGCAACATCTTACAGCTGTCTGTTGATTTCTTGGCAAGATTACGCTCAGCAGTTTGCCATTGCTTTCTGAGCTCAGTTTTCCCGCAAGTTACCAGCGGAGGTCGAACCGAAGCGTGAATTACTAACAACAATAATAACTGACTAAACTGAGCATAGATAAGTGTGAAACTCTAGCCAACAACAGACTGATGGCTTTATTTCGCCGACAAGATACCAAAGGCGACTAAGACTTGGGAATTTCTATACCGATGTTCTGTCGCTTATCGGGGAATCTCTGTGACGAAGTGGTTAAGTCGCCTGCTTCGCGATCAAGAGGTTGTGGGTTCGTTTTCAGACTATCATTCGGTTCACGAGTGCAGTTATCTTGAAGACTCCCGGGGATCGTCACCAGGGAGTTCGTGATAGTGCCACGCTTTCGGTAATCAGCTCTGCGGAAAGTCGACCCTTTCACCTTTCAACCTATAAAATATTATGGTCCTAACACATCACATATCCATTTATTTACACCTGTTTACCTCACGTTCCCAAGCCCTGTTAAGCAATTTGAGAACCACTGCTTCTCTTGCGGAAGGCACTTGCGCGCATGCCCCGAAATATTGATTAAAGTAAGAAGCGGGAAATTTACGGCGCTGTCCCTCCCACTCGGATTTCATTTTCGGTCTTACTTGGTATAAATAAAAGCCGTCCTGTTTATATGCTAGCTGGATTACGGTTATTACGCCATTTAGCCAGGTCTGACGCGCCTATATTTATACACACGATATAATTATACTCTTACCAAACTGGCTGACGATCGTGAAAAATTGTTGATACGACTAAAGACGGACTGTTGTGCAATTCACCTGCGGGCGAGTGTGCATGTCTTTCAGGGGTGTAGAATGTATGGGGGTTACATGGCTTGGCGGAAGTGAATCTGAGGTCAGATTTTAATTTAGAGGTGCAGTCATCAACGTGTGCCGTGGCGACTGACAAAGGCGTTGATGTACATCCGTAAATCTCTGCTCCTGGTGTTTCGGATGAATCCTGTCAGTGGTGTTCCCCCATGTCACAGTCTCAGTCCATCCAGCATCATCACTCTAGTTCTGCCTCTGACTTTTCTCCCACTAATCTTTCCAGTCGTCACGATATTTTCCAAAGCCCTCTCCTCAGTGTATGACCACACAGCGTTGTGTTTCCATTTCTTGTAGTTGTATACATTGTGATGGAATATTGGCTACATTCCAACTCGTTTACTTTAGTCTGTCAAAGACTGCAAGGTGCCACTCATATAATGTCGTCTACATGAGCCGCTTTCAGGCAATCGTCTCAGTAACCACTTCTCCGTTACTTCCAAACTCTTCCTATTGTTTATTCACATCCCATGATTCACTGCCATACAGCAACATAGGTTCTACATCAAATTTCAGAACCCTCTTTTTGACATTCATTGATAGTGACTTGCTGCATAAAATATTTTATAATTTCCTGAAATGCATCTTTTGCTTGAACTGTTCTGCTCTCAATTTCTGTCACTCATCTTCCGTCTGATGTTTGATCGCCCTTGGTATTTAAATGTATTAATCTGGTTAAACATTCGTTCCTTCTGTTGTTATATCACATTTTGGTGCTGTCTTTTTCTTTGATATAACGTTTGTTTCTGTTTTCTTGATATTCAAGCAAAGCCCTAGCTATCAACACAGATGCCACCATGTCACTAAATATATCCACTGTTGGGTAGAGCTGTGAATACAGATATCATCTCATTAGTTATATATCGACTGTTGGGTAGATCTGTGAACATAGATGTCATCATGTCACTAGTTATATATCCACTGTTTGGTATAGCTGTGAACACAGATGTCATCATGTCACTAGTTATATATCCACTGTTGGTAGATCTGTGAACACAGATGCCACCATGTCACTAGTTATATATCCACTGTTGGGTAGATCTGTAAACACAGATGCCACCATGTCACTAGTTATATATCCACTGTTGGGAAGATCTGTGAACACAGATGCCACCATGTCACTAGTTATATATCCACTGTTGGGTAGATCTGTGAACACAGATGCCACCATGTCACTAGTTATATATCCACTGTTGGGTAGATCTGTAAACACAGATGCCACCATGTCACTAGTTATATGTCCACTGTTGGTAGATCTGTGAACACAGATGCCACCATGTCACTAGTTATATATCCACTGTTGGGGAGATCTGTAAACATAGATGCCACCATGTCAATAGTTATATGTCCACTGTTGGTAGATCTGTAAACACAGATGCCACACTGTCACTAGTTATATGTCCACTGTTGGTAGATCTGTGAACACAGATGCCACCATGTCTCTAGTTATATGTCCACTGTTGGTAGATCTGTAAACACAGATGCCACCATGTCACTAGTTATATATCCACTGTTGGTTATAGCTGTCAAAACAGATGCCACCATGTCACTAGTTATATATCCACTGTTGGTTATAGCTGTCAAAACAGATGCCACCATGTCACTAGTTATATATCCACTGTTGGTTATAGCTGTCAAAACAGATGCCACCATGTCACTAGTTATATATCCACTGTTGGTTATAGCTGTCAACACAGATACCACCATGTCACTAGTTATATATCCACAATTGGTAGATCTGTGAACACAAATGCCACCATGTCACTAGTTATATATCCACTGTTGGTTATAGCTGTCAAAACAAATGCCACCATGTCACTAGTTATATGTCCACTGTTGGTAGATCTGTGAACACAGATGCCACCATGTCTCTAGTTATATATCCACTGTTGGTAGATCTGTAAACACAGATGCCACCATGTCACTAGTTATATATCCACTGTTGGTTATAGCTGTCAACACAGATGCCACCATGTCTCTAGTTATATATCCACTATTGGTTATAGCTGTAAACACAGATGCCACCATGTCACTAGTTATATATCCACAATTGGTAGATCTGTGAAGACAAATGCCACCATGTCACTAGTTATATATCCACTGTTGGTTATAGCTGTCAAAACAGATGCCACCATGTCACTAGTTATATATCCACTGTTTGGTATAGCTGTCAACACAGATGCCAGCATGTTATTAATCATCTATCCACTGTTGGATAGAGCTATCAATACAGACGCCAGTATGCCACTAGTTATATATCCACTGTTGGGTTGAGTTGTGAGAAAAGGTGTTTCGTTGCGGGAAAGGGAGGGGGAAATGAAGTAGGGCTAAAGTGAAGTTCCATCTTTCATCTTCAGTTGTATGTCACACCTGCAGTTCTATGTCACACCTGTAGTTCTACTATGTCACACCTTCATCTTCATCTTACACCTTCATCTCCATCTTACACCTTCATCTCCATCTTACACCTTCATCTCCATCGTACACCTTCATCTCCATTTTACACCTTCATCTCCATTTTACACCTTCATCTCCATTTTACACCTTCATCTCCATTTTACACCTTCATCTCCATCTTACACCTTCATCTCCATCTTACACCTTCATCTCCATCTTACACCTTCATCTCCATCTTACACCATCTCCATCTTACATCTTCATCTCCATCTTACACCTTCATCTCCATCTTACACCTTCATCTCCATCTTACACCTTCATCTCCATCTTACACCTTCATCTCCATCTTACACCTTCATCTCCATCTTACACCTTCATCTCCATCTTACACCTTCATCTCCATATTACACCTTCATCTCCATCTTACACCTTCATCTCCATCTTACACCATCTCCATCTTACATCTTCATCTCCATCTTACACCTTCATCTCCATCTTACACCTTCATCTCCATCTTACACCTTCATCTCCATCTTACACCTTCATCTCCATCTTACACCTTCATCTCCATCTTACACCTTCATCTCCATCTTACACCATCTCCATCTTACATCTTCATCTCCATCTTACACCTTCATCTCCATCTTACACCTTCATCTCCATCTTACACCTTCATCTCCATCTTACACCTTCATCTCCATCTTACACCTTCATCTCCATCTTACACCTTCATCTCCATCTTACACCTTCATCTCCATCTTACACCTTCATCTCCATATTACACCTTCATCTCCATCTTACACCTTCATCTCCATCGTACACCTTCATCTCCATTTTACACCTTCATCTCCATTTTACACCTTCATCTCCATTTTACACCTTCATCTCCATTTTACACCTTCATCTCCATCTTACACCTTCATCTCCATCTTACACCTTCATCTCCATCTTACACCTTCATCTCCATCTTACACCATCTCCATCTTACATCTTCATCTCCATCTTACACCTTCATCTCCATCTTACACCTTCATCTCCATCTTACACCTTCATCTCCATCTTACACCTTCATCTCCATCTTACACCTTTATCTCCATCTTACACCTTCATCTCCATCTTACACCTTCATCTCCATATTACACCTTCATCTCCATCTTACACCTTCATCTCCATCTTACACCTTCAATTCTATCTCACATCTTCAGTTCTATCTCACTCCTTCAGTTCTATCTCACACCTCAGTTCTATCTCACACCTTCAGTTCTATCTTACACCTTCAGTTCTATCTCACACCTTCAGTTCTACCTCACACCTTCAGTTCTACCTCACACATTCAGTTCTATTTCACACCTACAGTTCTGTCTCACACCTTCAGTTCTATCTCGCACCTTCAGTTCTATCTCACACCTTCTGTTATATCTCTCACCTTCAGTTTTATCTCATATTTTCAGTTCTATCTCACACCTTCTGGTATATGCCACACCTGCAGTTCTATCTCACACCTTCAGTTCTATCTCACACCTTCAGTTCTATCTCACACCTTCAGTTTTATCTCAAAGTATCCCGCTGTTTGTCAGTCACGCTATTCATTACAAAATTGTGAATAGCACTGTGAGCGTTAAGAAAGCTCTGCAACCAGGTTACACAGGTTTCCGACAGACTGACCAGCTGGATTCTGATGTGCCCACAGTTCAATTTTTCCGTTTTTCTGTCGAACCAAGAAGATTCGAAGACAACCCCAGAAATCTCAAGAGGGAGGACAACTGGTACAACACTCCCTGAAGGAAAAAAACACACACCATGAGACGGGGCGGGAACACAACTACACCAGACTTTACAAGTGTGCGACTCTAGGAGGACAGAAAACATTGACTACATAGAGCTAAATTCAGCCCTTTCTACGCAAGAAGAAGTGAGATATACACCATAAGGGCCCCAATTATAACCGACCGATAACACCGCGGTTGAACGGGGCCGAAACTTTTCTCAAAAATTGGATTGAATTGAATTGGATTGTCTATCGTATCGTTTTATATTCTAGTATTCCAACTTCTCTCCTAAAAGTGCCAATCAATACTTTAAAGTTTAGTTCTCCGGAAACTGACACCTTCCAAAATATGCCGATGTTCTTCGATACTTTGAAGCTCTCTTGAGTATTGACAAAAACCACATAAAAGCGACACCGAATTCTCAAACTACCCATTTCATGACAGACAAAATGTGTGCACATTAACTAACCTCTTCTTCTGCAAAGTCAGTTCACGAATGAGCAAATTTTGCCCAATTCATGAATTGGTCGGCGTGAACTGTGAATAACACATACACCGTTTCTCGTCCGTTAAGAATCAGCGGCTACACAAATGATCAATGACGGCATGCTTCCATTGGCGGACACATATAGATGCTTGCCAAGTCGCTGTATTTACGTTTAATTAACTCTCCAGTGTTGAATCCCATGCTTGACGCCATGGTGTCTTTTAACCCTTGTTGTCGAACATGGAGTCAGACAGGGCTGTATTTTGTCCCCTGATCTGGTTAATTTGTCTGCTGCATTTTCATCATGTGCCATCATGCCGGTAAGCGTAAGCGGCATGTTTTGCAAATGTGATGGTCCCAGCACATCAGAGACCCCAGCACATCAGAGACCCCAGCACATCAGAGACCCCAGCACATCAGAGACCCCAGCACATCAGAGACCCCAGCACATCAGAGACCCCAGCACACCAAAGACCCCAGCACATAAGAGACCCATCGCAGGTTTCTGCTTCGAGACTTGTTTATGTAGCAGATCATTTGCTGAACGTCGCTCTCATCACGACTCGCCGACACGATTTTCCATCCTTTGCCAGCCTCTCCCCACCCATCCCAAATTATGCCTTTCCATGTCCAAGGTGAGTACAGTGCCCTGTGTGTCCATCTTCATGCTGGTCATCTCAAGGTGTCTATAGTGTACTGTGTGTCCATGCTGGTCATCCCAAGGTGACTACAGTGCCCTGTGTGTCCATGCTGGTCATCCCAAGGTGTCTATAGTGTACTGTGTGTCCATGCTGGTCATCCCAAGGTGACTACAGTGCCCTGTGTGTCCATGCTGGTCATCCCAAGGTGTCTATAGTGTACTGTGTGTCCATGCTGGTCATCCCAAGGTGTCTATAGTGTACTGTGTGTCCATGCTCGTCATCCCAAGGTGACTACAGTGCCCTGGTGTCCATGCTGGTCATCCCAAGGTGAGTACAGTGCCCTGTGTGTCGATGCTGGTCATCCCAAGGTGTCTGAAGTGTACTGTGTGTCCATGCTGGTCATCCCAAGGTGTCTATATTGTCCTGTGTGTCCATGCTGGTCATACCAAGGTGTCTATAGTGCCCCGTGTGTCCATGCTGGTCATCCCAAGGTGTCTGAATTGTACTGTGTGTCCATGCTGGTCATCCCAAGGTGTCTATAGTGTACTGTGTGTCCATGCTGGTCACCCCAAGGTGTCTATATTGTCCTGTGTGTCCATGCTGGTCATACCAAGGTATCTATAGTGTCCTGTGTGTCCATGCTGGGCATCCCAAGGTGTCTGAAGTGTACTGTGTGTCCATGCTGGTCACCCCAAGGTGTCTATATTGCCCTGTGTGTCCATGCTGGTCATACCAAGGTATCTATAGTGTCCTGTGTTTCCATGCTGGGCATCCCAAGGTGTCTGAAGTGTACTGTGTGTCCATGTTGGTCACCCCAAGGTGTCTATAGTGTCCTGTGTGTCCATGCTGGGCATCCCAAGGTGACAACAGTGCCATGTATGTCCATGCTGGTCATACCAAGGTATCTATAGTGTCCTGTGTGTCCATGCTGGGCATCCCAAGGTGTCTATAGTGTACTGTGTGTCCATGCTGGGCATCCCAAGGTGTCTGAAGTGTACTGTGTGTCCATGCTGGTCACCACAAGGTGTCTATATTTTCCTGTGTGTCCATGCTGGTCATACCAAGGTATCTATAGTGTACTGTGTGTCCATGCTGGTCATACCAAAGTGTCTATATTGTCCTGTGTGTCCATGCTGGTCATACCAAGGTATCTATAGTGCCCTGTGTGTCCATGCTGGGCATCCCAAGGTGTCTGAAGTGTACTGTGTGTCCATGCTGGTCACCACAAGGTGTCTATATTTTCCTGTGTGTCCATGCTGGTCATACCAAGGTATCTATAGTGTACTGTGTGTCCATGCTGGTCATACCAAGGTGTCTATATTGTCCTGTGTGTCCATGCTGGTCATACCAAGGTATCTATAGTGCCCTGTGTGTCCATGTTGGGCATCCTAAGGTGTCTATATTGTCCTGTGTGTCCATGCTGGTCATACCAAGGTATCTATAGTGTCCTATGTGTCCATGCTGGTCACCCCAAGGTGTCTATATTGTCCTGTGTGTCCATGCTGGTCATACCAAGGTATCTATAGTGCCCTGTGTGTCCATGCTGGGCATCCCAAGGTGTCTATATTGTCCTGTGTGTCCATGCTGGTCATACCAAGGTATCTATAGTGCCATGTGTGTCCATGTTGGTCATCTCAAGGTGTCTATAGTGCCCTGTGTGTCCATGCTGGGCATCCCAAGGTGTCTATATTGTCATGTGTGTCCATGCTGGTCATACCAAGGTATCTATAGTGCCCTGTGTGTCCATGCTGGTCATACCAAGGTGTCTATATTGTCCTGTGTGTCCATGCTGGTCATACCAAGGTATCTATAGTGCCCTGTGTGTCCATGTTGGGCATCCTAAGGTGTCTATATTGTCCTGTGTGTCCATGCTGGTCATACCAAGGTATCTATAGTGTCCTGTGTGTCCATGCTGGTCACCCCAAGGTGTCTATATTGTCCTGTGTGTCCATGCTGGTCATACCAAGGTATCTATAGTGCCCTGTGTGTCCATGCTGGGCATCCCAAGGTGTCTATATTGTCCTGTGTGTCCATGCTGGTCATACCAAGGTATCTATAGTGCCCTGTGTGTCCATGCTGGTCATCTCAAGGTGTCTATAGTGCCCTGTGTGTCCATGCTGGGCATCCCAAGGTGTCTGAAGTGTACTGTGTATCCATCTTTATGCTGCCTTGTCTTCCAGAAACTATTTCGCCCTGCTTTGTTCGTTGCCAACCACGTTCACGTTTACTATGACTACAATATTCCAGCATTGTTCTTTACCAACCACGTTCACATTTACAATGTTCTTTGCCAACCAGGTTCACCTTTACTATGTTCTTTGCCAACCACGTTCACGTTTACAATGTTCTTTGCCAACCACGTTCACGTTTACTATGACTACAATATTCCAGCATTGTTCTTTGCCAACCAGGTTCACGTTTACTATGTTCTTTGCCAACCACGTTCACGTTTACTATGACTACAATATTCCAGCATTGTTCTTTGCCAACCAAGTTCACGTTTACTATGTTCTTTGCCAACCACGTTCATGTTTACTATGACTACAATATTCCAGCATTGTTCTTTGCCAACCACGTTCACGTTTACAATGTTCGTTGCCAACCACGTTCACGTTTACTATGACTACAATATTCCAGCATTGTTCTTTACCAACCACGTTCACATTTACAATGTTCTTTGCCAACCAGGTTCATCTTTACTATGTTCTTTGCCAACCACGTTCACGTTTACAATGTTCGTTGCCAACCACGTTCACGTTTACTATGACTACAATATTCCAGCATTGGTCTTTGCCAACCACGTTCACATTTACAATGTTCTTTGCCAACCAGGTTCACCTTTACTATGTTCTTTGCCAACCACGTTCACGTTTACAATGTTCTTTGCCAACCACGTTCACGTTTACTATGACTACAATATTCCAGCATTGTTCTTTGCCAACCAGGTTCACGTTTACAACGTTCTTTGTCAACCATGTTCAAGTTTACTATGACTACAATATTCCAGCAATGTTCTTTGCCAACCAGGTTCACCTTTACTATGTTCTTTGCCAACAACGTTCAAGTTTACTATGACTACAATATTCCAGCTTCCGAGACACGATACTGTTTACAAGCCAGATTTCTGTGATATTCAAACCCTGTAGAATGTTAATGTTTGTCTTAGTTGTGACCCACGATATTCTATGAACTTTTCTGTAACACTGAATTTCAACATCCCTGGTTTTATCTGTTTAGTTTAGTTTAGTTTAGTCGACTGATCAACATCACGGCACACGTGTGTAACCCATAAGTGCTCCGTTCTACTCCTAACCCAAGCCTGAGTCCGGAGAATCTCAGCTCAGTGCACGAACTCCGTAGCACCGGGGAGGATCCTGAAATACTTTGGGTAGATTTTTAACTCGAAATTTTTGCCCGGGAAGCACCGTTAAGCTACTCTTTTTCAATTTCCAAATGCCAAGGGATTTTTTTTTACGTGCGCGATAATAAACACGGGAGCCCGATCTCACTACGCAGCCACTACTCACTACTCGATCTCACTACTCCCCACCCCACCAAGTTTTTATCTGTAGTGATAACGAAATGGCCCACGATATTCTATGAACTATTCTGTAACACTGAAGTTCAAAATCCCCCGGTTTTATCTGTGATGATGGAGACATGACCCATGACCCACACCTGTATGTTGTCACGGGGAAGATGCAAGCTCTGGAACAGTCTACAGTAATTGGTTTGCTGGCGTTGTGCCACAGACACATTGTACTGTTTAACCTCTGCCTTTCTATGGCCAGCCTCTGCCTTTCTATGGCCAACTTCTGCCTTTCTATGGCCAGCCTCTGCCTTTCTATGGCCAACTTCTGCCTTTCTATGGCCAACTTCTGCCTTTCTATGGCCAGCCTCTGCCTGTCTCCTGCTGAACAGTTTCCACTGATGTTGATAACGGAGCCAAGATATTGAAAGACTGAGACATTTTCAATTGTTTACATTGTTGGTTGAAATGTTTGGTTGACGTGTAGTTGTGTCAGTGGACATTTTATTTTGTAACGCCCATAACAAGAGAACACATTGACATGGAACAATATGATCTCTGTAAATTGGGGGAATACGCACACCGGAGCTTCGATATGCCGAGATACAGTATTATCCAAAACACATTCGGGAATTAAAGAAGCAAATTAACTCAGTGCGAGAGCAAAGGAACAAATATCATTTCTATCGTCACGCATAGATGTTAAGTGTGCTATGAATGAACTTGCTCCTGGCAAGGCTCCAGGTACGGACAGGATTCCAATAGAGGTTATCAGGCAGCTAATAGAGCTACCTTGGCGTGAAGGGCAAGTCTCACGGGATTTCAATTATAACACTGTACAAGAACAAGGGGATAATCCGAGTGAATGTAACAACTATAAAGGTATCTCACGTCTGTGTGTCGTTGGGAAAATATTTGCCTGAATTGTTCTATGCAGACTTCAAGTCCTGGGAAAGGGAGGGGGGGGGGGGAGGGGATAGATGATAGCCCATACAACAAATATGAAAACAGATATATTTATCAAAGGAGACAGATTGCAGAAAATGAGTAGGTTTGAATATCTAGGTTCTCCGTTAACGGGAGGTAGAAATCTGATGCCAGACATTACAAGAAGACGAAACACTGCGCTACAAAAAACTAAAGCAATTAAAGCCGTTATGGATTGGAACAGGAAGAAGAACAAAACTTAGGAGTACGGTATATTCTTATTTGGAAATGCAGGTGTGATACTTGTATTCTTCTACTCACAAGAGCTGGACAGTACATACTGGCCTTGAGTATAAACGTTATAGAAGCGTATTATACATTTATTGGACGGAAAGGAAATATCTACAACCAGAAGTTAGTATTGAACAAGATTGGTTGTTAAGACATACAACAATGAGGTATGTGACATATTTTTTTTTAAATGTTGCATATCCCTTACAGGATGTTGGTAGTTTTCCATTGCTTTCTGAACGACCGGTTCACATACCCCCCGTAAGTTACCAGCGCGGCGCGAACCGCTGCCGATTCTCGCAGCTGCTGTTTTCCCCACGTGGATATACGGGAACACGAATAATGTCGTTAACTCCTTGGCCAGGGAAATACTGTGGAAATGTAAAAAAAAAAAAAAAAAAAAAACAGAAAATTATAGAAAAGATCAGGATGGAGGGAGGTTGAGACAGACCACAGCGTAGATGGATTCAAGGTGTGACGGATTGTACACATGAAAGCAACAGAGAAGGGACATGTGGCTCATGAGAGAGGCTCATTTCGAAAAGTATTGTTATTTAGTGCTTCTCTTTGGTTTCACAGTTCCGTGGCGAAGTGGTTACGGACGCAGTTCATAATCTCGCATACCACTTTCGAAACACAGCTGCGGGCGATTTGGCAGCAGACCGCCTTGCGTTGATTTTTTACGACATGGTATGGGTGCTGGTCGTAAAGCTAATGAACGTAAACCAACCAAAAGATCACAAACAGCAAAATACAATGCTGGGGTTGACTGTGGCGTACTGCAAAGTATGTAACTAACTTGTAACTTTGGTTTCATACAGCTTAATGTTTTGTGTTGATTATCGAACCAGTCAATCGATATGGGGAAAAGAATTCTTAAGAGCTTCGTTGAGTCAGTCCTGAAGTAGGCACTGAATTGTGGACATTTAGCATACAGGTGAGCTATTTTGAAGCTACGGTACTGTGGTTTTATAGAATACTAGCTGACCCTGCCCGGCTTCGCCCAGACCCTGGTGGGGAGCATCTCATTTAAT